>PVLA01003109.1:77666-229502 GCA_004027455.1 Hydrochoerus hydrochaeris
CCTTCGCCTTCGCCTTCTCCTTCTCCTTCTCCTTCTCCTCCTCCTTCTCCTCCTCCTCTTCCTTCTCCTCCTCCTCCTTGTCCTCCTCTTCCTCCCCTTCCTTCTCCTTTTCCTCCTCCTCCTTCTTCTTTTTGTCTCTGCAGACCTGTGTCTTATATCCATGTATGCTTTCACCTTACTTCCAGTTTGGGCATGAATGGAACCACATGTGAATAGTATTGTAAGAATGAAGGCAGAAGGATAAAATAGCTGATGACCAACATTTAAAAGGAAGGACTACTGGTTAAGTAAAGTTTTCCATAGAAAGAGAGACACTAAAGATTTTATTATTTATATATATATATATATATATATATATATATATATATATGAAGAATATGCAAGAGTGAAAATTTGAGAAAATTACTGTAGATCTCTAAGAATAAATGTATGTTTGGAATCTAAATTGAATACCCAACTTTTCACTTGGGCCATGAAGCTATTTTCTTATCTAAACCTATGATTTTCATACCATCAAGAAAAAGAAAAAAATGGGCTATAGATAAGCCTTTACAAGTAACAAATTTCCAATGTATTCAAAGGTTTTATTGAATTAAAAGGGTTTGACATTATATTGTAACCTTAACTGTCATAATAATATGACATAATAGCATAATTATGATTAAATTATCACTATTACATCTGTCACAAGTGAATCCTCTGGATAGAGGGGAAAAAGACCTAACTTTTTCATTATTTTATCTTCCCAGCAGACATCCTACAGTCATGTCACAAACTCAGATAGTGTTCTTGAGAGCTGGACTTTTCATTAGAAATTCACAGGTACAGCGAATTTTGTGAAAAGCCACAGATGACAGACTGAAATTTGTACTGAATATACATTTGATAAAATCATGTATCTCATTTATTCCAGGCACAAATGAAATAGTTTGCACTTCTGAGCTGTACCACAGTTAAACTTGTTCAGGTGGCAGAATGAGAATAATGTTGATCTGCACTGAAAATTTTGAGGCTTAGGGAAGCTGTGCCCCTTTTGGTCTGTGAACACATGTTCCTCTGCCCCTGGAAGCACACTGCTCTAGATGAGGGCTTTTCTCCTTTCCTTTTTACTTTTAAATTTACAGAGTACATGTTATGCTCAAATAGATGCTAGTCATCATTAATTATTTCAGTAAAGGAACAGACAGGAAGTTTGTATTTACATAACATATGCAGAGAAAAATTGCTATGTATGTATTATTTTTCATATAACTCTCAAAATAATTTTTTCGTTTTGTGTTTTTGAGATAGTGTTCCCATGTAATTCAGGCAAGTCTTGAACCCACCATGTTGCCCAGGCTGGGCTCAAAGTCATAGCAGTCCTCCTTCCTCAGCCTCCCAAAAGCTGGAATTGCAGCCATGTGCTACCACACCTGGCTCTAAACTTTATAGTAATTGTTTGAACTATGTGTTATAGTGCTTTAGCAAAGAGGTATTAAGGTTAAAGTAATTAAATGATTCGCTTAGTGTCACATAACTAAAAAGTAGAAAAACTTGGTAGTATTTTATCTAGATCTTGTTTACTCAGTTTATTTTTAGTTTGTTTACGCATTCATAAAATATTTATTGCATAGTGTTTGGTTCCAACTATTACACTAAAAGCTGGTATACAGGAACAAGCAAAAAGAAGCACTGTTGCCATTTTTTCAACTTATTATGCAAGGAGATGAGGAAGGGATGTGGAGACAGGAGGCAAATGAAGTATTCACTTCACAACGTCCAGCAATAAAGTCTTTAACAGAGAACTTAGGCCAGAGTATCCTCACAGAGCCTGGAAGTCATCATTATGGTCCTCCAAATTAAGTCACTGATCTGGAACTTGAAAAAAAGAAAAACATTTCTTCATAAAATGGAAGATATGTGTGAAAACAGTGAAGGAACTAGGATAGTTGAATGTTCTATGACAGCAGGAGAGGATCGCACAGGTGGAAGCCCTAGAACATGGGAAAGCCCCGGAACATGGGAACTTGATATTTTCAAAGAAAAAAAAAATGTGTGGCTGAAGCATGAGTCAAGAGGAAGGGTGGAACGGTGCGAGGCAGGGAGGAGTCAGAGCTTGAGGATGCCTGACAACCCTGTGAACAAGGCCAGTCAAGGTAATGAGAGTCCCCTTAAAGGCTTTGTATGGAGTTCAGGAGTTCAATAAAGATGACAAAATTTGAATTTTGAAGAGTCACTGAGTCTGACATGTGGAAAATGGATTGAAAGATCAAGAAAAATGAGATTTGAGATATAATTGGATTATGACTTGGAGATGCCCTAAATTATTTTTTCTTCAAAAATTTTATTAAAATTAAATAAAAATTTGGTTTCTGCTACACTTATAAATAAATAGTATTTATATGTCACTATTTCTTGACTTGTTAATTTTTGGCATGGACTTTCTGTTGTGCTTTTTAATCACTTATACACCCCATTGTATTTCTCGCTATTTTCCCATTTTAATAACATATTAGTTAAATCAGTGATTACATTACCAATTGTTATGAAAACTCTTCCTGATGATACTTGCAATTAATTATAATTATAGTTTTTTATTTCATGCAACTTCTTTTCTTGTGATAAATAATCATTGTATTTGCTTAGATTTCTGATGTATTTGCATATTTTTCCAAGTGTTTCAATGCCTATCATTAATTTTTTCCAAATCCTGAAATACATAAAATGATCCTTGGGTTCCATCCCTCCCCTAGAAGTTTCTTGGAGACAGATTTTCATTCCAAGTTCCCACTTCTACTAATTACTATCAGAATGAATGGATATAATTATACTGTATTTATATCTATATTGATATAATTTATATCCATCTATAATATATATTCTATAATATATGTATTACTTTAAGTAATTGCTTTCAATAGGTTCAAATTTTCCCAATATCATTTTTGGATGACATTCCCTTTATTCCCTCTGATCTTGACTTTTAGATTGTATCTTAGTTACTTTTCTCTCATTTCTGGGATGAAATACCCAACCCACAATGCTAAAAGAGGAAAGTTTTATCTAGCTCACAATTTGTGGCCCCAAAGCAAGGTGGCATGACCTAGGGGCAACAGCTCATGGCAGTGGAAGGTAGCAAAAGCAACAAGAGAAAAAGAGAAAGAGAGCATCTTTTCTTCCCTTGTGTTGTATGCAGGTCCCTAGGGTGGGTGTAGCACTTACATACCCAATCACAACACTAGCAAATGAACTAATGACAAACTCTAGACTGAGCCACCTTGGAAAAACCCTGACCCCATAACCACATGAGGCTTTGGGAGACATCCACACACAAACCATAACTCTCAACTATGATGCCCCTAAGATTCATGTGCATCTATATAAAAAGATCATTTATTTCATCTCTAAGAGTTGCTAAAGTCCTAACAATTTCAGCATTTATGAAAAGTCCAAACCCCTAGTCTCTTCTAAGTTGTAAGACTCTTAGATAAGAGCCCCTGTACAAATGAAAAGAATATTAAACACCTCTAATATTCAATAGCACAAGATAAACATTTCCATTCCAAAAGTTATAAACATAGGGATGCAAAGGATTGAGACCAAGCAAATCCAAAATCTAGCAAGGCAAACATTAAGTCATGTAGTTCCATGTGTAGCATCTGAGGCAATTTGTGGCAAGTTGTGAGATCCAAGGGGCTTGGATGGCTCTGCCCCTAGTGCACTTCCAGGGGTAGTCGCTCCTATGGCTTTTCTCTTGGGCTCACTTTGTTTCCTCCTTTCAAATTTCCCAAGACAATCCACACTCTTGGCTTCTCCAAACTTCTGGGGGCTCTACTGCACCCTCGGCTTCACACAACCTCACATACTGCCATTTTGAGGGTATACAACATGGCATCCCAGGTCCCCTGAAATCTGGGTGGAAGCCTTCTTAATTCCACAACTATTGTACTCCACATGCACCAAAAATCTGTGCCATGTGAGTGATGCCAAGGTCTGCTGCCAGTTGGAGCAGTAACCAAGCTTCCCTCTCCCTTGACTATAGGGGTCTAGTGCCCAGATCCACTGAGCACTCTCAATCCAATTCTGAGGTACAAATTCTCTGTACTGTCACTGAACATGGCGAAGCTGATGCCACTCTGGTACAGGTATTCTGGGGCTTTCTTCTCAAAGCAAAGTCACTTTTGCAATTTTGAGACTACAAAGGTTGGAGTCCTGCTCCATTTTGTGATGCCCTCAGGCCGTCTTTTCTATTCTCCGGTTCCTTTTCAGTAATCAAGATCTCCTCTGATGTATATTTTCAGTCCATAGCTTTCTTGCAGCTTCCTTTTTGGTCAAATTCACAATATTTTAGATCATTCTTTTAGGCTTTTTGATCTTGATGTTCAACAGATATCTGGCTAAAAGCCTTTAACAGTAGCCATACCACTGCCTCAATATTTGATGGCCTTGAAATTTTTTCTGCCAGATCAATTAGTCTACCACCCTTAATCTCAGTCTCAGACAAAGTCTCTGGACATGAGCAAAATGCAGACAAACTTTTTGCCAAACTATAACATACATCATCTGAAGTCCAACAGTGAATGCAGTCCTTCTTCCCAAGCCTGGTGTTTACTTGCCAGATTTCTATCAGCCTTCTGGTCTTCTGAGCTCTGACCAGAACGTCCCATACAGAACAGCCCAAGGATTTCAGCTCTACTTTTTCAGCCAGCATCTCCAAACCTTTCCAATCTCTTCTCACAAGCCATTCCCAAAGGCTCGTAAGCCACACAGTCAGGTATAGTCACAGCAATGATCCCACTCTTGACACCAAATTCTGTTTTAGCCACCTTTCTCTCATTGCTGGGGCAAAATACCCAACACTCAATGATAATGGAGGAAAAGTTTATTTAGTTTGCAGTTTGTGAAGGCCTCAGTCCATAATCTGTTGACTCCAAGTCATGGTGGCATGGTAGAAGTACAGCAGTTTATGGTGGTAGAAGACAGCAAAAGCAACAAGAGTAGAAGGAGAAGAAAACATCTTTTCCTCCCTTATGTTGTATGTAGGCTACCTGCCCTGGGGTAGTGTAGCACTTACAGTCCCAATTCTAGCAGTAGGCAATGACCCAATCATAAACTCTAGATTCAGAAAAGCCTGTATCCTCATGGCCACATGAGGCTTTGTGGGGAATATCCAGATACAAACATAACAGATTTATAAATTTGGTGCTTTCCCTCTTGAGTTCAATACTAAACCTTGTGTGTGTGTGTGTGTGTGTGTGTGTGTGCATGGTTACTTTGTGAAGAGTTTCTGATTTTAAAACTCCTTCTTTGGTGTTAAAGTACGGTGAATGTGATTTCAAGAACCTTTTCTTCAAATTTTATTTGGTTTATGCATTCTGCTTTTTTACTTGGTCATTTTTTTTGCATCACATGGAAAATAACCTATAAAGTTTAAAGAAATATATTTTTTCTGTATGCCCACCCTCTCTCCACTTCATGTTGGAATGTTTTCTCTATATTTCATGCCAGAAGCTGTCCTAAATATCTTATACTTGTTAGGTAATGATTTCATGTCTGTAATGATAGCCTCAGTGATTTGTATCAAATATTAAGAACAGATATAAAGAGATATTTTAAAAATAGTGAAAATTTAAACTGTGAGTAACTATGAATTTATAGCCATATAATTATATTATATAAAATATATAAAGGCAAATTAAAATAATTACAAGGAAAATAGAATAGCCCACAATTATACCGAAAAAATCTTATTTCAGTGGTTGATAAAAAAGACAAAGAATATCAGAAATACTAAGAATACAGATTTTTTGAAAGTATATAGAATAGGATTTCAATAATGTGATTAAAATTGAGTCTCTCACTATACATACATATATTCTTTTAGATTATACGAAGAAAATTTACAGAAAATAACAATGTAGTAGGCCATAATTTGTAGTCTGAGTTAAAATCAAAACCATAAAGTTTGTATAACTTATAATGAAATTGGAAATAAATAATATGATAATATGTGGAAATTTCCCCTTATAGGCAGTTTAAAAATGAATAAATCACAGTAGTTTAAATTGGATGATAATGAAAATCTATCAAAGTATGGTATAAAAAACAAAAAAGCTGACATCAGAGAGCAAACCCAGCCTGAGAACCAGCACCATGCATAGACCCCCAGCATAGTGCACAGACTGGAACAGCCAGACCCTAGCCCTTTCCCATGAGTCAGCACCATTTGTGTAATAAGGGTAGAGAGAACAAAGGACGCATCAGTGAGCAAGCCTGGTCTGGGAACCAACACCATGCACAGATCCCCACAGGACTGGAATAGCCAGATTCTAGCCCTTTCTGGCACATGGGCTGGCAAGCAAGAAGTACTGTCCCACAGGCCCCAACTCCACCCCATAAGGGACCAGGTTATCCAGGGAAACACAGGCTGTGATAATAGCTATGGAGGTGAAATGCAATTGGATGCCTGTGGTGCTTTGGTGTTTCATTAATATTGCAGATCTAGGGCCAGTGGTCTAGTCATAGGTTCAGACGATAGTGGTACGCAGTGTGGCACCTAGGGGTGATCTCCTTCTGAGGGGTGCAGCTATTGTTGATTCACTATGTTCTTGTTTTGGAAGCCCTATATCATTTCCATTGTTTTGTAGGGGTGGGTTTTATTCTCTTTTGTTTTGTTTGATTATGTCAAATCCGATGACAGGAGCAGCTATTTCAAAGATAGCAAGATATATTATGGTAGCAATTTTGGATTTACTATAGGCTTGTTTTGAAGTCCTTTATTGCATACATTATTTTGTTTTTATTGTTTCTATTCTATTCTGTTCTGTTTGATTTTTACTGTGTCCAAAGTTATTTGTAGCTATGTTGAAACATCAAAAGGCATTTTGGTAACTATTGTTGATTTCATAAGTCCTGTATATTTTACACTGGCTTGTTTTGATTGGTTTTATTCTGTTTTATCTTCTTTATAATAAATTTTAAAAAATTAAAAAAACAAGAAAGGCTAAGACAAATGAGAAAGCCAGCAACATCAAGTTTTATAAATTGGCAAGTGAACAATAAATTAAACACGAAGAAAATTTCAGGAAGAAAAACAAGGAAAAGAAAACAGAAATAGAAATAAGGGAAAAGTGTACAATAAAGCATCAATAAATCCAAGTTAGTTTTTGTGGTGTTTTATTTAACTAAAAAACAAACAGCAAATTTCTCTAAGATATATGAAAAAAGTGAAAAGACACAAAAGCTGATACCTATAATGATCTACAGGCATCACTGTTTACCACACAATTAATAAAATCATTAGATGTTATTAACTTTATAGCAAACAAAATAAAGTGAGAAAACTTCTACTTTTGGTGTAAGGTTAGGATAACTCTTGCCTTAAACAACCAGAAAACCAGACAAAATCAAATAAGATTTTTGTATACCTGAAAAACAGATCGTGCTACTATGATTTCTGAAAGAAGACAAGGGAGACCAGTGTGATATTGAATTCCTGCCTGTAAGTACAGTAGTTTCAAGGAAGAAATAGAACAGAAGAATGAATGAAGGGACTGGATGACAGAATGTGTCATTAAATTGAGATGGCAGATATTGAATTTGAAGAGGTTGACATGGCTAGATTTTGTGACGTTGAGTGTATCGAGTAAGGATCTACACAAATAGTTATCCAGAGAGATGCATTGTTCTCTTGATTCTTTGTCAGAGTACTGATTGGTACATTTCAAGGGAGATTGTCAAAGAGGATGGGGGTGAATATCTTCTGGAGCATCTGTTGGATTGGAAGGTATTCATGTTTGCAGTGTCCAGAGTAAAAGCAATTAAACAAAAACAAAACCGCATAAACACAGATACATACCCCATTTCCTGGGAAAATAGAACCTAATGTGATTTATTGGGATGCTTGTAATATAAACCCTACCCTGAAAATAGGCCTAAGTTAAGACTGTTCACCAGACAGACGTGTTTAGTACATCTGTTGTGACACACAAGACATACTGTATTATAAAACAATAATATTAATATATAACTAAATATAAATAAATATTTCTGACATTAATACTTAAAAGAAATGATAACATAATATAAATTATAATTAAATATTTGTAAATACCCAAGCAAGCACTTTTGAGAAGAAAATGCCTATTTAAACAGCTAAACTTGAGACTTATTGCCAAATGACCAAGGCGAGTCAAGACACAATGCACAAATAACGTGTGCACTTGATAAGGAATGTACATGGTTGTGTCTAATGTGCATCTTTGTCTCGTTTCAATATGTCATGTTGGAACTGATGTACTTAATAGATTCATGTGAAAAAAGAAACGTTTTCTGAATTATGGTATTTAAAAGTTTTTGTTGCTTTGATGTGGACCATCATCCTCGACTGTCATTTTTTTTTTTACACTCCTGCCTTGTAAGTCTTCAGTTAACATTTGATTCAATGGAAACTTTGGGAAGCCTAGCCTGAAGGAAGTCATGACTCGGGTGAAGGACTCATGGGCTAATATCACTCACAGCTGTGTTGCCAGTGCACTAGGAACAGGCTATATAGACAAAAAGTGTTCATGTAAGTAGAAGATGTCGTGACTGCATTTGGGTAAATGCAGACTTTTGTACATGAATAAATGTAGAATGTTGTACATGGAAAGGAATACAATATCCTTGAAAATAAGACCTACTGTCCTAAGTTGCTTTTAGAGCTAATACTTATAAGACCCAGTCTTATTTTGGGGGAAATATGGTAGGGATTTGTATAGCTCCTTCAAAGGGTATTTCCTTAATAATTGGGCTGAAGTAATCCTAAACTACTGCTACTTACACCTTTAAAATGTTGAATGATTCCTAAGTAATAAGCTGGATGCAAGAAGGGACCTGGGATTATTGTTGGTATTTTTTTTCAAACTCATAACCTTGCACTTGCCAGGCAGGTGCTGAGCAAATGAGCTGTATTCCTGATGCAATTTTTTCAAAAGATAACATAATCTAGCAACTACTAGAGAAAATTTGACAATATTTTCAGTCAGATAAAAATTACTAGACATAGAAAGAAACTGGAACGTGATCCACACTCATGAGAAAACAACCAGCAGACAGACTCAGAGCTTATAGATGATGAAAGAAACTGAGCAGGATGTAAATATAAATATAAATATACACGATATGCTCAAGAGCCACAAGGAAATATAAATAAAATGTAATGAGAAGTGGAATATTTAAGAAATACTGAAATTAACTATAATTGAAAAATGTAACATATAATGAAAATTCACAGGAAGCAGAGCACTATTAGACTCTAAAGGATCGACTTGTTAGCACAAAAATGCATTAAAAGAAACTAAACAAGATGAAGCATGTAGATAAAAAGACCAAAAGAAAAAAAAAACTGAAAACAGTGCTGACATCTGTTATAATAACAAGTGATATGACATAGCTTCAGCTGGAGACCCAACAAGAGATGTAGAACAAAACAAAGCAAAATTGGAAGAAAAAAAATCCTTTATATCTGATAAAAACTTCAGACCCACACAAGCTGGATGTGGTGGTGGACAAGTGTAATCCCAGCTCTCAGAAGGTTGAGACAGGGAGATTGCTTGCAATTTCAAGGCCAGCCTGGGCCAAATAATGAGTTCAAGTCCAACCTGAACTATATGGTAAGATCCTGTTTCAAAAATAAAAACATAACAAAAATCTCCACACATTATATTTTTTTTCTGCTCTAACAAATTACCACAAACCTAGTGATTTCAAAATTACAGTGATGTTCACTCAGTTTACAAATTCAATTCACTCAACCTTTCTGAGTGAGATTATTGTGTTCATGTATGTGTGGGAAGAAGCCCACTCTCTTGTTCCTCACTAAATACAGGGTTCATGAATGGAAGCAAAACCTTGCTTAACTTGAAAGCTTCTGTTTACTAACCCAATTGCTCAGAAACAGAAGTGTTGGTGAACCGAGGTATTACTGTATATGATCCTATAGAACTGGCAGCCAGAAGTGTCCAAAATATGTCTACTTGGGTTAAAATCAAGGTGCAGGCTCAGTTGGTTCCTTTGGGAAGTCTCAGGCAAAATCTGTTATTTCTTTTCCACATCCAGAGTGTTCTGTGTTGCAGTGGCTTGTTGATCATTCTCCCACACCAGCAATTTGCTGTGGACTCTCGTTTCTCTTTCTCTTGTAAATACACGAAACCTAGTTGGACTATCTAAAGTAACCTCCTCACCTCAAGTTCTGAAATTAGCATTCAATTTTATGTCTTTCCTAAATTTTCCTTTGCTATGCTGCTTAAAGTATTTACAAATTTTGTCTATGGATGCAAACATAATAAAAGTCCACAATTCTTCCTATAAACTTCATATCTGTACCAGTAGGGTTTAGTAAAGGAACACATGTTACATAAAATTTATATTATAGGAAGGGTATATCAAAGATTTTCAAGGTAAGTTTAAAATGACCACTGGCAGAGTAAGAATGCAATAAATAAAACCATGTGGAGGCCCATCATCAGACAATTATTGGAAATTTATTGCCAAAATTAAACCTTAAAAAGAGATATAAGAAAACAGATAAGCATTATATGTATAAGAACTAAAATCAGGGCACACTAATTTTTTCAGAATCTTTGAAAGTCAGATTATCATAAAGATATCTTTGAAGTATTAAAATATATACTGACAACTTAAAATTTTATACTCTGGTATTGCTATATCTGTTATACTGCCTTTAAAAACATATACAAAACAAAGATTTTTAGAAAAATGACACTTGAAGGACATTATCAATAGCTTATCTGTACTACAAAAATATACTGGAAAAGATAAAAAATTTCAAGGAAAAGGGAGTTGATAACAATGTAGAAATTCAAATCTACATGAAGCATGAAGCACATGAGAAATTGCCATATAAAATATATTTTCCCATTTTAGAAAGTTTTTGAAAACAGTAACTTATTGGGAAAAAGGATAATAATACACTTTTAGGGTTAAATTTTATATGAGAGTTAAAATATGTGATGATGAGAGCAAACAAAAAAACTTGGAAGTGCACTGAAAAGATTTGGTAAATGTGAATTGTTCTAAGCACCACTCAATGGTAGACTATATTAAATAAGAGCTCCCCTTTTGTTGACTTATGAGGGTCAATAAAAAGAAAAGAGAGATATAGCATATAAAGCAATAATGGCAATAAAATGAAGTTATAAAAATTAATATCTAAAAAAGGGGCATAAGAGGAAACACGAAGAGCATGTGGACAGATTAAAAAAAAATAAAGTAATATATTTGAACACAATCAAAAGTCAGGATGATTTGAACATGATTAAAAGCCAGAATTTGTCAATCTGGATAAAAAACAATAATCAGCTCAATCCTGTCTACAAGAACACACTTCATGTATAAATATGTAGATAGGTTAACAATGAAAGAATGGAAGAAACTATATACCAAAAAGTCTAATTACAAAAGTTAGATTGGCTATGTTAATATTAGCCAAAGTATACTTCACAACAGGGATATATTATTACCACGGTTAACAAGAGTCTCTTCATGATGATAAAAGGGTACACTCATCAAGAGAAAATAAAACTTCCAAATGTGTATTAGTACTCAGAATGTTAGAATACACAAAAGCAAATACAATTGAAACTGAAACACACAATTGTAGTTCGAGACCTCAACATTCTTCTTTCAATAATTAGTAGACCAAGTAAATGAAAAATCAATTAAAACATAAGATAACTAAACAGCAATGATCACCAGCTTGACCTAGGTGACATCTACAGGCCATTCTATCTGCTGCAGTGGAATACATAGCCATTTCAAGTGCACTGAAAACATTCATCAAAGCTGATTATACATTATACTATTATCATATATTAAATTTAGTAATTTTAAGAGTATCAAAATCATAAGAAACTCGACAGTTTTCTGACTACTGTATAACTAAAGTAGAAATTAATAATAGAAAAATATGTTACACTCCAATATTTGGAAAGTAATGTATTTTCAAGTAACAGCTCAAAAAACAAAAGACAAAAGAAATTAGAAAGTATATTGAACACAATGAAAGCATAAACATAATTCACAATTTCTGGAATATAAAGCAGCATTAAAAAGTAATATAGAATTATACTCATAATGGAAAACTAGAGTTTAGATTACAAAATTAGTTTTGACATTAAAAATTCCAAAAAAGCAATTTAAACTCAGAATAAGTGGATGAAATGGTAAAATTCTTTAAAATGTGTATTAAATAGTATTTATCACCAAAATGTATATGCATACACATATTTTGATAAAACTTACAGAAAACAATACCTCTTAATAGCCCTATAATAGCCTGTCATGTTTATAGATATTAATTTTCTAATTTCAAGCCTTCTCATGAAGGATGGTCAGAAAGAATGGCTTTGCCAGTGAATTCTGTCATTTGTTCTCACAAACTCTTCCAGAGAGGAGCAAAAAAGACATATTTGCTAACACGTTCCACAAGCCATGTCCACTATTGCTTTGAACACCTGACAAAGATGCTGAAAAAGGAAAAGTGCCAGCTAATAAATGTAGATACAGAATAGCAAATACAAAGATCAACATATGTCCCACAGTGGGTATAATGGGCAATATAACACAGCCAAATCATGTTTGCCTATGAATGAAAAGTCTTAACATTTAAAAATCAACCTCTGTAATTAAGCACATTAACAGAACAAAAGAACAGGTGTGGTAATTATCTGGTTAGATGTAACTATTCCATAAAACTTGATGCCATTTATGATAAAATACATTTGAGAACTAAGACTAAATAAGTATTTCTTAATCTGATATATATATATAATATAAGAAATAACTCACAACTAGTATTATAATAGCAAAGTATTGAAACATTTCTAATCAAGATCACAAAAATATAAAAAAAGGTCAACTTTGACAATATCTATTAAATATTTTATTAGCAATGATATCTTGTGTAACAGAAAAAAAGCAAGAGGAAAAAATTAAAATATTAAAGATTTTGAAGAAATGAAGTCATCAGTATTTATATAATTATATATGAGATATATATATATATATGAAGAAAATTCCAAAGAGTTCAGATAAGTAAAAGTTTAACAAATTTCCTGGATACAGATTTAAAATGTTTAAATTAACTATATTTTTCTACACCAGGAATGTATAAAATATAAAATTAAGTATGAAAATTAGAGCATTTAGAATACACCAAATATTGAACATATAAGTATAATTTTAAGGAAAATGATGCAAGCCTTCTATAGAAAACTAAAAAAATTACAGAGAAATTAAAGAGCTACATAAATATGAAGTGTTCAACAGTGTTTATGCATGAAAAGAATCCATATTGAAGCAACTGAATTAATTACTCTATTAATTTATACTCTCAATGCATTCTCAGATAATATCCCATTTACATCTATTTCACAGACAATAAATAAATCTAAATATTCACAAGGAAATGCAAATGGCAAAGGACTTTTTTATATTATTTATCACAAATGTCTTAATCTGTGTTGACTAATATTATCTCAAGAATATGTACGAATGATGGACATAGTTTTGAGGATCCAGAACCATGCTTGTACTAAATTAAGGTATTTATTTAAAAATAAAACACCTCTTTAAAGCAATGGTAAAAAAAAAAAAATCATCTCTCCAAAAACAGTTTAGTATCATTCGGATATCCACATTTTATAAAGAGGAACTTGTTCCTTTTTTGTACCATACATACAAAGCCTCTTCCAGTGGATTGTAGATCTATCTATGAGCAGTAAAAAAATAACTATATTGGGGTTTAATCTTGTGGGGTTCAGAATAGAATGCTATTTTTTTTTTTTTGGTACTTGGAATCAAACTCAGGACCTTGTGCTTTCCAGGTAGGTGCTTATGCTACTGAGCTATACCCCTGCCCTTAAGATGCTATTTTAACACAATTTTTATCTTTATAATGCTTTATATTTTATTTAATTTACTTAAAATTGTTCAGAGTAGTGCCTATAGACCTTTTGAGATTCCCAAAGGGATCTATGAAACAAAAATAGAAATTTCTATAGGTCAACCTAAGAATATATTCACAATATTGGAGGTAGGAAATAATTTGTTAAATAGAGAGCAATAAACAAACTATTAGATCAAAACCGATTGATGAAATATATTTATTAGCAATGATATCTTGTGTAACAGATAAGAGCAAAGGCACAGTTAAAAGAGTAAAAGTGCATGCTAAAAAATTGGATTTATCATTGCAAAGAGCTCTTGTCTAACATTCTTTTAAATCCATGTGAACAAAAAAGATAACTGAATGGAAAATTGGGCAATAATGTAAACAGATATTTTATGTAAAATCAAAATTCCTTAATTGTCACATGAATATAAATCAGAACAAAACCAAGGCATTACTGAACATATACCATTATCAGCAAAGATAGAAGAAAATCATAATACCAAGTTTTGACCATGATGTTAAGCAACAGAAACCATCAAACATTATTGATAGGTAAATTATCACAACCATTTGTTGTTATTCAACAGGCTTTGAAAATTGATATAATTTTAAGATCAGCATTTGCATGTCTCATGTCTAACACAAGCACACCAAAAGACATGTACAAATGTTTATGACAATAATATTAATAATAGCCTAAAATTAAAATACTGAACAATGGTCAGATAAGGCGAAAGAAATTTAATGTGAGTGGTAGAATTGCTGCTATGTAGATACCTTGCAGAAATCTCACAAATGAATTGAGAGGGAAAAAAAGTCAACACAAAGTAATATATACTATATAATATCGTATGCAAAAATTTTAAAATGAGGTTAATCTACATCATTCACGTGGTAATTTTTATCTGCAGTGAAGGGAGCAGCTAGTGAAAGGATTGATACAAAAGGGATTTTCAGAAGCTGATAATGAGTTCTTTCTTAATTTGGTTGCAATACCTTTGCTCACTCTGACATAAATCACTGAGCTATACACCTCGGTTTCTGTTTTTCTATATGTGCGTCACGCTTAAATGTGTTTTAAAAAGTGCCAAGAAGCCAGTTGCAAACTCTACAGATAAAGGTGGGGATGTCAACCAGTGAGATTTATTGCTGATATTAGGCTGTCGAGCACCTCTCTTTAATTGGGAAAAGCCCAAATGTCAATAGTTGAAAGACTTGCTTTAGAAGGAAATGCATGCAAAGGAATTTAGAACTATTGCCAAAAGCCTCAGGTGCATCAGGGGCATTGGGTAAGGGCAGTGGGCTAGAATCAGAATGCTACAAATTATGTGGAGAAATAGGAGACTTGTTAGTGTACACATTCACTTTACCCTAACTAAAGGGATCAGGATAAAAAAAAAAAAGTCACACAAGAGGAAAGTAGAACATATGGCACTACACTTCAGGACCGTCCTGGAGATTTGAGGGAGATACAAAGAAATAAAGGAGTCTAAAACAAAAATGTTAATATATTGCTTTTAAAATACATTCATCACAAAGGGTTCATTAATGTGGCTCTAATCTACTCTTAGTTTAAACAAGTATTTAGAAGATAAAAAAACCAACAAATGTACAACTATCACTCTAAAACTTACGTTTTATTAAAAATGTGTGTTTTCCTGGTTTTTCCCACATAAATACATATGTCAATGTTTTGTCAATGCTTTTCTTTTCTTTCCCAGGGCTGGGAATTAAAATCCTGATCTTGTGTGCATCAAGCAAGTGTTTTATTGATGAACTGCATCCTCCACCATTCAATGCTTTTAGAGAGTATGTAATTTTCAAAGCATTATGGTATTCCAGTTCATTTATGTTAAATAATTTATTGAAGTATGTTTAATTTACTCCCCAACTTACTCATTTCTTCACTCAGTTTTTGAGAAACTTTCCAAAATTTAGGAAAAACATTGAGTGACAGGAAGAGTAGAAAGCTATTATCATTTTATGTATGTGTACAGCTATTGCAATGTATGACAAGTTCAGGAATGTTAAAATGTGAAAACAAGCAATGACTGAGAATTGAGATAAACTATATTTGAAAGTGGAGATACACCAGAGACTTACCCTATGGTCGACACTTGTTGGAAATGGTGACTATGGTAAAAATCATGGTATGGTGGTGGTGAGGAAAGAAGGAGACATGATAATAAAGGAAGTATAGTCTTTTCATTCTTTATCATGTCACACACATTTGGGAACTGTTACTGCATTTCTCCAAGTGTCAACTATCACCATTCAGTAGTAAGAGCAAAAACTAAAGAAATGTCATCTGTATTAAGATCTAGAACATGATCTTTGCTATTGCATCTCCTTATAAGGTCACTTTTCCATATTTTTGAGCTCTTAAAAGTTACTGTCTTCCTGTATTATATGCTTATTATTTCTTTGTCTTCAAATAACAGTATGTTTGTTTAATGTATTGTGTAGCTTATCTCACTTTTGAGTTTTATGAAAAGAGAATGAAATGACATATTATAGAGGTTTTTTTGATACAAATTTTCCTGAGATTTGTGTAGATTGTTACGTGTAGTATGTAGTATAGTTTATTACTATATAAAATTACATTACATGCATATACCATGTCTCTTCTCTGGTGGTGAATGTTAGAGTTGTTTTTCTTTTTTTCTTATCATAAATTAATGGATAGTAAGGGACTTTTGTTGTTGTTGCTTTTGTTTTGTACCACAGATAGAAATCATGTCCTTGAGTTTTCCAGGCAGGCACTTGTGCTGCTGAGCTAAACCTCCAGTCCCCTTATCATAAATTAGTGTTATTATACAATACACATATAACATACACAATATGAACATAGAAAAGGTTTGAAATAAACTTTTGGACACAGCAGAAGGTTCATAAAATATAGAGGTAGAACTCTTTGATGAATTTTTCAAACAGTGATACTTAAAGGAGCAAGAAGCTAACATGATAGATTAGTCCACGTGGAAAACAATATGATAGTTTCTTAAAGACTTAAGCTTAGAATTACTATATGATCTAGCAATTCCACTTGTGATTATGTACTCAGGAGAACATACGGCAAGGACTCAAACCAAATATTTGTACACCAATGTTCATTATAGTATTATTCAAAATAACCAAAAAAGTGGCAAAAAACAAATGTCCATCAAAAGGAGTTGACAAAAGAATGTGATATATTAGTAGAGGAATGTTTAAAAAAATTTTAAAAAGGAAATTTCTTTTTAAAAATTTATTTTGAAGAGAATGAAACCAAATGAGAGAAAACAAAATGGGGTCAGTCAAACCAAAAGGATGCACATAGTACATGACTTAAAACCAAAATAAAAGGTGATCAACAATGATTACCATAATCTCTTGTTATCTTCAGTACATAATCTCTTGATATCTTCCATATCATCAGGCATAATAAAACTGAACATAACAGTGCATAACAAAATCAATAAAAACAAAACATTGGGCACATTATAGGACTTCAAAAGAAGATAACAGTCAAACCAGAATGGGTATCATAGTGAATCTTATTGTTTTCAAAGTAGTTGCCTATACTTTCAGACTTGATACTATCAAACAAAACAGATTCAAATAAAATCAGTCAAAACAAGATAGTGATCAAACAAAACAGAGTCAAATAAAATCAGTCAAAATAAGATAGTGGTCAAACAAAACAGATTCAAATAAAATCAGTCAAAACAAGACAGTGGAAGCAATACAGGGCTTCAAATTAAGTTAATAGGAAATCAAAACTTGTTACCATAGTATATCCAGCTATCTTTGGAATAGCCGTCCATGCCATCAAATCTAGTACAAGTAGACAAACTGGAACAGAATATAACCAAACTAAACAGAGTGATGAAAACAATATGGGTTTCAAATCATGATATAAGATTAACAATGGCTTCTGCCTTCCCTTTTTAGGAAATTCCTCTCCTTTCACATTCACAGTGTGCATTGTACATTTTGTATCACACTAACTCCTTTAGTTTTTAGATTAGGGAGGCAACCTGATATTTACTTAAGTGATTCTGAACCTTTTTACCCCTGAGCATGATCTCAAGTTGTATCCATTGACCTACAAGAGCCTCAAGGTTTTCCTTCCTTATAGATGAGTAGTTCTCCATTGTTTAAAAGTGTTATGTCTTTCCAACCAATCTGCAGCTGATGCATGAGCTACCCCCATTTTTTCTGATTCCCTGTCACATGGAGCATTGTTTTCTCATCTTTGAATTTCAGTCCAAAAGCCCTCTTTCAGGTTACTTATATTTCTTATATAGAGCATCTTGATGAACCCTATCCCATCACTATGCCAGTGTTTCTTTTTATTAGTGTATTGAGGCCATCTATATTAGTGATTATGACCAACCTTCTCTGCCTCATCTCTCCCATGCTATTTTTCTTCCATTGTTTGTCTCCTTTTCCCCTTCATTCCACTGCCTGCCTCCATCAGCGAGCCCTCTCTGCTGCTGTTCCTGAAACCAAGGTCTTTTTTCTCTTTCTTGAGAATGTCCTTTAGTATTTTTTTGTAGGGTTGGATTACTGGTGATGAACTCCCAGAGTTCCTCTTTGTCATGGAAGCATCTTGTTTCTCCATTAATTTTGAGAGATAGTTTTGTAGGGTACATCAATCTGGGTTGGAGGTTATTTTCTTTCAAGGCTTGGAATACCTCACTACAAGCTCTGCTTGATTTGATGGTTTGTGTCGAGAAGTCTGTTGTGATTCTGAAGGGTTTGCTTTATAGGTGATCTGTTTATTTTCTCTAACAGCTTTTGATATTATGTTCTTGTGTTGAATTTCTGGAATCTTGATTATTATATGTCTGGGTGTATGTCTGTTTTGGTTATAGCTGGCTGGAGTTCTGTATGCCTCATATATCTGAATATCATTTTGTTTTCCTATGCTTGGGAAGTTTTCTTTAATTATTTCTGTAAATAGCCTTTGTATTTCATTTGTATTTACCCCTGCTTCTTCACTCACATTTTTTATTCTTAAGTTATAGATCCTCTTGTCATCTTCTATCCTTTGTATTGTTACCTCTTGGTTCCTTGTTATTTTTAAGAGATCTTTTGTTTCATGATCACAAGTTGCAAACCTGTCTTCAAAGTTTGATAGTCTATCTTTAGTTTCTGTCAAAATTTTTGCCAGCTTTCAATGGAGTTTTTAATTTCCTGGTAATCTTTTTGAATTTGTCTCATGTATTCTAATTTTTTTTTATATTCTTCATTGAAGGTTTCCCTCCTTTTTCTATGCTCCTCTATTCTTCCATCTGTGTCTTCTTGAGAAGTGCTTAGCATTTCTTTTATTATTTTTCTTATATGTTCCTTTACTTGTATTAATATTTCTATTTTAAGTCCTTTTATAGTTTCACCAAGTTGTTTCTTTATGTCAGATGCTGTTGCTTCAGAAACTGCAGGTGTGCAACACTGGATCTTTTCTGTGTTTACCTCTGCTGGGCCAGTACTGCTTTTGTTGGAGGCCAGAGACTGCCTTTTGTTTCTTCCTCTTGTCATGTTCCTGGTTTATTTCAGACAAGTGGGTAGTGTGGTCCCTGGCACTTCCTGTATTGGTTATAATTACTCTGAAGCATGCTGGCTAAGGATTACTGCTTTCCCCAGTCTTCTAGTGACTGCTGGAGTATAAGCAGGGGCAGGGCAGGCTGTTCCCTCCCTTCTGAGCGGGTTAACCACTGGAAGTCTTCACCACAATTAGTGTATGCAGCACAATTGGGGTTGGTTAGGGATAGCTTTAGGGAAACCTCGGCCTTGGCTATTGGATCACGAACAGGGGCTGGACTGAGTCCAAGCAATTTTCTCCAATCTACTCTGCTCTAAGAGTGGCTGTATGAAGCTGGCTGCAGTTCTTGTTCTGGGCTTATCCTGACTGAATCCAAAATGGCACCCAGCCAATCACCCACTCCTGTGGGAGGACTGAGTCTCCCACACTCACTATGAGCCAGTGCAGTTCTCCAGTCCTCTGCTCCCCTCCACAACCACATCTTCCCACTGAGGCCTTTTGGCTTGCCAACCCTCAACTTCACTGTGACCATGCATCTCTGGATTCCAGTGGCGCTTCACACACAGTGTGACCAGCTCCAGTGATAGTGCGTCTGGCTACCGCCTTCTGTTGAAGCTCTTCTCTTCTCTTCTCTTCTCTTCTCTTCTCTTCTCTTCCTTCTCTCCTTCCTTCCTTCCTTCCTTCCTTCCTTCCTTCCTTCCTTCCTTCCTTCCTTCCTTTCTTTTTCACTTTAGTTTCTCCCTGGGTCAAGAGGATCCATTTCTTTCCTTCTGGTCTTTTCCAGAATGCTATATTCCAGCACCTGAGCTGTTTCTCTCAGAGAGGCTTTTTACTTTGTTGCTTATTTTTCAGCCATCTTCCTAGAATCACTCTAAAAAGGAAATTTCTGACTAATGCAACGAAATGGAAGACCCTCAAAGACATGAAATGGAATAAGATGGGTACAAAGGGACAAATATTGTTAAATTCCATTAATATAAGATAATCTAAGTAGTCAAAACCATAGAGACAAATAACAGAATGGTGTTTGTCAGAGCCTGAGGCCGGGGTGGAATGGGGATTTGTATTTTAATGACTCTGGGTTTTAGCTCGGGAAGATGAAAACATTTTGGGAGTGGATAATAGAGATGTTTGCAAAACAATGTAAATATGCTTTTTATTACAGAACTCTATACCAAAAATGCCTTAAAGTGATAAATTTAGTGTTACACATATTTTATGACTATACAAGATATGAGTTGCATACTATTAAATTATCTTTCATTTGTGCTCATAATTATAAACTTGGCAGTGATTTTCATCTGTTTTTCTTTACTATTGTTCAAGTACAATTAAGTATATGGGTATACTTTGCAAAACTTATAATATATATATATATATATATATATATATATATATATATATATCCTATGTTCAATATGTGCCAGTTTCTTATAAGAAACTATAAATAGAATAGACAACAAGATTTCTATTTACTTTTGTATTTTATGTATTGTTTTGCCAGATATACCAAAAGAATTATTCTATAGTGAAAAATTTACATTCTCTATATCAGAAAACACAGATTCAATCAAAGAAAATGGAACCACCTCCTTCTTAAAAGCATATTGCAGAATTTGATACTGGAAATGCTAGAAATTCTTTTTTTTATGTTTGCATAGAACACTTGCATTTTAAAATAGGAATCCTTGCTATCAAGCATTAATTTTTGACAAGTAGAGTATAATTTGGGATGTTTTGTTGCTAGCTCAGTGCACTCTGCATCTCATTAGATAATTTATTTGTCACCAGTATTTGTGATGCTTGCTAGTCAGTTTCATTAATACATTTCATTAAGAACTTATTTGCTATGCCAGGGATATAACTCAGCAGCACAAACATCTGCCTGGCAAGTACAAGGTTGTGAGTTTGGTTCCTGGTACAAAAAAAAAAAATAAACAAACAAGCAAACAAAGAAAAAAAAAACCTTCCTTGCTTCTCTCTCCATACCATGAATGAAATCGTTAAAGCTAAACTGAATGAAAGACTTCTTAGCAGCTCATAACACACCAAACATAATCTGAAAATGGAACCATTTTTCATTTCCTTAGTTATATCCAGTTGTATTCAGTTCATTTGGTGTTAACTTATTTATGTGTTTATTTGAGACAGGGTCTTGCTATACAGTTTAGACTGGTCTTGAACTCCCTATATAGAACATACTGTCCTCTAACTCAAAGCAACTCTCCTGCCTCAGCCTAAAATGTTCTGAGATTACAGTTGTACACCACCATGCCTGATTGATTCTACTTTTGTAGAGCAATTAATATGAATTTAGTTAGTTAAACTTTATGATTCTGTAATCCCCCATCTCATCTAATATAATAATTTTTCCAGACAAGGATTCTGGAAAGGAGTGTTTCTGGAGGTGAGGAAATGACCTATTTCAGAAAGGTTGTTTTGTTTCATTATTGACAAAAATCATTGTGGATAAGGAAAACCTTGAAGGAATAGTGACATATCACTTAGTTGACATTTCCAGGTCAAATATCATGATACCATATTTTAATCATATTTTGAAAACTATATCCTTTTATTATATTGTGTTCATTCACTCATATTTACCAAAAATTATTACATGATAGACATTAAATTATTGTGATTATTACATTTAGGATGTGTACACTTCAAAAATCACTATAAAGCTACTTCTACTTATTTGTTTTTACTAATTTAAGTTATACACTCGCTTGCTTTCTGTTTTCCAATTCATTTCTTGATAAACATTTCCCAGTGGTACAGTTATATCACCTTTGGATTCTAAAAAGCAGCAGGTCCTCTAAGATTTTTATTAGGGAGTGAAACAGATATAATACACATGAATTATGACAGGCTTTATACCCAACTGAAACTTTCAACAGAAAAATATGAGAATCAGTTTCCACTATGTTTGATCTCAGGTCCAGTGTTAGTAGCTTTTTTGCAACTAGAACAATAGCACTTAAAAGATATTTATTGGTGACAATGAATAGCAAGTTTGGCTTATATTTGATCATTTCTGCTAATTGTAAGTCTATAAGTATGTGGATGCAGATTTTTACCTTCAGAGTTTTCTTTTATTTTGAATAAATAGCTAAGAATGACATTGCTGAGTCATTTGGTACATGTAAGTTTAAATTTATAAGAAAATAGAAAATGAATTTTTAAAACTGCTCTATAATTTCTTATCACCATAGGCACAATACAAAAGTTCCAGTTACTCTGCAGCCTAGAAGTATTTGATGTTGTCAGTATTTGTTTAGTTAATAAGCATATCATGATAACAAAATCAATTTAATTTGCATTTCAAAATAGCTAAGGATTTGGACATAAAGATGGGAAAAATAGCATAAGGATTTGGGATTTGCATGTGACTGTATCCCACCAACATCACTTAAATGTCCAAAACTTTTGTCAACTTTTATAATTGGATTGGTATTATTAGTTATAAGAAAACTTTATGTACTCTGGGCATGAATTATTTTCTAACTAAATTTTCTGTAAACATTTTATTCTAGTCTGTACTTAGCATTTTCATTTCTTAATAGCATCTTTTGAAGAGTGGAAGTTTTTATTTTGATAAAGTTCAATTTTCAAATTTCAAAAGTTATGATATTTTTACCCTATCTGAAATATATTTATTCCATCTGGGAACAAAAGACTTTCTCCTGTATTTCCTTCTTAAAATTCTGAGTTTTACATTAAGGTTTATTTTCCATTTTGAAATAATTAGTAAATATCATTTGAGATGTAAAACTTTAAAAAGTATGTGCCCAATTTTTTTTCATTGCCAGTTTTGGAAAAAAATTATCTTTATTTATTTAAGTTAGTTTGTCAACTTTGTTTGAAAATCTATGGGATATATATAAATCTATTTCTGGACCATCTATTCTGTTTCATTGTTCTATATTCCAGTAGTTTATAACTTTAAATTAAGTCTAGAATTCAGGTAGTATAGATCCTCCCATATTCTCCCAAAAATTGCTTCCTTTTATTCAAGATCCTTTGTTATTCACTCTACATTTTATGTTATAACTGATTTTTTTTTTTTTTGTACCGGGGGTCAAACTCAGCCTCGCACTTGCCAGGTAAATGCTGTGCCACTGAGCTGTATCCCTGGGCCCCTCCACTCTAGATTTTAGAATTAACATTTCTACCAAAACAAAAGACTACCTGGAATTTTGATTGGGATCACATTAAACCCAAAGAAGAGATTTAAAATATTGAGTCCTGATTTCTGATCCATGAATATGGTATGTCTCTCCATTAAAGTCTATGATTTCATTATCCCATATTTTATAGTTTTCACTACACAAGTCACATTCCTCCTTTGTCAGATTTATCACCATATGACATCACTAAATACCTTGGCAGTTACATTTCTTATATCATCACATTTATATTTATGGTATTGATTTAAATATAAAGATGTCATCAATTATATTATCTAGTATTTACTCATTTATCTTAATGTGATGTCTCTGTTCTTCTACTTATTAGCTTTTTTCAATATTTATTTTGTCTGTTAGTATTAACAGTCAAAATGTTAGTACATATATTTTTAGTTCTTTTACTTTCAACTTATACTTGTATTTATATTTAAAATGACATTTTTGTATACAACATATAGTGGGTTTTTTCTTTGTTCTCTAATTTTGGCCACTTCTGTCTGTTTACTGGGATGATTAGGTTATTTATACTTTTTAAGATACAGGTGATTTATTGGTGTCCATTTGAGGTGTGGCTGCCATTGTCTCCTGTGTTCTGACTCAGATGAGGATGGTTTTGTACCTTGTCTCTCCTTGGAGAGGCTTGTCTCTTGGATAATTCAAGTTTCTTGGCTGCTTTGGCACCTCAACTCTCTGATGATATAAAAACATTTAAGATTTTTTCGATTCTAGCTTTTTTATTAATATAAGAGTGACGCTTTTTGTGGATTTCTATATCCTAAATAGAAGTGGATTCTGTAGAAATATAAATGGTTGTGTTTGAGTTAAAAGTATTTAGGAGTTGAAAAGGAGCTGCTAAAAATAGTGACAACAAATTAATGAAGATGATAATAATTGTTTATTTTTACCTTATTAATAATTGTTTAATATTATAATATTGATAAAATAGTTGTCATAGTACAATCGTGAACTCTGAGTATTTACAATGCTTAACTTTTCTACAAAAAGAAATTTACTTTAAAAATATGTTCCCATTTCCACTTTTATATAAGAAAGTTTAGATTTAATCATCAATGTAACTCAGTCTATGATTTTTAACTTTTTTAAAAAGGAAATGATGATGCGATTAAATCAAATTCTTTAGCCCCGCTTCCCCAGAGTGGTGTCTGTTTATGTGAAGACAGTTTCATATAACAGGGAATGTTCAGTTTATGATTTCCTTCTGGTGTTTCATGTAACTGTAATGAGCTCTGCTTCAACTGGCTCTGTCATTTTAGGTGGACACAAGTGCTGAGTGTCACAGTGCTTTTATGACTTCAGTCATCAAGTGTAAGTGTTCTTATTCTGTTTCTCCTTACCCAGATCTCTACAGGCCTAGGGTCCTTAAGGTTGTCAGGCATCCTTACCCAGTATTATTGCTGAGGAAATCTGGGGTGTGGTTCAAGTCTATAGTGAAGCCCCTATCATTCCACTTTACTACTCTTGTGCTCTGGCACCCCAGGGAGGTGGGACTCCTCATAAGGTAATTGGTGTGTCTCCTCTAAATATTGCACAAGGTGCATGTTATTTCTGCCACAAAACTAAATATTTCTATTTCCCTCTCAATAACCCATCATAACCAAGGACAAGGTAGTCCTATCTTGAAACTCTCAAAGGGTATCTTGTATAATGCTTTAAAAAATTGTTCTTCCTTACCAATTTTCTCGTATTTTGTTGTCTCTGATTGACAATATGTTTCCTTATGTTAAAAAAAACCTAGATCTTACATTATCGTGATTCTTACTCTAATGTATCTCTGTGCATATACAATTTTATGCTTTGTCTCATGATATTGAGGTCAAATATTTGGTATTTATTGTAACTCAAGAAACTTTCTTTCAAGGCTATATGTTTAAACATCCCCTTACTCAATAGATTTGCTTAGGCTGTATCTCCTTTATCACTGAGAAAATTGTTGTTCTTTTAAGTTATTTAAATAAGGGGAGTGGAATATGATAGATCGTTGGCAGCCTAATAAATGTGGTGAGAGGGAAATTTTAGTTTATATCACAAATATTAAGTATCATTCCTACTGATAATTTCTATTCAAATTCTGTGCTTTGTGTCTTAAAAGGAATATTTCAGTTCACTTTTAAAAGGCTCATGATGCAATTTATATTATTTTAGAAACAGAATTAAGTAGCTTATCTAGGGGACAACTATACCAACTCTTATTTTACAGATAAGAACACTGAGATTTGGAAGCAAACCTAATTTAAATAAGTATATGATTTTGTCAATTACAGAACCAGAACTAGAACCCAATATTCCAGAGGCTTGTTCTGTTCCAGCTGACAGGGTGGATCTACTTTAATTTCAATGAAAGTGTTAACCTCTTGTAGATAGGTATATAATTCAAGGTGATTTTCATGTATTAGTTATGTGATCCCTGAAAGA
Source organism: Hydrochoerus hydrochaeris (assembly GCA_004027455.1). Lineage (NCBI taxonomy): Eukaryota > Metazoa > Chordata > Mammalia > Rodentia > Hydrochaeridae > Hydrochoerus > Hydrochoerus hydrochaeris. The sequence goes on from PVLA01003109.1 coordinate 103,750, forward strand.
TAAAATAAATGCCAGGGAGTAAGTAATGTGATAAAAATAAATTATACGTATGGGAAATAAATTGCTAGGCATTATTGCTTTGATGGAATGCTTAAAATGAGTCAGTGAGAATACTTGTATTTTAATAATTCACTCGACTCTGGGATATATTAACAGTAATGTAACAAGAAATATTTACAAAGCAGTTCTCCCAAAACACTCAACATTTGCTTGAACACATCTTCAATTTTTTAATGGCTTATATTATAACAGGGCCAATAAGAGAATGAGGTTGATTCAGTGTAGAGCAAAAAAAAAATGAAAAAGTTATAGAGAAAATGCAGCATTAATAATTTATGATCAGAAAGTGTTAGTGATGCTAAACTTAATTGGTGCTTTGAAGAGGAGTATCTTCCTAAAATAAAAATAATATAATTGTAAGTTTTTATTTTATAATATTTGAAGCTTAGGAAAGAACATATGTAAAAACAGATGCATGTTAGGGTGCAGAACATTAACACGAACAAATGTGAGTCCAGTTTAAAAACTAGACTATTGCCAACAAGATGACTATTTCCTGTGCTCTGCTTCTGTATCCTAGCCTTCCCCAGAAGAAATTTCTACCACAGATTTTATGGTTATCATTCTTTTGCTTTATTAAAAATCTGTAACATATGTAAATGTACTGAAAAGTATTTATTTTCTTTTGAGCTTTGTAAAAATCATATATAATCTTGAGATTTTTTTTCTAAAAAATAGTTGTTTTTAATTTATTCATAATGGTTTACATAGCCACAAATTTTGATCAAAATATATGTGGAATATTTAAATTTAAAAAACTTATTACAGTAAAACACATGATAGCACTAATTTCTTTCAGAATACTTGCCTTGGCTTTGAACTTATCCTATAGATTTTGCCATTTTCTGAAGCAGTTCTGGAAAACCTCTTTAGGGATGGTGATCAAAAATAAAGCAAATGCTGCTGCCAGGTGGAATCCAATGGAAAAGCAGGTGCATAAAAATACTGCGGTGTGTCCTCATGCAAATCATATAGCGACCTGAGTACAGTGTGAGTTCTGGTTCTTCTCTAGCATCAAAATGATCATAAAAAGCAAATGTTTTGAGTTGATTTACATCATTAAGGTAGCCAAGACAACACAACAAAAGACATGAAAATGTACTTCCAAAACTGTGTCAGGAAGTAGTCAAAATGTTGGGATAAGAGCGTTCAATGTAAATGGGAGTATTTTGAAGTAAATTAAAAAAGAAATATATCTTTTAGCATAGTTAATATTCACATTTAGGCATTCACCTTACTTTTATGATCACACCATGTATAATGCATAACTTTTGATGACTGTATAGTATTCTAATGTGGCACATTTTTCCATTCCTTATTCTGTGGGTGAACATTAACACATTCTCAGATTTGCTAATATTAACATTTTTGTACCTATATCCAAGCATACTGTTGTAGTCAGGGGTTATACAGAGAACAACCAGAGTCAGAACATGGAGTTTACAAAATTATTTTTATGACAGTCACCCAGGGTTAACACAAGAAAATGCAAGAAATCTATCCACAACACTAAAGACAGAATATTTAACCAAGGGCCTGAATCCCACAGCAATGTCCCACATGAGTCCAGATGAAGACCCAGAGCTCATGACAATGCCTCCCACGAGTCCAGCTGGAAGTCTAGAGCCCACAAGAAGGACTCACGCCAGTCTCTTTTAAGGATCTGTGCTGGGAAGGCCCAAAGGTCAGCAGTGGAAGCCAGAAAGTCTATGCCAGCGGGGTGAAGTTGCTGTACTGATAGGCTGAGGGTTCTACGCTGGAGCCAAGAAGTCACACTCACAACAAAGACCAGGGCTGTCCTGAAAAGCACTACAGCCACCCTCAGCTACACTGAGGCCCCAAGCTCCTCTGGCGATGAGCACATGCCAGGAAGCCAGTGTGACGAGTTCATCCTGGAGACAAAATGGTGCATGTCTTCCTCTCCAGACCCAGGAAGCAGTGCTCGATGTGAGGACGAGAGCTTCTCCAGGAGAATCAACGTCTCAAACAACAACCTGTGCAAGAACCCACAATGCCTCAACCCATTAACACCTTAATGCACTAACGTGATAGCTTCTCCTTCTCCATGTCTCTATCTATGCTGGAAACTTTCCTCAGGTGGAACATTTACACTCAGCGCCAATGCTGATGCAATCCAGCTGGCATCAGGTTTTAATCCATCTGACCACCAGGTTTTAATCCGTAACACATACTATATAAATGTTCTTAGGATGGAATTACTGGATTGGAGATTTTGTGAATGTTGAACTTTGTGTGGCAATCTTAGAATTCCACTCTTAGAAAATCCATTTACTTACATTCTTTCTTTACAGGCCTCTTAGTTAAAAATTTGAATTTTGACTCATTTGTTAGTATCTTCCTATATTTAATGCTTCTTTTCTTTTTGTTTGTTTATTTAATACCTCTTGCACCCTGCGTAAGAGAAAATTTCCTATACCAAGGCACAGAAGGTTAGATACCATGTTTTCTTCTCTAATTTTAAATTTTTTGCCTTTGATACTTAAGTATGAATCCATCGTAATTTTTTAAATGAAGAATGTAAGGGCACAAAATTGTTTTCTCATGACTAATTTGTTGTTCAGGCACTTTCATTTCCCTATAATGTCCAGTGACCTTTCATATATATCAATTTCACTTGTATTTGTGAGTTTGTTTCTGAAATGTGCCAACAGGATCAAGCAGTGAAATTTTCTGTTACTCCATCACTAATATTAGGTCATAGCAATTATGGTTGTATACTTTTGATACCTGAGAAGAGATCTTGTCTACCTTACTCTTCATCAGAAAGTGTCTTCACTTGCTTTTTTTTTTTAAAGGGTCATCACCTTATCCTTTGCCTCCTATATAAATTTTGAAACAAGTTGCCCAGTTTCTTGAAAAAAAATCCTTCTTGGTTATAATTAAAATTGATTGAATTATTTGGAAAAAATTGATACCTTAAAATGTTGAATTATGCTCTCCATGCCTAAAGTGTGTCTTTAGTTTCCTGATGTGGTTTTCATAAACATATTTTTCTATTGGATAGGTTACATAGAATTTTTGTTATTCATACATTTACATTTTTCATCTCATTATATTTAAAAACTATATATTATAATATATAAACATAATTTTTATATGTTAATGATATATCCAGACAACTTTAAAAAAATAATTTGAGTGTCCTTTAAAGAAATGATTTGAGTGTTTCCATTATTTGAGTATAATGTTCTGCAAATATTAATTAAGTCAGTTGGTTGATAGTCTTATTCAAATCTTAGGTACTTTTATCAATTTTCTGTCTACTTGTTCTGTTAGTTGTTGAGAGAAAAGCAATAAAATCTTACTTTAACAAGGGACTTACTTATTTCTCTTTGTAGTTACGTCAATTTTACTTCAGATGTCATGAAACTCTGTTATTAGATGTATAAACTTTTACATTTGTGTTCTCTTGATGGATTTATCCCTTCATTATTAATTGGCCAGTTTTACCCTTCAAATCTTTGAAACCTGCTTTTTCTGATACCAATAAAATCATCTCAGCTTTGTTTTGGTTAATATTATCAAAGTACATCTTTTCCATTGTTTTGCTTTGAATTTATTTATTTAGCATACTTAAAATGGGTCTTTTGTCACCAGGAAAGTTTGAGCCTTTCAAAATTCTATATAAATGTTTGTATAATAATAAAGAATTTGTTTTCAATATTTTATTACAATGATTATTTAAATTTGACATCATGTGTGCGTTTTTTTTTTTTTGTCACATCAGGGTTTTTTTTTTTTCCTCATTTTTTCCTTTTTCCCTTCTTTTATATTTAGGAGGTTTTAATCTTTAATGATTACATTTCATCTCTGTTTTTTTTTTAATCACTCCAAATCTTTACTTAGTGTTCTTTACATAAAAAAGTATATGGTTTGCATCTGTACTGTTTTTCTACTGGTACCATTTTTCTTCTTCTTGTGGGATTATCTTTCACATTTTTTTATTTTATAGAGTTGTTGGAGATGAATTTTTTTGGTTGCATAACTCAAATATTTTTATTTCACTTTAATATTTGAAACATATTATTGATAAATTGATAGGATTTTTCCCTTATCACTTCACATATGCTCATCCATGGTCTTTGGTTTGGCTTTGTGTGTAATATGAAGTCTGATGTCATTGCTGCTGGTAATGCTTCTGACACAAGGCATATGCACCTGTCAAATATGAGTGAGCACATAAAGAATAAAACTCCATAAACATGAAAAGACTCAGTGAACAAAAGAAACATATGCTAACACCTCACCTCTGATATAAAATAGACTATCAACCACAGATTAAAATGATAAAGAAAAAGAAATCCAAGTTTGAAAATTGCAGCAAGAAACTGACACTGTATATATTAGGTATCAGATTATGAAAAAGAACCAAGTAGAAGTTCCAGAAGTAAGAAAAGAAAAACACAACTGAAGAGCTCACTATGTTGTTTAACACGGCATAAATATAGCTAAAGAACATTGGCAGGCTAAGTAATAGTGAGGTGCAAATATTGAAGCATAGAGTATAAAGAGAAAATGATTTTTCTAAAGCGAGGGTATAATTTTAGGACATCCAAGTAAAATAAAAAAGAAAAACATCACAAATAAAAGCAAATATCTTTATTTCTTTTTAAAAAATTTTTAGAGAGAATTAACCCAAGCAAAATAAAACAGAATAAACACAATCAAAACAAGACAGTGTAGGTGACACAGGATTTCAAAACAAGGTAATAGGAAATTAATAATGGTTAACATAATACCTCTTATTATCTTCAAAATAGTTGCCCATACTTTCAGACACAGTAAAATCAAACAAAACAGGAACAGAATGGAACCAATAAAAACAAAGCAATGAGTGCAATACAGTACTTCAAAAATGAGTGATATAATGTATCTTGTATCTTTCAAATAGCAACACTATGCCATCAGATACAACAAAATCAAACAAGATAAAATAGAGTAAAATCCAACCAAACAAAACAATGAGAATAGTACAGGATTTCAAAGCAAGATAATAGGGAATTAATAATGGCCACCATCTCCCATGTATGCTACATTGTGTATTGTCATCTCCTGAATAGATGATGAAACTATCAGCTTTAGGTCTGAAAAGTCAGTGAAACAGCAAGTGCCGTGTTGTATTTTACCTCATTAACTATCATCATAGCCTGTGTTTCTCTGGATCAGCTGGTCACTTATGAGGGGATTGGGCGGGGGGAAGGCAAGTTTGGCTTTTCTTGTCTCCCTGCCTCCACACTGGAAGGTGCTGGGGTTTGGCTGTCCCAGCAGCAGCCTACATATGGTGCTGATTCGCAGGGAGGGCTTGCTTGTTGGTGACTTCTTGTTCTCTTCCCCCAAAGTCTGTGAATGGCACTGAATCATAGGAAAAGACTGGTATCTGGCTGTCCCCCCCAGCAACCGATGCACGGTGCCCATTCACAGGAAGTCTTAGCTTCTTGTTGAGTTCTTGTACTCCTCAGCAGTCAGTGAATGTCACCAATTCATAGGAGAAGGCTGGTGTCTAGCTCTCCCCCAGCCAGCCAGTCTTTTTTTTCAATAATTATTCTATTGGAAGGAAATAACCAACAAGTCACAATATTTTTCCTGCAATATCTCATCTCTCTGGCCCAAAGAGTAATGTCAGTTCTCATCCACTTTGTAAGGACAATGGGCAGTGTCCCTGTTGCAGAGAGTTAATAAATAAAAGTTAGGTTAGCCTATATATAATGAAAACTATGAACTGAAATCATATTAATAATATTAAGAGTTTGAAAACCAGTGAAATGAATAAAGTTGAACAAAATTGTGTGAATATACTACTGCAGTAGGGAAGCATTAAACCCTTAACCACTTTCAGAAACAGTGCTGTGCTCCTTAAGCAGTGCTCATAACTCTCCTATCTTGTTTCTGGGGCATTTAGTGCATGGATAAATTAGATGGCTTACTGACCAGAGGGATCAACTTTTAAGGAAATCCATAAGCAATGTTGGTTAAAATGATAAATTATACTAAAGTTGTAACAAAATATTTAGGTATAATTTGTATAACATAATCATACAAAAATAAGCCTCATGCATTAGATTTTACAAAAGACTTATTTAGTGCACAGGAAACTTGACCACAATGGTAAAAAGGGAGCCAAACATTGGTTTGTACTGATATTCCAAGCAGTTGTTTAACTTGGCATATATAAAGAGAGTATGAACTGTTTCATGAGAATAGTTGAACCCATTATTGACTGAAAACTACATATATTTGATGAAAATTTATAATTAAACTTAAATAACATTAATGTTTACTCTTACATCGCAAAATAAAATTTTATATAAATTCAGTAAGCAAACTGTTGAGCTAGATTTCATTTTAGGTTTTTCTTAAAGTATCTCCCCATTTCTCAGATGACTGTCTGATGATTGCTTCCTTACTATATGTTATGGTTTGAGTCTATATGTTCCCCCAAAGTCTCTTGCTGTCATTGGGGAAGCCTTCTAGAATCTGTGACTGATTCATAATCCAATGCTGGGACTATGGGTGTGAATGCTACATCCATCCTATGGTGAGTGTGACCTACATGCAATATAAGGAACAGGAGTCTTCTATGTTCTCTATCTGTTTGCTGTTGTTGCTTTTTGGTCTCTTCTGCCACCATGAACTATTGCCGTCTGCCATATATCACTCTGCCTTGGAGAAAGCTGATTATGGACTGAATCCTTCACAAACCATGAGCTAAATAAACATTATTTTATTTATTTTGTCTCATCAATGAGAGAAAAGTAACAAACATACCATAGTATCATTAGTAGAACTTATTTAATCCTTCAATTATTTCTGAATTCTCTCTGATTGGCCAAAAATTCTGTTTCTGATTCTAATTATGATCTGAATGAACTCTATTATTTACTTCATGTTAATCCATACTATGAAGCTCAGGAGTGAAAAAGTATATTCAGATATTTTACAGGGTGAGTCAGTTATTGATTCTACTATATAAAGACACCTTTCAATAATTTGATTATCATAAAAATGGATGCTGAGAATTTCCTGGATAAAAACTCTTTGAAGGCATGGATCATTCTATTTCATTTTTTTTGATTTTCTAATACTAAACAAAGTGTGGACATAAAGGAGCTACTCAACTAATGTTGAACTAGCAAAAGTGAATAAATAAAACAGTGCTTTACCAAATTTAATTTTTAAATTTTTATTAGTACGTTTGCATTTCATACAATTTGCAATTGAATTCGAAAATGGTTTACCTATACTACCTCAGCCCATTGCTTTGTTTTTAAATACACTTTTCTTTGTCTTACCTGACCTTCCTCCTCCTCTAGTTCCCTAGGTCCCTAATTCCATTTTTCATTGTTGTTGATATCTTTAATTTTAGCTCTGGTTATGGGACACAATGCTTATAATCCTTGAGGTTATTAAGTTCCTGTACATGGCATATCTTTATCCTACTTGTTTTCCCTTTTCCTCTTCCACACTCTTTGTGCTTTTTTTCCCTTGGGTCATTTCCCTATTGCAAGAGATCCATGTCCTTGTCACCTTTGATCCATCCCACATTATTCTCTTTGTATTTTGCCTCACTCAAATGAGAGTTACCATATGGTATTTGTGTGTCTGGCTTATTTTACTCAGCATTACATTTTCCAGGTGGATACGTTTTCCTACAAATGTCTCAAAGCTGTTATTCTTTATAACAGAGTAGTATTCCACTGTATATAGATACATTTTCTGGATCCAATCTTCTGTTCATGACAATACAGCTTTTTCTAGGATTTAGCTATAATAAATTTTGCTGCTATAAATATTGGTACTCATGTACCAATACTGCAGTATGATATCTTAAGCTCTTTGGGGAAGATACTTATCAAGGGGATTGCTGGTCATGTAATTTCTAATTTTACTTTTTTGAGAAATCTCCATACTGATTTCCATAATCATTAGGATTCCCATTAATGATACAGGAGGGTTCTTTTTTCACCACTTCCATGTGGCATTTGTTATTGTTTGATTACTTAGTAATCACAATTCTTTTGTCACTTTGTCAAAGATTAAATAGCTGAATGTGTCTGGTTCTGAATTCTCAATCTTGTTCCATTGTTTCTTGTAACTTTTTTTTACCCCAGTACATGCCATTTGTATCACTATTGTTTTGTAGTGCAGTTCGAAGTCAGGTAGTGCTATGTCTCCTATTTTGCTCTTTTTGCCAAAAATTGTTTTTGCATTTCTGTATCTCTTCTGCCTCATATAATTTTAACATTTTTCAGATCAGCAGGGTGTGCTGTTGGTATTTTTGTTGGAACTTCATTGAATCTGTATCATAGTTTTGGGAGTATGATCATTTTGACAATCCTGAATCTGCCTATTAAGAAGCAGGGAGGATCTTTCCATTTTCTGATATCTTCTTCAATCTTTTTCAGAGTGCTGTAGTTTTCTTTTAGAGGTCTTTTACTTCATTGGTTAGGTTAATTTCTAAGAACTTCATTTTTCTTAAAGATAATGTGAATGATATTACTTAAATAATTTTATTCTCATTCTATTCATTATTGGTGTGCACAAACACTAATGATTTTTGCACACTGATCTTGAATCCTGCTACACTATTAAAGTTTGTTATTAATTCTAAGAGTTTTTTTGATGAAGTTCTTTGGATTATCTATAGAATATCATGTCATCTGCAAAGAATGTTAGTTTCAATTCTTCCTTTCCTATGTGTATCTCTTACATTTCTTTATCTTGTCTAATTGCTCTGGCTAATGTTTCAAATACTGTGTTGAATAGAGCAGGTGTTAATGGACATCTTTGTCTTATTCCTGTTTTTAGGGAAAATGCTTTTAGTATGATGTTGGCTGTTTGTCATACATACCTTTTATTATATTCAGGTATGGCCCTCTATACCTTTTTCTTCACCACTTTTATCATGGTGTTGGATTTTATTGAAAGTGTTGTCTGCACTTACTAATATAATAATATGGTTTTTGATTACATTTCTGTTTATGTGATATATTTATTGAATTACATATTTCTAGCCACCCTTGCATGTGTTGGTCATGGTGTATGGTCTTTTTGATAATATGCTGCATTCTATTTCCTAATATCTTGCTGAGGATTTTTGCATCTATGTTTATTAAGGAGATTGGATTTATTTATTTATTTATTTTTAGTTGGGTCTTTACCTGGTTTTGGGCTCAAGGTGATACTGGCTTCCAAAAATGAATTTGGGAGAATCTCATTCCTTTCAATTTCTTTGAAGAACCTGAGGATTATTAGTGATATAACATCATTAAAGATTTTGTAGAATTCATCAGTGAATTCATCAAGCCCTTGGATTTTTTAGTGGGTAGAATCTTTATTACTATTTCAATTTCATTGCTTGTTACTGGGTTGTTAAGCAGATTTTTGTCTTTTTGAGTTAGTTTTGGTAGTTCTTAGATGTCTAGGAATTGGTCCATTTCTTCAAAATTTGCTAACTCATTAGAATATAATTTTGAAATAGTTACTATCTTCTGGATTTCCACAGTGTCTGTTGTGATTTCACCCTTTTCATTTCTAATTCTATTGATGTGAGTCTTTTCTATCTCTTGATTAGTTTGGTTAAGGGCTTATCTATTTTACTTATTCTTGAAAAGAATCAGCTCTTTGATTTGTTTATCTCTCTCTTTCTCTTCCTCGTTGTGTGTGTGTGTGTGTATCTGTGTGTCTGTGTGTCTGTGTGTCTCAATTTCATTTTTTTTCTGCTCACATCTTTATAATTTCCCTCCTTAGTTTTGGTTTGCAGCTGTTTTGTTATTGTTTCTCAAGTATCATAAGAACTGTCATATAGATTGTCCACTTGAGTTTGTTTTATTTTCCTAATGTGAACACTGTTTGCAGTGGATTTTCCTCTTAGAACTACTTTTATAGTGTCCCAGAGGTTTTGGCTAATTGTACCAACATTGTTATTAACTTCCAGAAATTTTAAATTTCTTCCTAGATTTCTTCCATTGGTTTTCTAGGAGTATATTGTTAATTTCCTGGGAGCAAAGCAGATTGGTGGGATCTGCTCAAGCTCATGCCCTTGGTTGGGAACCAATAGCCAGGGATGAGGCTGTCCCAAATCTGTGACATCCACACAGAACATACAAATGTGCTGAAGCATTCACTGGTTGATTGAGTTAGGGGGAAGGACCGGCCCACAATGCCCCTGCCTGTGCCTCACAGATAGGCAGTGGATCAGGGGCGGTGGCACTTCCCTAGCCAGTGCACTGCAGAAAAACCATAAGCAATACAAAAGTCCTAGAGACTTCCACCACTCACCGGTCTGAAAGAAACCAGAAACATGACAAGACAGAAACAGTAAAAGGCCTCCAACTGCAGAACCAGGGAAAGCCAGGAGAGGTAAATGCAGAGGAAATTGGGGGCAGCAAACATGCAATATCAGACATGGCCTCATAGGAAATAAAAAAATACTTCCATGACCTCATCGACCAATTTAAATCTGAAATTCTAACTCAGGTGAAGCAAGATATAAGAAAATTAATAAAAGAAATGCTGGGTAATCTTCAAGAAGACACAAACGGAAGAATGTAGGAACCCAGAGAAAGGAGAGAAGCCTTTCATGAAGAATACAAACAAAATCTAGAATACATGAAACAGATCCAAAGAGAATATCAGGAAATTAAAAACTCCATTGAAAGCTGGCAAAACTCCTTAACAGAAACTAATGACAGACTTTCAAAACTTGAAGACAGATTTGCAATGTATGGTCATGAAAGGAAGGATCTCTTAAAAATAACAAGGAACCAGGAAGCAATGATACAAAGGCTAGAAGACGACAAAGGATTTATAACCTAAGAATAAAAAATGTGAATGAAGAAGCAGGGACAAATACAAATGAAATAAAAAGGCTACTTACAGAAATAATTAAGGAAAACTTCCCAAACATAGGAAATGGAAATGTCCAGATATATGAGGCATACAGAACTCCAGCCAGCTACAACCAAAACAGATCTACACCCAGACATATAATAAGCAGGATCCCAGAAATCCATCATGAGAACAAAATATTAAAAACAGAGAAAAGAAACAGATTACCTATAAAGGAAAACTGATCAAAATCACAGTGGACTTCTCGATGTAAACTATCAAATCAAGAAGAGCTTGGAGCGAAATATTCCAAGCCCTGAAAGAAAATAACCTCCAACCCAGATTGATGTACCCTGCAAAACTGTCTCTCAAAATTAATGGAGAGACAAGGTATTTCCACCACAAAGAGGAACTGGGGGAGTTCGTGACCACCAATCCAACCCTGCAAAGATTACTGAAGGACATTCTAGAAAGAGAGAAGAAAATCACCAGGATTCCAGGAACAATGGCAGAAAGGCCTCAATGAAAGGGGCAGACAGTGGAATGAAGGAGAAAAGTAAACAACAATGACAGGAAAATAGCATAGCAGAGAATAGGCAGAAAGGATTGGCTATATTGCTGTTTTGTCTGGACTGATTTTATCTGAATCTGGTGTGCTTGTGGGTGTCAAGTCTGGGAGTAGGGGCAACTACTCTGGGGGTAGCAGGATTCAATAGGCTATCCATTCTGGTTTGATTATTAACTGCCTTTGAAGTCCTATAATGCCTCCAATGTTAGGTTTTTATTAATAGTGCTATGTACTGCTAAGTTTAAGTATACTATGCCTGATGATATAAACAATGTTATTGAAAATAACAAGAGACATCATAGTAACTACCATAGATCACCTAGTATTGTGGTTTTATATGTCCTTTTTGTGTTTCTCTAGGAATTTGTTTTATTGACTTGTTTTGATTTGTTTTTCCCTTAATACACAAAGGCTAGGTATGCATGTAGAGATTTATACATGTGTAGAACTTCTAAACAGTTTACAAGAATGGATTATAGTTATTGTAAAAAAAAAGAGAGGAAAAGAAAGCATTCTAAAGGATATAACCGCATGTATGTTTAAGTATGTAGGATTGATAACCATATTACTAAGTGTTTGTTGGATAGAACAGAACTGGTTGCAGTCTCACTGTTTAAATGTCCACTTTGTCAGCTTTACTTTAGTAACTTGAACAACTACTTCTAAGAGGAAAATATGTAATTATCAACTAGTGATTTCTTACTGGTTATTATCTTTGTTTTGATTTGTTTTGAAATATTGTATTATTTCTACCCAAAATGAAAATATTGTTTCATTTTTTTCTTTAAATAAAAAAAATATATAATGTTCTGGGAGCTATTGCCTTTTCCAAAATTTCTTCTGTCATTCATTTCTATGTTCTTGCACAGTCATCAGGTAGTATACATAAGATGATCTCTTTTCTATTTACTTAAGCAGGATTTATGGACTAATACATGATCTATTTTGGAAAACTTTTTTATGTGCTTCTGAAAATAATGTACACTCTATTGTAGATGAATGGAATACTCTGCATATATCCATTAAGTCTTTAAGTTCAAGAGTGTGGTTCAGCTCTAAAAATTCATTTGTTTCTTTCCTTAATTTTTGTTTAGTTGATTTATCTCTTTGTGAAAATGGGATATGAAAATACCCTGCTATGATATATTAGTGTTTATTGATCTTTTAATTTCAGCAGGTTTTGTTTTATGAAGATAGGTGCTCCAATATTTGGTGCACATGTTTATCAACGTTACCTCTTCTTGTTGTATTGTTTCCTTAACTATCATGTAGTAACCTTTTTCACTTCAAATCAGTTTTATCTTGAAGTTTACTATATCTGATACTAGAATTGCTACCACTGCTATTTTTTGGAATCTTGGTGCACACAATGTTTTCCATCCTTTGATTCTTAGTGGATGAATATCTTTTTGGATTAGATATTTTTAATTGCAACTATTGATTGTGTATTTTTGACTCAATGTGCCACACTGTGTCTTTTATTTGGAAAGTTGAGACCACTGACATTGAGAAATATTACTGACATGGTGTTTATTTACTATGATTGCCTTAATCTGTTTGTTTATCCTTTGTTTTCTGTTTCATATTTTTGTTGCCATTTATCCATTGACCTCACTGGCTTCCTCTGTATTTTTACTTGTATTTCTCTAGAGAAGTATTTTCTCTAAAGCTGGTTTAGCAGTCAATTTTTTTTTTCGTCTTTTTGAGACAGGGTCTCACTATGCAGTTTGGACTGGCCTTGAGCTCACTTTGTAGCCCAGGCTGGTCTCGAATTCACAACAATCCTCATGCCTCAGCCTCCCAAGTGCTGGGATTACAGGCATGAGCCATCACGCCTGGCCTAGTAGTTAATTTTGAGTTCATCCTTTTCATGGAAATACCTTATTTTGAAAGGTAGCTTTTCTGATTAGCTTTGGTGGACAATTTAATCTGAAATGGAAGTTATTTTTCTTAGAGCTTTAACTACTTCACTCTAAGTTCTTTTGGCCTTTAGGGTTTGTGTTGAGAAGTTTGGTGTGATTCTAATTGGTTTACATTTATATATGAGTTTTTGTTTTTATATGGTTGTTTTTAAATTCTAGTTTTTTTGCTGGATAACTTATTTTAATAAGGGTATACCTAAGTGAGCTTTTTAAAAATCTTGTTTGCTATTCTCTAAATGTCACTCATATTTTAAATTCTTTTCTTATATTTGGGAAATTTTCTTCTATCATCTCTGTAAACATGCTTGTGAATCAATTTGTGGATTCTCTAAGTCCAATTAGCCTTAGATTGGTTTTCTTGTTGTCATCTAGTAGCTGCTGGACAGTCTTCTCTTATTTTCTTTTGGGTTTCTTTGATCAAGATCTTTATAAAAATTGACTATTTTACACTCAATCTCAAATACTCTTTCTTCACATTGATCACATCTGTAATATAAGAATTATATACATTTTTTATTTCAGATGTTTCTGTTTGACATCTTTTTGAGTATTCCATATCCCTTTTTGAGTCTGTCATTCAGATTTTGAACTGCTTTGGTTAGCTTATCCAATTCTGTATCTATTTCTCTGAAATTCACTGTGGGCATATTAAGTAAAATTGCTGCAAACTTTCAGTTGATTTTCTCTTTGAACACATGTACTTTCTTCATGCCTTCTGTGAACTTCTCATAGATTTCTGTTACCTAGTATTTGTTTTCTTTTGCCTTTGTGACCCTTTCCTCTGCTGTGGGAGAGTTGATTGAGGGAAGGGGTCGAGAATTTTCTGTTTCCTTATTTCCCAGTTCCCTGTTCTCCTGTGTAAGATATATATATATATATATATATATATATATATATATATATATATCCCATCTTTTTTGTGGGAAGTTACTGCAGGTTGGGTACAAGAGAAGAGAGTTTGTGGCTTATATAGAGATTTTTAGCAGAATTTTTCCTCTCCATGCATAGTTTTCAACTTTGTATGTCCAGTGCTTATATTTACTCCTTCTGTCTTTACTTTAAGTGATTTCAACTCTGTCCCTATATTTGAGCAAGAGAATGACTTCTGGCTATAAGAACATCCACAGACTCAATCTTACAACACTTCTATGTGACAGTTCTTGTGGTAACACTCTCCTTTTGCCTATTCTCTAAGCATACTCACAGCTTCTTATTTGTTGTTACTCTGCAATGAGGTACATGAGGTGGAGTGAGGAGAATGGGAAGTGGTTGGCTGAAAAGTGTTAGACTGTAAGAGGGAGGTTGGAGAGGGTAATAGAGGTAGATGAAAAGAAAACATTGGTGTTGGTTCTAATTTTATTAGAGTACTTTGAGTCGAATTGTTAGTATTGAGAATTTTGTATGATATTTTGTGTGGACAAAGTTGAGATATGAGAGATATAAAGATATGTGATAGAGTACAACCATGTGGTTGTCAAAACTTGTTGATAGGGAGGACAATAAGCTAGGTAAAATATGGAAGAATCAAGGGATTAGATTGGGAAGGCTGGGAATTAATACTAGAGAAGCTAGGAGTGATTTTGATGGAGCTAAGTATAGGAAATTTAAAAACTTGGGAAGAGTTTATGTTCGGAAAAAGAATAAAGAAATATGTTAATAATATTATCTGGGGGGGTGTTGAGGTGAAGAAACCAGACAGGGAGCTGAGCTGAGGGAGACAATTTGAACACCTATTAAATCAGAGCCATTGAAAGAATAAATACATAAAAGTATTAATAAATATGGAGTGGTGGATTAAAAACTGATGGTCAATGTAAATGCCAGCTAAACTGAATCAATGTGGTGCTGAGTGAGAACTACTGTCAGCATGAAAGGGAAGGAGAGGAAGAGAGTAGCACTGTGGGTTTTCCTAAGCGTTGTTGTTGTTTGGAGCTGTTGGTTCTTTTGGAACCAACAAAGCTGGCTTGTCATGGCAGCTTTCCTTACATGAACTCAGCTATTATCATTAGAGGATCTGGAGATCTTGTTGCTGAGAATGGCTGCAGTTCACTTTGGGGGAACTTTGGTCCTTACTTTGAGTATTGCTTCCTGGCTCCAGAGGGGAAGATGTTTGCTGTTCCGTCTTCTGGAGAAGCTTGTCATGCTGGCTTCCTCATATGAACTTGGCTGGTCTCATTGTTGGAGGAGTTCAGGACCTCATTATTGCTGAGATTTGGCTGTGGTACTTTTTGGAGGAGACCTGGCCCTTATTTTGAGTGTTGATTCTTGGCTTTAGTGCAGAACCCTCAACCTACTGGCACAGATCCTTCATCCTGCTGGCATAGACCTTTGGACCTTCCTAGTGCAGATCCATGAAACAGAACTGTGTGAATCATTGTTGTGGGCTCTAGGCCTCCAGCTGGACTCTTGGAAGGCATTGTCATGGTCTCTAGGTCTTCAGCTGAACTCATGCAGGATATTGCCATGGGATCCAAGCCCTCAAATGGATTCTCTAGGTCTTTAGTGCATGGACAGATTTCCTGCACTTTCTTTGCATTTGACTCTTTGGGTGACCATTATAAATAATACTATAAATTAAGTGTCTTGTATATAATCGTTTTCCTTGTAACTCATGACTACAACACATGGGAAACCAAAAAGGAACTTAACATAACCCTGCATTACGAAGTAACTCAAGGAACACACAAAAACTTAAAACTATAAAGTGTTCAATGTGAACACTCATGAAATATTTCAATGATTCATTGCCTATGTGATTCCCGAGTAGCTTCTTTGCCAGAGTGTGAGTCTTCACACCTGAATAACTCCTCTGAGTCTTACACTGCCATACTGAAGCTAACTGACTGGGACATCTTTCTGCCAGGTTACAGGCATTCTTGCATAGTCTGATACAGGCCAAATTCTTGATTTAGGAACTCCTATAGTCCCTCTCCCTGGGTATGATGGTGGATTCAGCAGACAGATTCACTGGCATGAAATTGTCCACTGAGCCAGGATTATTCTTATGTTATCGAATCAGTTACAGTAGTAAAGGCTAATCTAACATAGTAGGGTCTACCTGGGCTAATTGGCACCCTCTTTTGAGTCTCTCTTAAGCCTAAAGAAGAAACCAAATGCTTAGAGTGTAAGCATCATAACAACCCAAGTTTTGATCCATAGTTAATGTGAAATAAACATGATGGCTATGTCTCCTCTAAAGGTGAAAAAACAGCATTCAACAGTCATTTTACTTAAGCCCAGGGGTTTGGGGGCTAGGTAACTTCAGAGAGGAGAAGAGAAGAGAAAAATAAAAAAAAAAGTTAAAGTCTTCTGCTATGTGGTTTGGGAAGGAAGAAACAGGAGGGGAAGGCAAAGATCCTAATGACGGCAAAGGTGTATTATAAATTTAGAAGGGAATAATGGGGAAAATTGGGTATAAAATTGGTAGTGAGAAATGAGGAAGGGAAAAATTCTATGACTGGTAAAAATATTAGTGAAAAAGTTAAAGGAAGACAAATCAAAAAAGGGAGAGGAAAAAAAGAAAAATGGAGAAAGAGTAAGATACAAGAGAAAGAAGTCAAGAGAAAAGATATGGTAAAAGTAGGAGAGATGTAAAGAGACGGGGAATTTCTTTACCTTCTATAAATAATACTGGATGAAAAAAGGCAAGAGGAAGAGAAGCACACATATATGTATAGATATGCTCATGAAAGGAAAATGAGAAAAATAATGGAATAAAAATGTGGGGAAATGTACAGAAGGAGAAAAACCAAAAAGAATAAAAATATTTTAAAATAAAAATAAAAACAAAAAATATAGTAATGCCTCAATTCATGAATACTTCTGTTTGCAAACAATTTGGTTTTCAAACAAAGCACTTGGCAAAATTTCGCTTTTGTTCGCAAACTGCATCAGGTGATAAATGTGACCACGGCCATCATCCCTACACAAACACAGATGCAGCAATCTTTTCCAAAATTATTGAAAAAAATAAGTTTGCAAACTGAGGTATCACTATACAATCAAATAAGGAATAATAAAAGAAAGTTTTCTACTGTCTTGAATGAGTGGGTCTTTCCTCATCCTTGGGTTAAGGAGCCAGCCTCAAGGCAGGATGTGTCTCTGTTCATGCTGGAAGGCTAAGGGGGCACTTCTGCCCCCAGATCAGTGCTGGGTATAGAGACCTGCTTGCGGTGAGAACACAGCACCAAAGAGAGCGTCCAATCCTGTGTAACTCAGGCTAAAGCTGGTCTCTGACCACAGAAGCCAGGTGGACTCCACTAAGTCTGCTCTCCAACTCCGGGCTGGCAATGTGAAGCCTGACCTGGGGCCAAGAGGTTGCTCTGTGACCCACGTCCAAACATTTAGCCCTTCCCTACAGTGGCAACCGCACCAGGTCTTGTTCCATGATTGTGGCTGCAGGCACCATGCTGAGGCCACTCACCAACTGCTAACTGTTGAAGAAAACTCTGGAAACAGTGTTTCACCTTTTCCTTGCTGGTTCCGATTGTGCATGATTATTTCAGTCCCAATGTAGTTCTCCAATTCCCTGTTAGCAAAATGTTACTAGTTTCACTTTGCTTCCAGGCCGCAGGCTACCCAGTCAGCGCTGCAGGGGTTCACCTCTCTCCTCCACCATATCTTCTGTATCACTTAATTCTATTTTATTCTCCTTTGTCAGTTCCCTCTTGGTTCCCATGTAACCTCCACTCACTTTGATTCCTTGCCAGGCTATTGTTTTCTGGACTTTGTCCTGAAGAAGCTGAGTTGCTAGTACTCACCACTCTGCTGTCTTCTGTCCATTGTGCAGCTACCATCAAGCTTCACTGGGGTGGCTGCGGTCAGTCCATGAATCTCAGCTTTGAAATTTGTAATTAATATGATTATGCATGGTGTTTTTCAGATGTAACTATGTAAGATGAAGGCTTACTCACTGTTCCTAAGGACTGTATTTTTATTAGTATGCCATATTTGATGGTTTAGATATTAAAATTCAGGATGCATATGCATATGTGAGGTCAGAGGCTTTTTACGGAGCCATGTCAGCTAGTTTTGATGTGGCTCACTATATTTTCATAAAGTAATAGCTACAATTTTGAGAAATCTCACCTCTATTTTCACGGGACACAGGTATGATATGAATGATGTCAGCCTCATTAACTGCTATTTTTTAAACCTTTGGAATTCTTTTGCTGGATTTAGTTCAAAAAGGTTTTCAACCAAATAGAAAAATGCTGCTTTTAGTGTACTTTTTTATTTAAAGATCCTGAAAACCAGACTTCTTTTGTGTTGGATTCAACTCCTGACTCCAGGATAAATATTAATTTTAGGTAGTAATTTTGAATTGAATCTCAGATAGAATGCAATTTCTAAGTATTTGTCTGAGGATTTTTGGTATAAATGTGACTTTCTCTTTTTTTTTTCTTTTTTCCCCTTTTTTTCAAATATACATAAGTAAAAATTCTTATTATCTCCAACATGCCTAGATATTTCTATGAATTTTCTTCTGCTTAGAATATATTGCTCTCTTTGTAATACAATTCTCAGCTTTTGTGTGAGTAATAAAGGAGAAGCAAGATTATATTTAATAAAGGATTTTTTTCTTGGCTGCAGAGAAAGGCCACATATTGAAGATAGGTTCTTGCACTGTGTTCTGGAAAGAATTGAATATAGGCGTTTGTAGATCTTCTTTACAAAGCACTTCCTCTGACATTTCTGAAAAATATTTCATAGAAAAGGAAGAAAATGGCAATCTGCATTGCTGAATAGTTTCTATCTTTCTATAATAGATTGCCCCTGAGAAATTTTATAAAATGTTTTTCTGTTTATTCTGTGGCTGTGTTATTTTAATTTAGTACTATCATGTGACTGATAAGCAGTCGGGGTGAAAATTTCCTGCTTTGCAATTCTCAGAATGTTAATAATTATTTTAATTAGCAATCCACAACAAATAGGCCTCAGTCACATTGACTTATTTCTGCCACATTTCAAGATCATGAGTAAAGTTACTGTTGTTTTAAAAATTATCCTCTGGAAACAAAATTCCCTAATTGCACTGAGGTCTAAAAGAAAGGAGAGATCAGTGAGAAAATAAAAAATGACCAAAAAAATTTTATTTTAAGGAATATGTATCTATCTTCAATTCTCATCCTTTAATTATGTATCAAGTGAGCAAGTCTCTTGTGTTCAGTTTTAATGCACATTCAGCAATCTATAAAGTGTAAAATAACTTTGCCTGACAAATTAAATAGCACATATAATTTTGGGGAGATAATTCCCATATGGCTGAAAAAGCTGAACGGCCATGGGACATAGTCCTCATGATCAGTGGGTAAAATTTTAAATAGCTGTGATGAATATTTTTCCTTTGCATTGTGAATCTGTCAAAATCGTATTGGTCTACGCAGTGTAGCAGCTATCAGCATTTCTGGAAAAGATGGTTAGTTATCTGCCCTGAGCTTTGCTAACTGTCCTGCCTGTTTTTCTCTTCATTCCTAATTCATTTAATAAGTTATGATGATGTCTTTTTCAGCATTTACCTTGCTGCACCTGTAATTCCTAATTTTTTTTTCCTTATCTTTTGAGTACTGGAGCTCTTTGAGACCTATGATGTATTTTCAGCACCCAGTAAAATTGTGGGTATGTAGTATCCAGTCAATAAATATTGTTGAGTAAAGAAATGTTTGTAACTAAATGTAGGTATAATGATTTTCCATTAATTAATTCATTATTATTTATTACATAAATTCTCAGTGCTTACTGTATACCAGATATTGTGTTACAATATCTCCCACTCAACTCCATGTTCATCTAAATTAGATCTTTATTTTTCTCTCTTGTAGTGTTCCGTTGTATGCCTTCAAACTAGTTGTCATAATTTATAGTATGTGAATTTATGCAATATTCTATTGTTTAGATTTCCCATTGGATTTTGAGTTTCATGAAGACGGGAACTACTTTTCTTTTGTTTAAAGATTCAAGGCTTAATACAGCACCTGAATTTTGCATGTTTTCAATGAGTGTTTTTGTACCCTCAAATAGCCAAGCGATATACTTGTTAAATCAGCTACTTGAAAATGTGTTCTAAAAGCAATCACTACTGGAGGTTATGACTTAGTGAAAAACAAAACCTGGTACACAGCACATTCACAATGAGCAAGACCCTCTGAGTGCCTGAAGAGCCTGTAGGGAAACAGCTACATAATGAGAAGCTGGGCGTTCCCTGCCCTTCCTCAAGTTTCTCAAGAACTATGGTTCAGTGTGTTTTTCTGTACGTTTTCCTCCTATGATTAATCAAAATTAGGAATGCTGTTTGCAAATGGCAGTGGCGTACTGGAAATAGAATTGCTACCTAAGGGTTTACTTAACCAGTTAGGCTCTTTCTTCAGAAAGCTTGAACATTCAGAGAATCACATTTATGGCCTATATAATTTCACTTTCAAATACAAATGAAATTTGAGATTACATTTTGTTGTGTCTAGACCCTGATATTCAAACTCTGAAAATTATACTTTAGAGCCAACTAACTCAGTGAGTCAATGATGTTTGCAAATACCAGCACATTAGGAGTTTGGCCTTAGGCAGGAATATGCTACATTTACACCATCAGCTGCAACTGTGAATGAAAAAATAAACATAGAAGGTGATATAAACAAAAGGATTGTGGTTCAGGTTTTACTCTTCTTATAAGTCAGCTTATGAGTTTGCTTAAGTCATTTTTTTAAACTGGTAATTCTGTGTTTTCTTTCTATTTGGTGACCTCTTGTGAAATCCAGACATTTAAAGCAACTCTCATTTGATTATTTGCAATTAGACAAAAGTATGTTTAGTGTTGGTGACCTTGCTACTAGCCACCTGCAGTGGTATGTTTCCCTTCTGGGTCAGAGTCTTGTTGACAAGCTCCCAACACATTTTTTGAATATGTCTGAAAATTCAGCATCTTTGTGAACACTGTCTTCTTGGTTATAAATAGATAATACTTCAAAGGACAGTAGTAGTTGTTGTCAGTCCCTAGAACATTCTCAAATTTTGATATATCTATAACTATGATCAAGATATAGAAAAACTTAATTTCATCCTAAATCATTTCTCATATGAAATCATTTACTTAGAACAAATCTAGAAAGCAAATAAGATGGGAAACTGAGGCACAAAGAATTTATCCAAGGTCATGGAACTAGAATTTGAATATAAGCCCTGTGTCTCCAAGATTTTCCATTCTAATCTCTAGGCTGTATTGCTATTCATAGCATGTGATATGGCTTCTCTAATGACATACTAATGAACATTTTAAAAAATGTTAATGGTTATGTTTATTTTAATTGTATTAGAAAATTCAGTTTGAACATTTAAATCATGATTTCATGGATATTTCTCTGGATACAGCTAGGATAAAAAGTGATTTGGGTGGAAGATTTAGATCACTGGTAGTACATGTGTTTAGCATAAATAAGGTCCTAGATTCAATCCCTAGTACCAAAAAGTAAGCAATTCCATTTAAATGGATTTATGTAAGAAGATTGAATATAGCACACATAGGACATAAATATCACAAGAATCTGGCAAAATAAATGCTGAAAAATTATGTGATATGGTCTTAACGTAATAAAATTCAGAGGCTCAGAGATAATTTGTTTGATTTTGGGCAATACCTTCTACATGGAAAAGTGTACACCTTTAACTGCAATTGTCAACTTGACTAGATTAAGAGATGTTTAGCAGATCCATAAGCACAGCTCTGGATCTGTCTGGTTGCCTGCTGTATCTTGTTCCTAACCTTTTTCTCTCCGGTACATTTTCCAACCTGTTGTTTTCCAGCTGAAGTGAGCAGCTTTGCACCACCATGGTCTTCCAATGTGTTTTTCCTGCCTTGAAGCCAAGGGATGGATCATGGACTGAATTCTGAAACTGTGAGCCCAAAATGAACTTCTTCTAGTTTAAACTGAGGATGTCAGGTTTTTTGTACCAGCAGTGGAAAAGTTGAGCAATACACATTTCCACAGTTGAGGGTGCTGCTATTTAAAAATGTAGCTTTATATTCAGGCTTAATGCTTCACTAATCTGCAACAACAACAGAAAGCAGGTGCATCCTGCACTAAATTCCAGAAAGGTGGAAAGGATTTACAAGTTGTAGATTAAATTTTCTCATTCTTCAAGAGAAAACCATTCTTAATTAGGTTTTATTGTTTTCAGTAACTTACTAAAAAATATAGTTTGTGGTGTGTGGATACTTCTTGAGGACATGGTTTGCAATTTACAGTCTTTGTAATCCATAACTGGCAGATTTATTATTGGATAGAATTGGGTATATGATTGTCATATCATAAAGAATTATTTCTTTCAAAACCGAATACCATTCCATTATGTGAGATATCAGATAGCCTCAAATCTGTACTCCTGTTTTTGTTTTATTCTTCCAACTTTCTGTCAACTGTGACTTTTCATAATGGCCTAAATCATGATATCTGTAAGCATAAGGCTGATACCAAATGCAAAATAATAATATTCTCTATTTTTCCTCTAAGTTTTATATAAAAAAATAAATCACAGGATAGAAGAGTGATAAAATTTAGATACTGTACTTATTAAATATCAAGGGTGAACTTTTTGAGGTAGAATAACAAATTTTTAATTTTCACTGCAAAACTTCCTAACTGAAAACAACTTTCATCTTTACCACCTCTTTCTGTTGGGGCAACTCATGTTCCTGTTGTAATTCTAAAATTTTCTTTCAGATTTCTTTCATCATGAAGTTTAAATGTTCATAAAGTTTAAACATGAGTGACTCAATGTTTCAGTGGGATTATGATGCTGTAATAAAATACTAAGACTTAGTTTTATATTAAATGGATTTATTTAGCTTAAAATTCTGGTGTCTGCAAGGTCTAAATAGCATGTCATTACTGTCCTAGCAAGGGACCTCTTAACCATATTATATGTAGAGAAGCCAGGAAGGCAGATGGCCATATACAGAAGAGGCCAATCACATGGGGTGACTATACATTCTAACAATCTGCCTTTGTGACAAAGAATTCACCTCTGTGAGACCAAATGCACTTTGTAAGATCAGCATTAATCGATTTGGGAGGGTGGAGCCCCATGACCTTCAATATTAGGACCCACTTCTTGAACAATCCACAACCCCAACACCACCACTATGGAGACCAAGCCTCCAATACAAACTTTCGGGGGACAAACTATAAGCTGGGAACACTGAGAACAGGCATAGGAAAAATGTATTTGGAGAGGTTTCTGAGAGCTCCTTTCAATTATTCTCATGAAATGGTAGCCCAGGTGTCAGAAATTTTTTCTATTAGAGTTTTATTTCTCCACTTTGAGCAAATGTGTTTTCAGAAGGTGCCTGTCAAAATAATAGTAATGCAAGTAAGGTAAACAGTACAACAACTGACTTTTAAGATTTTGGTATTTGCGCTATTGTTAATTCCATAAGAAAATTGTTTATCTTCTACAAAGTATAACAATTTCATTTTAGATAATTTAGAAAATACTAGTATACAACCAGAACTTGCATATCTTTGTGTATATTATTTGATAATTTTCTCATGTATTTTAAAATTTTCAGTGATGCTTGATATTATTTTAATACATATCTGTAGTATTCTGTTTTTTGAATATGCCATTTTGTATTCTCATTTTCTTTTTATTGGTATAAGCTTATGATGCATAATTACATTAACCTCAGGGAATTGATACATGAACATATTGCATCTTAATCACTTTTTCTTTTTTTATTTAAAGAGAAAAGACAGAAAAAGGATAGAAATATTACAGAATTTCAAAAAAAAGATAAACAGTAAGAAATCACTAGTTGATAAATTACATATAATTCTTTTAGAAATAGTTTTTCAAGTTACAAAATTAAAGCACACAAAGTGGACACTCAAGCAGTGAGAGTGCAAACAGATCTGTTCAACAATCCAACAAGAACCTAGAAATATAGTTATCAATCCCACACACCTAAACATACACGCAGGTATATCTTTTATAGAACTTCCTATTTACTCTTTTTTAGAATAGCAATTATACATTTTTAAATTTTATTTAAAAAGAAGAAAAAGAGCAAAACAGAAAAAAGGGTAGCAACAATACAGAATTCTAAAAGAAAGAAAAAAAAGAAAGAAAAGGAAAAAGAGAAAAAACCTCACTAAGAAATCACTATAGTTTATAAATTACATATTGTCATCTTGGATGTAGTTGTTCAAGTTACAAAGTTAAAGGGTACATAGTAAATATTCAAACAGTGAGACTGCAAACAGTTCTACTCAAAGATCCAACAAAGATTCAGCAATATGGTCATCTATTTACACACTCAAACATACATGCAGTTATATTCCTTTGAGCACTTTCTTTTCCTCTTTTTTTTTACAATAACAATTACACATTTTGGTTTTATTACACTTGTAGTTCTTATTTACTTTTTACACTAGAGACACAATATGATATTTATAGATATGATTCTTATTTATTTCACTAATGAGGATGGTCTCAAGTTGTCTCCATTTACCTATGAAGGCCTCAAGATCATCCTTTTTTATAGCTGAGTAATATTCTATTGTATAAAAATGCCACATCTTTTCCATCCACTCTGCAGTTGATGGGCATCTTGGTTGTTTCCAGGATTTAGCTATCACAAATTGTGCAGCTATGAACATGGGTGCACATATATCACTGTGATATGAACTTGTCAGTTCTTCTAAGAAAATACCCAGGAGGGGAATAGCTGGATTGCATGGGGCTTCGAATCCTAGTCTTCTGAGAATTCTCCATATGGATTTCCATAATGGTTGCACCAGTCTACATTCCCACCATTCTCACTTTTTCTTCCAGTAATACCATCTCAGACCCCCTTCCATCTCCACAAGGTCTACCTTAAATTTTGTCTAATTTTTGCTATTGAACTGTTATAATTATCTGTGAATATCTATGATACTTTCTCCTGAATAAATTAGCACTAAACAACCTCCCTCTTCATCCCTCCAAGTGAGAAACTGCTAGATCCAGTAATTTTTGACCAGTTGCAGGCCTTAATGGGCCATCATACAGAGTTGAGCAAGGGTTACTGAAAAGCCATATGAAGGGATGCCAATGATAAACTGTGTCTCTGACAGTTTTAGCAAAGAATTCTTCATCCTTTCTAGATTGGTGTGTAGTGCTGAAATTTGCTTGCTCTGCTATTTAGTTTTTTCCTTTTAGTGCTCTTTTGACTTTTCTATACACATTTGTCTATTGACTGCCACTGAATTATTATTGCAGCTTGATGACGTCATCAAATAAAGCTATCCTCATCAAATAAAGACAATATATTCAGAAAGAAATGACTTATCAAATCTCCAAGTTAGTGTTATCTCTACTAGTACTCTCATCTGGAAGCTTTTCTTTAAACTGAGATTGCTTTATTTTAATAAATGAAATTATTTTTTAGCTATTATTGATCTGCAGTTGGCACAGAGCTAATTTTTCATAATCGTTACTATGTTAAGAAGGGTGGTTGTGATAGAAAAACACAGAAATAAGTAATGTGACATATTTTTAAAAGGAATTTTGTTTCAGTAGTGATTTACATGAGGATTGTCATGAAGGAATACGGTATTATTTCAAAAATGGTATAAAATCAACAAGGAACCCTAATTAATGAATCTGGAAGTAGTTATTTCTTTTATATTAACATTGATTCAAGATACCTCTCACTCTGGTGAGAATACTGTCCTGTTCTTTGAAATCAAATTAGTAAAATGCTCTGTGCACAGTAGATTTTCAATTTGGAGTTTCCTACAACTATACTGATGGATCAGTTTCTATTTAAGATCTCCTAAATTTTTGAGGGAGGAGACTCTTAAAGAATTCTAAGACATTGACTAAAATCCTGCAAATGTATGCAACATTATTTTATTCAACCTGTTAGCAGTGTCTATCTTTATTTTTGAGAGAAAAGAAATGCTTGGAAACCATGTGTTTAGAACATATTCCCCAGATACAGGTTCAATTCAATAATTCAAATCTATGAACAAAAAGAAGAGCTCTTTTTTTTGGCACATTAATTATACCTTCACTGGACTTTAAAATGGAGAAGTTATGTAGGCTTCTCACCTTAATTCAATAATTTTCTGTGAGGTCACTAGGAGCTTTGTCTTTTCTACAGTATTTTTGAGGGGAAATGTGTTTTAATAAGTAAAATTATTTCTCAAGAGCGTGAGGACTTGACACTGATAGACCAGAGCTAAAGATGCTCAGCTTTTGCTGGCACCTTTTGCATTAGTTCATATCCTCAGGAGTTTTGGACTGTCAGTGCTGAAGGGTTTGAAATTGGGAAATATATTACTCGAGTTTGCCCATTAAAATAGCGAAATATTGAGAAAAAAGTATAGAAGTTACAGGCGTGACATGCAGTATGTGACACCGGAAAAATGCTATGAATTTCAGGGGTTGTCTGAGCACAGAATCATATGATATGACAAGTGCAGGCAATACTACTTTTTTTGTGTGTATGAACAGCTGATTTAACAGGAAGAGAAAACTCCATGGAAAAGCATCAGCGCATAAATTGCTCCTTCCATGAACTCAATGCTATTAATTCTTTGATGCCAAAAGTCAAATTTTGTCAGAATTGGAACATGCTTTGACATTCTCTGCCAAATGGATGTACACCCAAAAAAATGACATTTAATCTTATTCATGTTCTGACCAACTTCTTAAAGAAAGGTTTTGCAGAATTATGGGTGACATAGAACCTTCTTGTTTGAAGTTCAGCAAACTTTAATATCAGGTTTTCCTATCTGACCATTCATAATCATTTATATTTAACAAAACATTCTAACATACTATCTTATTTGATATTATACATAGACAAAAAGAGGCTATAAGCTTCCAGAGAATATAATGATGGCAAATGACTGTTTTTCTTGGATGGGGATAAAGGAGAATTAATAAGAATAATAATTAGTCCAAACAGATATATTGAATAATCTCAGTGATTTCTAAATGTAGTCTGCATATAGAGAAATTTTAAAATGATAAAAAGTATAGCATCTATTGTCAGGAATCTTGAACACTAAGCTCAGTTTCTTCCTATGTATCCAAAAAGAATAAAGAGTTATTTCTTCCCTCTCTTATACTGTCCTTAATGTCTACTTCCTCTGGGTTCTATGGGATATTCACTAATATCCAGAAACAGTAAGATGCTTAGACAACTGAGTATGTATTAACATTTCCTTAAATAGTCTCTAAAAGGTCAACCAAAAACGTATGCAATTCAAGCCTTTGGACAATCTAAGGAGCTTCTTTTTTTCTCCTCTTTCCTTCATGATCAAGATAAATATCTCCTCCTTCTGGGGTAACCCTATAAGAACACTCTGTTGAATTAGCACATGTGTGTATATTCAGAGTTCTCTGATTTTTATAAAGAGTTTTTACATGTATTATCTCATTTGATCACAGTGAACAATGTGATCAATTAAATGGGCCTATCAGATAGTAATACCAAAGCAGCACTTCCATATTACCTCCACATCGGAAGACAGAGAGTGGGACAGTCATAACGGTACTCACCTGAGACTGTAATTCAAATCATCTGCTATTTAGCTCCTGTCAAAGACTGGCTGAAACTGAAAGAATGAATTTCTGGGGATAGATTTGGTAATAAGTGACAAAAGGTTTAAAAATTCTCCACTTTTACAAAGCAATTATTTAATAATTTATCATAAATGTACACAAAGATCATATATATAATATACATATTATATACATAATTTATTGAAAACTTAAATCTGAGTTTTTAAATTAAGAAACTACCTGCAAGTCTGATATATATGTCTATGTTGAAATATGAAACTGAAATTAAAAATCATGTTACACGATGCTATTCTCTCATTAAAGGTAACGTTCTTGATAACTCAATAAGTGGAAAATCAGACAAAAATGGTGCATATATTCTCAATGAATTCTTGAAAATAAAAATATATATCTAATAAATGAAAAATATTGGCTAAATACATTGAAAATATGAAAACAGTAACCTATCAGTGGTAGAATCAGATGTGGTTTATTTTGCTTTTTGTTTTGCTTGCATGTGTGTATGCATGTGTGTGTGTTCCCACTAAGCATGTATTGTATCCATAATTAATGTTAAAATATTTATGAGAAAAGAAATCTGGCAGAGATAACTGATACCTATAGAAGATAGGGGAAGCAACATGCTGCCTAGACAATCTCATGGTAATTTACAGAATGCAAAGATAACATAAAAATATTAGCTTAACCACTCTAACCATCACCTTTCCATTTATAATTTTGAATTTTTAAAAAATAAAATTAATACTGAAGTTATTATTTATATGTTCTTCAAAGTACTGTCTACATTCATCAGTACAAATTTTTGAAATTTAGCATGAATCAATGCATTCTGCATGCACATATAGAATTATCACAATAAATCTCATTAATATGCACAATTAATTTATGTTAACAAAATAGATGTTTGAATTCTAAAACACAAGTACAAATTGTATAAACTCATGTATTAAGCTATATAGGAAATTTAAAATAAATCTATCTATCCTGTGTTCAGCATATTATTTCTGTTCTTTGTATTGTTCTTAGTTTTAAAATTTCTATTTTAAAATATTAGTACATATACACTTTTTGTTATAACTCTCATTTTTTTTAAATCATGAGATAAATTATGAAATAAATAATATCCCCTCAGGTGGACTCAAGGTACATTTTTCTTAATGTGTATCTGAAAAATTTAGAAACGTTGCCTACTTGTCTGACTATTATGGTAGAAAATTTGAAGATACAGTAAAACAACTGATGCAAGTCTCTGGAACTTAGATCTCTGGGTCTTGTAACCCCATCTAAGAAATTTTATGGTAATACATAGGGGGAGTAGAGATGCATGTTTCCCTCTAAAGCGCTTTCCCAACTCCTATGTCCTAATTCTGCCTCCCAGAAAGTCAACTATAAAGAGTCAACTCCTTACCAGGCACTTTCCTAGCTCTTTGTCAGTGCTGTGGGATTTAGTGAAAGATTTTCTTTTTCCTTGATAAAGAAGTAAGCTCTGCTTGTTTTACTCCTTTGCCAGCACCTGTCCCAGTTACTTGCTTCTGGTAGTGTTCTTCCTGGAGCTGTGAGAAACAGTTTTTAAAAACAAGATGACAGGTTAAAGAACAAAAAAGTCAGCATGCATCAAATGGTCAAGGAAAAAGACTGAAAGACCCAGTTCTTGATAGCATTACCAAACCTTGATAATGTCATTAACAAAATCTAGACTTAGTGCCGGGAGTAAAAACCTGCTTGAGTAAACAACTGCCAGCCAGGCCACCTGAAGGAGCCTAGCATGTAGCCACTACCATGGAGTTATTATGGGAATTAAGAAAAATAAAATACATATAATTTCTCTATTAGCAGCACATAACTCTATAAATTTATCGTTACTGGGAGGCCAAACTCAGGCTTGTGAAAACAACGTTTGAGCTGAACTCCGACAGATTGATTTAGGCTTGAATTCCATACAACTACTGTATTAGGTCTTGTGCATAGCAAAATGTGAACAACCTCTCTGTGCATCAGTTGTATCATCTGTAAACTGGAAATTAATATTTTAGGGGACCACTCTGATGGTTAAAAGAGTTAAGATATGAGAAAGTTCTTGGCACTGTGCTTGATGCACCTTGATCAGTAAATGTTTGTTGATGTGAGAGAAAAATCAGCAAGGAGAAAGTAGTAATAGTGGTGGTAGTAGTAGTAGTAATGTGTGTGTGTGTGTGTGTGTGTGTGTGTGTGAGATCTTCTCCAAATGAAGGTATATCCTCTATCCAGATTAGGTCATGCTGGCTTTTGAAACTTTATATGCAAAGTTTAGGAACCAAGGGATGTCCTGTTAGTGAAAGTGGTAAAAGAAATTGTCCTAGTTTATTAAATGTTATAGAGCCATGCAACATTTTAAGGACTTCACATATTACTGACCAATTTAACACTTGTGAAATTTTTATGGAAGGTACTATTCTTCACTTCATTATACAGAGAGGAAAAGGCAGTGCAGAGAGGTTATGATATTAGCTCAAGTTACACAGCTCATGTATTCAACAGCCAGGATTCAATTCAAATTCAAGAAATCTGGTTCGGGAGCCTGGCTCTTAACCTTCACCTTATATTGTCTTATGATAATATCATTAATGTATTGCATGAAACCCTGTATATGGACATAAAAAACTTTTAATTCAAGTGGTCTCTTGCTTGCATGTTGAGATTTTTTGCAAAAAACATAATAGACCTTCTGTGTATAGTCAGTTTTTGAAAAACACATGAACTATTCCATCCAAAAAATGGAAGATTTTTCAACTGCTAGGGAATTGAAATGACTAAAATTTCCCCTGGGCTTCATCACATTAAGCCTCACTGGGCAACAGTCCAAGCCCAGGCTTCTTTATCAAGCTTTAAATACAAGGCTATACCACTCTCTAAATAGATACAGCACTACAGGGAGCATATACTATCCATTCCTTCTTAGTATAAACTTAACATTTGGCCCACTATTACCAGGAAAGTAATAATATTTAGTAATAATTTTTATTCTTAAAAACGAACATTTCTTTATGTGTTAACAGTGGTAAGAGACAAGGTCCTATTACAATGCTCAGAAAACTGCACAGAGTAAACAGATTCTTACTTAAGCATAAATCTATGTAAGTTCTAAGACTGAAGGTTGTAAGACTGGACTTAAAATGAGTATTGCATTTCTACTCTGCTAGTTAGTTTTACTGTATTTTATAAGATAGAAAGTAAAACTATATCATTCCCAGACTTTATTGCAGATATTTCAGATGTTTCTGGGAATAAATTAGTTTCTGCCAATTAAATAAGCTCACCTGGATTTGAAATGTGAAAATGAGAGGTATGATTATAGTACTTGATGTGTGCACCAGGGAAGTAGAAAGTGTTACATCTGAGTACTGCGCATTCCATCCTGGGATTTTACCATGAGACTCATGGAATTTTCTGGACCAACTTAGAGGACAGCTAAATCGTAGTGAACTTTTCATGTAGCATGGTTAGGGACACAGATTTACTCCTGATGGCTTATATGTAATAAACAAAAGTCAGATGTTTCCCAATATAAAATGTGTAGTAATAAGGACCTGTAGTCTTTCTTTCCAGTGAAGTGTGCCAAAATGAGGTAGCTACAGAGGACTTGGGGCGAGAAAAAGATGGTTGAAGGCTCTGACAGATGTAACCATGAGTTTACAAAGCCTTCAAAATCAAGAGACCAAACAAAGAGCAAATAAAATTGAAATCTAAAAAGTCAGAACACAACAAGAATCATAGATGAAACTTCAGCAGATGACAGCATCGAAGATCGAAGATCGAAGACCGAAGATCGGCAGCAGTCCTGAGGTGGTGCTTCCCATCTCAGCAGGCATCTGGTCCCTAAAGCAATCCAGGATGGTAATGTCTCTGGCTGAGAAGAGTGAGGTTAAAAGCCTCACTGTGAAACCCCAAGAGAAAGTTCCCTCCTGTAATCTCAGTACTTGGGGAGGCTGAGGTAAGAGGATAGCAGAGTGATTTGGTGAGTCCCAGTCTCAAAATGTAAAAAGGCTGGAGACACAGCCCAGTGTGCAGGCCCTTGATTTGATCCCCATTACTGTAATAAAAAAAGATAATTTCTCCTGTGTTCTCCATATACTGCAAATCTTGCCATGTCCAAGAAGAGCAGAGGAATGACTAACAACTCTAACACTGTACGTTTTAAGTTAAAAATTTGGAATGTCCTCTGAAGGAATACTTAAATTATTACACAAAAGTTTAACAGGTACCTAGTAGGTAAATCACAAAAACATTCAGGTCAGATGAAGAACATAAAGCACTTGTATTTTTTTCTGAGTGAGAAAATATGAGTATCTTCTGACTATTCCACAGACTAGATTACCATAATGACTTGCAATCTTAATTACCTGCCCCTTATTCAAGAAATATATAGCCATGAAATGAAAGGTATTTTTGCAGGTTAAATATAAGGTTTTCTTATCAGAAGAGTAGAAAGAATTCTGAGCAGGGAAACAGCAATTTTTCAAAGTTCCCTGTTAAGATAAACTAATATAAATTTACTTTTTTGGCTTATCTTTGTGGAAAACTCTGAACATCAGATTAAACTGCATATTCAGGTTTACATAGAGACAATAAGGTTAAATCAGCACTGATGTTTTAATAAATTTGTGCAATGGCTCCTCTGGGTTACCATGAGAAATCACCAGTTCTCTCTATTATGGGATGGCCTCTTCAGGCCCCTGTAGCACCTCCATTGTAATTGCTGCTGGTGAAAGATTCTTGTTAAAGGCCATCTAGGATTCCTTGACTTGCCTGGGGCAGGTAAACTCTAAATGCATACTTTGTCCATCAACATAACACCTATCTAGTCAGCTTAGATTCCTTCCAAGCTTCTCAGGTTGACAGAACCAATCTCTCTTTTCTTCTTATTTATTTTTACAAGTTTTTTTTCTAAAACACTTTTGTATGTTGTACCCCAAAAGGCTGTACCCCAAAATAAAATGAAAATTGTAAAAAGGCAAAAAGAATAAAAAGGCCAAGATGTCTTGGAGGGAAAAGAAGAGAGCGCTTATTTATTTAGGCTGGTATCTAGGGACACAGAATGAGGGTGGAATTTACACTGCTGTGCAACCAGGTTAAGATTTGGAGATGGTTTATAAAGGGAAAAAAACACAAAGATGTGGGGGGCACCAGACCTGTGCATTCCTGAGGAGGTAAGACATCCTGTTTTTTTTTTTTTTTTTTTTTTAAGGTCAAAGGGCATGGCGCATACAGAACAGAATGGCAGCACTTGAGTTAGGTTACAACATTCCCCACTGATTTTTGTCAGTGAGCCAAATCATTGGCTCATAGTTGAATCTACAGGTACTAACTTGTAACCCTGGGTAGCTAAGATCATCAGCTTGACAGCCTGTGTTTGGCCTTTTACATAAGATACCAGTTTATTTATGATACAGGGACCAATAGTTATACCGACTAAAAGCACTATTAGGGGTCCTATGCCTGCTGATATGAGGGTGGACAACCAAGGGGAGAATGAGAACCAACATTTAAACCAATTTTGTTCTGCCAGTTGAGCTTGTTTCCTTTCCTGTAGGCATTTCTTAAGGGCAGCCATATTTTGTCTAATTACTCCAGAGTGGTTTGTATATAAGCAACAGGTTTTCCCTAAGGCCAAACAGAGACCTCCCTCTTTTAGAAAAAGAAGGTTTTATAAAACCATTTCAGCTAAGGAGTTTAGGGAATCTTTTAATTTAGGTACAGAGTTGCCAAGGCTAGCTAGGTCTTGGTTAATGAGTGTAGTGAGGTGTCTATAGTTTTGGTCTCCTACTATGAAACAAGATATACTTAATCCTATTGATCCAGCCATCTCAATTTTAAGTAACACATTTCCAAGCATAACAGAAGAATTCCTTCTCGGGTGAGTATGAACAATACTGAGAGTATAATCTCATTTTCATGGAAACATTTTGCAGTAAAGGTTCACCAGTCTTATGAATAAATTGCTAAAACGTATCTAATACTGTCAGATTCTGAACGGATTTGTTTCTTTTCAAACCTGTTACTGGCAGGTACTATAAACCAAGGCAAATAATATTTACATCTCTTTAATCTTTCTACAACTTACTACACACTTTCAAGTTGAGCTTTTCCTATCTTCTTTCACATTCTGGCACAGCCAGACATTTTACTTGAAGACAAAACCACTTTCTCTGTCCCTCTTTTTTTCACTTATTACCAGTCAATTTCCTTCCTTTTGCTTTTCAGACAACATTAAAACTTTTAATAAAATCCTTGAAGTGGTTTTCTTTCAGTAGTCTAAAATATTGAATCATTCCATGTGTTTTCACCACCTTAAAATGCTATACTTCACTGTAAATTTGAGATTCTTCAAACATATTTTATGCAAATTTTAGGTGACAATATAAAAATTTTAAATTTTGCATGTATGGCTTAACAAAGAATGCTGGTAGAATTTCAGTATTTGGAAAATTCTGAATTTTAGCATATACTGTAAATATCACAATTGATTGTACTGAAAAGTCATGATGAATCTATAATCAGAAAAACTCATTAATTTATACATATTTCATCTGATTAAAAATATAAGGCTTGCATGTTCTAAATAATCCAAGAACATATCTTTTTTAAAAGGCCACAATTTAACTGCAATCTGAATACCTTTAGCTGACATTAAAAAGAAAATAAAATTTAAAAAGAAAGGAAAAACAACCCCAGATCTTCAGAAGCCAGACTGCAATCGATGTCCCTTGAAGAGGCCTCAGGTGCTGGGTGCTGTTGTCTGAATAAGCGGTGAGTTGAAGTCAGGGTCGGCTGAATTGCCTGGAGGGACTTAATAATGTCCTGGTTAGCAAGATCAGCAAGATTTTTCTCAGATATCTTAGGGATGAGGGATGGAGGTCTCCCATATAGTGTTTCAAAAGGGGAAATTCCAGCAACATAGGGAGTACAGCATGCACGCAAGAGGGCAAAAGGAAGGAGACTCACCCAGTTTTCACCAGTTTTTAAGGCCATTTTAGTTATCACCATTTTTAAAGTCCCATTTATCCTTTCTACTTGTCTTGAGCTTTGAGGCCGGTACACGCAATGAAGTTTCCAATCAATCTGTAAAGCCTGAGTTAATTTTTGGATCACTTGGGCTATGAAAGCTGGGCCATTATCGGACCCCATAGATAAAGGCAAGCAAAATTGGTGTATAATCTCATATAAGAGTTTCTTACTACTATGAGAGCTGACTCTGACTTGGTAGGGTATGCTTCTACCCAGCCAGTGAAAGTGTCTACCATTACCAACAAATATTTATGTCTTTGTAGCCCCGGCTTTTCAATTTTAGTAAAGTCTATTTCCCAATGTTTTGTTGGCATGGTTCCTGGAAAATGCTTCGTCTCAATCGGCAGTTGTTGCTTTGGATTTACAAGTTGACATTGTGGGCATTTAAGGCTTGCAGACTGGGCAAGCTTGGACAATTGAGGAATAAAATATCATTCTGAAAGAGATCAGCCAGTTCTGATCCTCCCAAATGAGCTGACCTATGAGTCTGCAGAATAAGTTCCCTCCTGAGGGCCTCTGGCAATAGGACTCGCTTGTCGGGCAGCTGATACCAGCCTCCAGGGATATTAGGCCTGGCTTGGAGCTGGGTTGCTAGATGGAGGTCCTTTTGAGTATACACAGGTTCCGACAAAGTGGGAGGGATCAACAATAGTGTTGGGGCCGTCTCGGTCCCCACTGCTTTTGTAGCTGCCTTTCAGGCTGTGGCATCTGCCAAGTTGTTTCCCCTTATAACAGGGTCATGGGCCTTACAATGTGTGGTTACAACCTTTTCTGGCATCCAGATGGCGGCCAGTAGATCAAGTATCTGGGGGGCATTTTTGATCTTTTGTCCCCCAGAGGTCAACAGGCCTCGTTCTTGACAAAATGGTCCCATGGACATGGGCGTTGCTAAAGCATAACTGCTCTCAGTATAAATATTGACCTGCTTCCCTTCTGCCAGTTTGAGAGCCTCAGTGAGAGCAATAAGCTCAGCCTTCTGAGCAGATGTACCTGGCTCCAGGGCTTGCTCCCACAAAACTTGGGATTCAGTAGTAACCGCTGCACCCACGACTCTCTTACCTTGATGGATATAGTTACTCCTGTCAGAGAAGTACCAGGGGGCCTCAGGCAAGGGCTCATCAGTCAAATCTTGTCGGAGACTTTGGAGGTGAACAATTACCTCAGAACAGTCATGGAGAGATGCGGAAGGATCACCATCAGGCAGCAACGTAGCAGGATTCAATGCTGCAGTTGTCTTGTAACCAATGGAAGCAGTGTCTAGATGTAGGGCCTGATAATGCATCATCCTGGCACTGGACAGCCATCAGCTCGGCGGGGCCTTGATTAGAGTTTCCAGGGAGTGTGAGGAAACAACAATAAGCTTCTGTCCAAAAGTCAACTTTTGGGCTTCCTTTACCAATAAGTCCACTGCAGCTACTATTCGCAGACAGGGAGGCCACCCAGCAGCCACATTATCAAGTCTCTTGGATAGATAGGCCACTGGACATTGCTAAGGTCCCAAGCTTTGAGTTAATACTCCTTTAGCTATGTTCCCTTTTTTTATCAACATAGAGAGAAGGGCTTGTGTAAATCAGGCAAAACCAGTGCAGGTGCTTCAGTAAGGGTCCACTTTAGCTGATTGAAGGCATGATCTTGAGTCTCAGTCCATTTTAGGGGGTCTTGTGTAATCCCCTTTAAAGCATCATAGAGGGGTTGTGCCACCTCTGTAAAATTAATGACCCAAAGCCTGCAATACCCTACAGCTCCCAAAAATTCTCACATCTATTTTTTCATCTTGGGTACAGGTATCTGTAAAATAGCCTGCATTCTTTGAGAGGACAGAGTCCTTTTTCCTTCATGAATTTGGTACCCCAGTTAGGTTACACACTGCTGAGAGAGCTGGGCCTTTTTAGTAGAAACTTTATATCCTAGCTTACTTAGAGTCTACAAAAGGACCTCAGTGGCACTTATACACTTCTCATGAGGATCAGTGGCTATCAGGAGGTCATCAGCATATTACAACAGCCTTACATTGGGGTACTCCTCTCTGTAGTTCATGAGATCTCTGGCCAGGGCCTCATCGAATAAGGTGGGTGCATTTTTGAATCCCTGAGGTAGGCATGTCCAAGTTAGTTGTTCAGACATTCCTGACACAGGATCAGTCCATTTAAAGGCAAAAATGGGTTGGCTTACCAGAGCGATGGGCAGGGTAAAGAGAGCATCCTTCGGGTCCAGTACTGAGTACCAAGTTCGATCTGGGCTCAGCGAGCTTAGCAATGTATAGGGGTTGGTCACAGTAGGGTGGAGAGTCATGACTCGCTTTTTTACCTCTTGGAGATCCTGCACTGGTCGGTAATCTTGGGTTCCAGGCTTTTGGACAGACAGTAATGGAGTGTTCCAGGAAGAGACAAAAGGTTTTAAGATATTATATTCTTTTAGCCTTGGTATATGCTTAGCAATGCCTTGGCATGCCTGCACATTATAGGATATTGCTCTAGCCAGATTGGGGTTGCCTGCGGGAGGAGCTCTATGACCTAGGGAATCTGATGTATCGCTAGGCCTGGGGGATTGTCCTCCACCCAAACATTAGGGATCTCCTGTTTCCAGTGCTGCAGGAGCCTATCGTCACCTAACACGGTAGGTTCTTCTAGCAAGAGGTGTCCTTCCCCTCAGGATAGAGAGCATACACCTTTGTGCTATGGATTTCATCAGGTGCTTCAGAGCCTAGTGTCACTGTTGGAGCCGCTGCTTCAAAATTGAGTAGGACCTTTAGTTTGTGTAAAAGGCCCCACCCTAAAAGGGGATCCAGACACTCCGGCACCCAGAGAAACTCATGAGAGATAGTCTTCTGCCCAGGTCTGGCAAGCCAGGCTTGCAGTTTCGGATAGACCTTTTCAGTACCAGTGGCTCCTAATACTTTCAGTATCTTTTTTTGTCAGAGTCCCTAATGGCTGTGTCAAAACAGAATGAGCCACTCCTGAGTCTACCAGAACATCAATGGGTTGGCCCCCACTTGTAAGGTTAGCCTGGGCTCAAGGGGGGCAGCAGAGCCCTGACCCCTTCAATCTCAGGATAATAGAGTCTTTGCATCTTTTTCCCTTTTCACTTTTAGTCTGGGGCAATTTCTATGCCGATGTCCCGTTTCTCTGGAGGGTACTCCTTGCCTCTTTTGTTATCCTTGTCCTTGCTATCTGGAGGCATAACTCTCATACTTAAGATTTTCAACACCTTGGTTACCTTTTTACCATTGACCTCCTGCCAGCTCTCCCAATTATCAAATACTTTATGAGCAATTTCTATGAGCTGACTAAGGGGCATCCCTTTAAGTCCCTCAAGCTTTTGCAACTTTTTTTAACATCTGGGGCTAATTGAGTAACAAAGGCAACATTAATGCCCTTGCGTTCTCAGATGCAACTGGATCTATGGGTATATAAGGACAATAGGCCTCTAATAACTGCTCTAGATAACCCTATGGAGATTTAGTAGCCAATTGTCTTACCTCTGAAACCTTGGACAGATTTGTTTGTGGGTTTCTTGGCAGCGCCTCTGAGGGCTCTAAGGAACAACTGGTGATACTGGGCTAGAGCCTCCTCACCTTCCGTGGTGTTGGGGTTCCAGTCAGGTTGAGATAAGGAGAAATTCTGGTTCAGGCAATCTGGGTCTCAGGACAAATTTCCATCTGGATCCAGCACTGCCCTTCATCCCAATGTCTAAACATGCTCTCTCGCCTTGGCAGTGAATAACACCTGCAGTATCTGCTGACAATCATCCCGTGGGACAATGGGTAGAGAAAATGAATTCTAAGAGAGAAATGAGACCTTGGGGGTCTTTAGAGAACAGTGGGTTTTGCCCTTTCCAATTATATAGATAGGGAGTAGAGAAAGTAACATAGAGAAAAATGGGGGCTTAGAGTTGGGCATCTCCAGCAAGGGGCAAAGCACGGGAGTGGGGGCAGTGGAGGAGGAATCTGATGACTCTGGGGTGTGGTCAGCTCCTGGTCCAGACAGGGCTCAGTGGATGACGAGGAGGTTCCTCTTCTTCTGGTGGTGCTGGTGGTGTTGTGGTGGAGCCGACAGGTGGTAAGGGGGTGGTAGCAGCTCTTGGGACTGCCTCCGCGATAGCCATGTCGAAGCTACTGACAGATGGCCATTCAGGGACTCTGCAAGGCCACTCCAAGGAAGTGAGCACATGAAGTCTCCCAGGATGAACAGGTTCTCCATATCCCTGGGCTTTTTGCTTAAATTCCTTAAAATGACTAAGAACTAGAGTTAGAGAAGTTAAAAAGGCACAGATGAAGATCCTTGTCCCATGGTGACTAGTAAGAAAATGGTCGGTTAAACACACACACACACAATAAGGCAACACAGAAGACAAAAACACCAACAATGCACACACGCCCTCTTCCATCCACTCTCGAGCTTCCTACAAGGAAATACCATTGAAATCCCCTAGGCAGCATTAGATCTGGAACGGAGTCGAGTGAAAAGCAGTTCCTGGTTCACAAACTACGACCGGGTAAATACCAATAATCTACCATACAAATTACGAACGGGTAAATGCCAATACCTGACTGTACCAACGGGCAAAAAATGCCCCCAAATCTGGAGGGCGTCCCGCTCCAGTGCAGAAAGAGCACTCAGGCTCCGCTACCAAATGCAAATGCGTGCCAAAATGAACCAAGGAAAAGCATACATAGAAAAGATACTTACAGTGTACCGACCCAATGAAATGACTTGAGAAAAGAAAAAGGGGGGGCCCTTTTGAGGGTTCTTGGGGTTAATCCCGGAGAGCCCCCAAATGTCGTGCCCCAAAAGGCTGCACCCCAAAGTAAAATGAAAATTGCAAAAAAGGCAAAAAGAATAAAAAGGCCAAGATGTCTTGGAGGGAAAAGAAGAGAGCGCTTATTTATTTAGGCTGGTATCCAGCGACACAGAGTGAGGGTGGAATTTACACTGCTGTGCAACTAGGCTAAGATTTGGGGGTGGTTTATAAAGGGAAAAAAAACCACAAAGATGTGGGGGGCACCAGACCTGTGCATTCCTGAGGAGACAGGACATCTTTTTTTTTTTAAAGGTCAAAGCGCGTGGGCGCATACAGAACAGAATGGCAGTGCTTGAGTTAGGTTACAACAATGTGTATTTGTTTCTTAAAGTAATAATTGTCTCCTGGGCAAAAAAAAAAAAAAAAAAAAATTAAACTACCTATCATGGTAAAACTCACTACTCTCGTTGCTTAATAGTATGTATTTTAAATATATCTTTGTCCTACCTTTAGCATGTTTTTTTCTTAATGAATTAATTTCCTTAAGAAGTGACTCCTATGTTTTATTTTGTGATGCAAAAACATTGACTGCCATGCTTGACACATCCTATCAATTTGAGAAGTTTAGAAGTTTAAGGGAGAGACTCAGCAGGGAGC
The DNA here is from genome assembly GCA_004027455.1 of Hydrochoerus hydrochaeris. NCBI lineage: Eukaryota > Metazoa > Chordata > Mammalia > Rodentia > Hydrochaeridae > Hydrochoerus > Hydrochoerus hydrochaeris. Next base: position 144,157 of record PVLA01003109.1, read on the forward strand.
CAGGATCCTTACTTTGTAAATATCCTCATCCTGTTTAAAGGAGGGTGAGATTTTGTAAGCGCCACACCTGCCCTGAGGATGGGGGACGGGGACTGGGGTGGGGATGGGGGGTGGGCTGGAGGTAGGGGGGTGGCCCACATACAATATAAGGGAGCAGAAGAAACTTGTTTCTCCCTTTTTGCTCTGGCTGCTGCCTTGAAGTGTTGCCCCAGTGCCACACCACCCTGCCTTGGAGCCAGCTGATTATGGACTGAAATCTCCAAAAATTGTAAGCTAAATAAACCTTTCCTTCCTGTGTCCCAGCAACAAGAGAAAAAAAAATCAACCAAGGCATTGCATGCTTTCTCTTTGCTCCTGTTAGTGGGTCCCATAAGGCCATCATACAAAAGGCATTTGTACCATGTTCAAGGATATTCACCAATCAGTTAAATAGCCCAGAGCATCACTAGTATTTATAGTAGTCTTAATATGACAAAATTGTATGTGGTAACAGCTGGTAAACATGAACTTAATCCTCAACTCTAATTTTGCAAGATACTTCCTGTAACTCAAAGTTCTAGGAGAACATCTTTTGTGGAATGATTCTTTCAAAGGAGTGGTGAAAGAAACTAGTGCTCTGGATTTACTTTCTATAGCTCTGATAAGAATGAGATTTCATTATGCATAGAAATAATGCATGGTGCTTACAGTGTATTTTCCTTGGTCATGTGGGTCCTACCACTATCAACATGTTGTTAAGTTCTGGAGACTCTGTAATTGCACAGTAATTAACTGAGTCCTTCAGTCATTTAGTCAGTCAGAATGCAAACAATGATGACCATCTAGGTTTCATCTATACAGCATGATAAGCACTCAAAACTAAGGGACTAAAACACATGATAGGTCTCCAAAGTGGGTTGTGCATACTCATAAATTGTATAAGATTACTAGAAAATGTTTTTCTGCTTATATATTTATCTAAAAAATTAAGATAAATAATAATTTTTAGTAATCAATATATGGGGTGGGATTGAGCAGTCTGTGTGTGTGTGTGTGTGTGTGTGTGTGTGTAAGTCATGTGTTACTGAGGTACAACTTTTCCTAAGGAAGACTGGGATTTCTACAATACAGAAGGATTTATGGGATACATTTTCATTTGTTAGTTTATGTTCATTTTGTTTCTATGCACTTAAACAGAGAAGAAAGCATAAAGTGATACAGATTTATGCTGATGATTTTAGAGAAACTTAAATAATAGAGAAACACTATCAAGATTCTGTTGAGAAGTTCCTCCAATGGTTTCAGGGGAGATATATAGAAGACTGGAGCAATATATGCCCAAGAAAGATACTGGCTTTTGGGTTTAATTCCATAGAACTCAGAGTAATTTTTTTAAAAATAGTTTTAGGGAACTAATTGAGGGCCTTGTGTATATGAGGCAAGGCCTATATCACTGAGCTCATTCCAGTCAATGTTTATTTTATTTTTGTTTATTTGATTTTTTGTCTGCCTCCTCCCTGGATCATAAACTCGGTGAAGGAGGGGCAAACTATACCGGTTTGTTCTCATTTTGCATCCTTGTACATAGAAGTTTTGGACACCAAGAATGAGTTCCACTAATGATTGTGGAATGAATGAGTGAGATAAAGGGGGAGATATATTTGGTAGCTATTTAGAAAATTGAAACATGCATATTGCAGATTATGTTTTTGAGACATTTGTCTAGCAAAAGTGACCTCAGTGAGCTATGTTTCAGACTGAATGAAATCATAGATAGATGAATTGATCAATAGATAAACAGATCCTTGACACAAAAATTAATTTCACTTCACATAATTTTTCTAAAACACATTGAAAACAGCTCTGAGTATTTTATATGTAGAATAATTATAGAAATACATCACCCAAACTGCAATGCTTTTGAGAAACAAACTGCTAACCAAAAAGACTGAACTGAGCGCAATGATTGAAACTGCTTAGAATATATGGTCATCCTTTGGATAAAGGATAATCAAAGAAATTCTGCTCACCCAAATTAAGAATACTTGTTGAATCATCTTGTTGATTAGAAAGAAAACAATAAACATCTCATTATGGGTACCACTGGTAATATAATCTGAACATGTCAAAGAAATGTGAAATAAAATAATTTTCAGAGTTATTAATGCTGCAAGAGTCATATTCTGTACTTTCTTTTTCATATGAAGTACACAATTTGCTATTCACTTTTAACTTGCATAGCATTTTGCTCCAATATGGTTGGAAACGCAGTCAATACAAGGACTATGTTCACTTTGTTTGCAACTGCAAATCAGTGTCTACACAGGTTCTAGTCAAGCATATGGTGACACAATCCTAATAAAATATAAGTAAAATGAATTGAAAGAATCACTATAAAAGTTATACAAAGAGTAGTTTGTTGAGATCCCAGAAAGCTACTCAAATTCTAAGATTCTCATCTGCAAAATGGAGACAAACATACCAATTAAATAAAAAGAATGCTTAAGTCACATAGTCTAATGTTGCCACACTGTGCATATTTGATAAATGTTACCTGTTAGTAGGCCCTTTATATTTAATTCAAATGGATTGGGGGGCTTTTGCAAAATATTTATTATTGCCTGGACTTTACAGAAGCATACAGCAGCACTTGACAATTGCTTCACTTAGAGTTTGGATTTTGACTTGCTGTTTTTGTACTAGTGACATTTCTGTGGACCATTCATCAGATATAAATTATCTCAGACCTTAGATGGACGGAGTAGGGGCTCCATAGTGATAGGGATCAATATATGGGGGTGGCCAGAGGCTTTAGCGCTGGTCTGATTTAATGGGTCTTGGAAAGAGTTGTATTAAAAGCTTTTAGACTAAAGCTCCCTGTTGCTGCTTTTTGTACTCTGTCTAGTACTTTAATGAATGCTGCTATAAAGAATGTTTTATCTCTGTGTTATGAGCCTAGGTTTGACTATTTGTGCTCTCTGAAGTATTTTAGCTCCCTCGGGATAAGATTTTATGAAGAGAAGAAAACTCATATGGAAATATGATTTTTATAATGAGTACTAATCTGAAGAAATTAACAGCAACCACTGGTATTAAATCCCCAAATCAGAGGTTTTGAAGAAATTAACAGCAACCACTGGTATTAAATCCCCAAATCAGAGATTTTGGACTGATTAAAAATATATACCATTCAGACAACAGAATTTCATACCAGATTCTAATAGTATAATTGTCTTTATGTTATTGTAATACTTTGGGCTGAAATATAAATTTGTTCTCTACAATACTTAAAAGAGCTTTAGGATATTTTAATTTAAAATCTTTGTAAAATTCTGTGCTTTCTTCAAGGTCACCCTTATCCTTTAAAACTCAAAGCTTAGCTTTTACAGTAACATAAAGGTTATACTGTTGAATATTGATTGAATTTTTAAAGTATGAAAGTAAATTGGGATCTAGCATATATCAGCATAACTTTCCTGATTTCTAGAGTAAAATGACAGTCTCAAAAACAGAGCAAAAGTTTCTTGCTTTGCATGGATCTAAACTTTCCTTGGTCATACATGCATTGCACAATTTTCTTCTTAATGATTTTTAAAAAAATCTTATTTTAGGTTTTATTTTTCTGAGTCTTTTTTCAAATTAAAATTTATTTACTTATTTTATCCTTATTAGTACATGTTTGTGGTACAAATGTTTATATTTGTTGAGTTGAGCTGGTATATGTACATAATGTTATGACTATATTTATATATGAAGTCAACATTTTAGTAGTACTATTTATAACCTTTTTGATACCCACTCATGATGAAGCTTAGTAAAGCTAGGAAAGAGACTCTAACTGAATCAATTGAAAATGTTTGTTCTCTTTCCTGTTCCATAGATTATTTCAAAGAGCATAAACTCATGAGCCATTAGCAGAAGCAATCCAGCTAAATTCTGTGGTTGAATTGGATTATAAAGAGATGACACAAGGGGATATGACACATAAATTGAATTTTTTTCTTAAACTAAGTAAAATATTTCATTTTGATATGATTTCATTAATAACCTATATAAATATAAACCATAAATACAATTAACCACTACATCCCAAACTATTATTTCTTTAAAGGATGAAGCTCTGAAAATATTTAATCTCTGTTTAGAATGTTACCATGGTAGTGCATTTTACTACAGTGAGACATTTCATTTTGTCTTTTTTTTTTTTTTTTTTTTTTGGATACAAGGTCTCCCTGTGTAGTTCAAACTGGCCTTGAACTCACTATGTAGCTTAGGCTGAAACTCACAGAAATCCTCCTGCCTCAGCCTCACAAGTACTGGGATTACAGGCACAATTCCTAGGTTCATTTTGCTTTTTCAATTTTCACTATCTGTTGGAATTTGGCTGTAATATCATTTTAAAAAGCTGTGTATTCATTACTTTGATTCATTTGTTCACTGTCACATATATTATTAGAGAACATTTATTAAGCACTCTGATTGAGATCATAAAACTGAATAAAGACATGGCTACTTTTTATTACACTGTCTTTGGGGGGGAAAGAGTCAGGAATGTAGCAGGAATGTTACTGGAGATTGGTAAATTTGTGTAATCCTGAATGAATTTATTGGAATAACTACATATAACTTGTCAATTTTTCATTGTTTTAGGTTATTAGATGTGTGTAGTACATAATTTTTATATCCCATGTGTGAAGTTGTACTGTACATAATGCATCTTTATTCCTTTTTCCTGCTCATTTCCTTCCCTTCTTTCCCCCCTCAACTATTCACTGACTACCTTCCGGTTGTTTGTTAAAAATAGCATTTTTCATTTCTGGTTTCTCATTATGAAATCAATGTCAATTTTAGGAAATTCATATTGTTAGTTTTTGTATATAAAATTTAATCCTTTATTCTACATAAAAATTCGTCTATAAATGTTTCACATATCTGAGTATATACTGATTAGGGATTGATTTTTTTTCACTTGACCCTCTACCATAAATAATTTCCCATGCCAATAGATATTCCTCTATAATTTCATTTTTAATTGCTAGTTGCTCATTGTTTCATTATTGAGATGTACCATAATTTATTTATTTGATCAATTCTTCCTAATTGGATATTTTAGGAATTTTTTTGATGCTATCATAAAATTTCAGTGAAAAATGTATGCACAAAATCTAATTATTTCTTTAAGAATAAGATCCTGACCTAAAAGAGTGGTCTATTACAGTAATATATTCTTATTTTAACTAATATATATAATCTCCAAATGTTATTTAAGGACTTTATGTTATTTAAGGACTCCTAGGATCTTTATACTTTAGTATTGTTTTGATATTTTCTGGTTTTGATGAATAAATAGCATTTTGAGTTATCATTTTTTGGTTAATAATGATTTTTATATTAATTTTTTATTAGCCATATATGTTATTCTTAGAAAGTTACTACTAACGCTTATTACCTGTTTTCTTAATTTGTGCCACCAAATATTTTCAACTTTGTATATTTTACTATACAAGATTGTAAAACTTTCATTATTATAATCAGGTAATATTACATATAATGAATACAGAGATAAATAAATGATGAGAATGTCTGAAACTATCAGGCATGTGAGAAAAGGAAACCTCATCATGTACCAGACAGGAGGAGCAGAGGAGCGGCGATTTTGCCAGCTGAGATCAGCCAGGTGTGACAGTGAGGGGTATAAGGTGCAGAATCACCACCCAGGTCACCTTCTGGGTTCCAGAAGACTTGTAAAAGGTTATACTTAAACTGAGCTTTGTATTTTCTCTAGGCAGCACAAGACATGTGCTTGAAGAATTCAAATTAAAAGATCTATGCCTTCATTAATTTTCAGTCCAACAGTATACTTATATATTTCAAGAAATGTATGTTAAGAAATAAACACAGAAATTGGGTTTTGATCATTTGAACATCTCTGATGTCTTTTGAAATTAAATGCAAAGCTCTCTGGCAGTACACTTAATAAACATGACACAGGAAATTCCCATAATGACAACATACTTTGCATAAAATAAGCTAATGTAAAAATGACAAAATACAAGATGAAATAATGCATTCAGTCATAAAGAGAGAGAAGCTTGAGACTTTCATAGGTAAATGGATGCAACTTGAGACCATTCTTATAAATGAAATAAAGCCAACTCACATGTGTAAACATTGTACTGTCTCCTTGGTGTGAGAAACTGAAAGAGTAAATAAGATCTAAAATGTACGATAGATATTGTAAATGGGAAGAAATTTTTCAAAAGGAAAAAAGAACTATGATAGGGTTCAGGAAAAAGGACAGAAGGGAAAAGAGAAAGATTACAAGTCAGTTAAATTACTAGTGTCTCTTAGGTATCAAAAAGGAAGGTCTGCGCTAATATCAATTGGAGAAATTTCAGTGCCCATATCTTGTACTCTGAATAACTACTTTAAAAATAACAATATGCCATGTATTAACTATTATTATTCTCTTATTATTTTGATACCAAATTTTATTTTACCTTTTTTCCATAAAATAAAAATAATAATAATGGTACAGGTAGATTTCCAGAGTCTCCGGAAGTCATGCATCATCAAGCCTAGAATGCAAAGTTTTCGAAAATAATAGTAAGAAGAAAATAGTAATTTATATACAATAGTAAGATGAGTAATGCCGAGAAAAAGTAAAATTTTAGTCATAATGAGAAAATGTAAGTTAATTATAAAATCTCAGCACTTAGAATAAAATAGTCTATCAACCTCAATTAGAAGCTGGAAAATAGTAAGTACTGAAGTAGAAAAAGGTATCAGCATAGAAACCTAGTAGTTTATAAACCATCCTCAGGAATGAAATAACAATAACATTTTAGGGAAACAAATACAAAGTGCCACCCACAGAACCTACTGGAAAAATAATAAAGTACTTTCTTCATTGAGAAACCAGTTGAATCCAGATGGTGGAAAGAAAGAAGTGATTGGCAGCAGATAGTTAAGGAAGAAACTGATAAAACTTAAGTAAATCTACACTGGTATTGACAACAAAAATCAGGAATAAAAATCATAACTAACTTGAATAGTCACAAATCATGTACCTTGAAAATACAGACAACGGTGACATGAAAGATGGGGACAAAGAAGGCTTATAGGGAGAATTAACTTTACCTTTAGCCATATCAAATATATGCGTGAAAAATTTAAATGTAATAATGAAAACTAAAATAGAAGTCTCATGCAGAATTTCATGCCAGTAAATTGTGGAAAAGGAATTAAGTAAATTGTTGATTCAAAAATTGCAGGAAAATAAATGAAAAACAAGTATAAGATGAATATAGCAATTCATCATGGCCTAATTTCATAGATACAAATAATGGCAATTGCATTGTATAAACAAGGGAAAAGTTACTATTTAAAATACAGAGAATGTCAAGCCAATCATGTACATATATCAGTTATTAATAAACATTAGAATTAAAAAATAATGACTGAAAAAGCTGATAGGAAAATAAAAGGACATGAAAATGTGTGTTAAGTCAAACTCTAAGTAATAAGAAGTAGATTGTTATGTACACAAAACAAAAAACAGTAAGGCAAAATTCCTTAATAGGAATAAATATGTAGGTCATTGAGAAATAGATCAATTCATCAGAAAGATACATAGATACGGAGCTTGCAAGCAGCTCAAGATAATCTTAAAAATTAAAAGCTATGCAAAAGCATAGAAGAATGGAAAAATACCAAGTCAGATTTTAACCAAACTCATAAAAACTGGTAATTTTATCATAAAAAGTAACAAATTCTAGAGAAAATTTGCCATAGCACAATTAACAAGCCTGGTGTGATGAATGAACATCCTGGGAACAGGTAAGAAAACACTCAGTCTACTTAATGAGCATACAGAAACCACAGAAAAAATTGACCATGTTCAAATTCCAAAGCAAGTCTTTCTAAATACAAACAAAACCACAAAAAGCCCAAACACACACACACACACACACACACACACACACACACACACACACACAGACAAACACCCAAATACTGTATATGATCTAGGTCATTTTCTTATACATCAATGCAAAAAAGTTGAAATTAAACTCAAGGAATGTACAGATCTGGTATGAGTAAATCGCTGGTGGGTGTAGACTTTTTATAGTTGTTTTGGAAAACAAGTTTTCACTACTTAGATGAAATTCTATATCGCTTGTCACTAAATTGACTTCCATATAGTGGGAAAATTGACCAAAGTTATTCATGAAATCTGTCTAGATAATGGCAAAAAAGTAACAAATTTAATTTCCTTGGTAGAAAAGTGAATAAATACATCTTATTAATACAATATATTATCCACCATAATTTAAATTGACCCATTCTACAGGTGTCAATATCAACAAAACAAAATACAAAAGCATTATTGAAAAGAAGAAAGTTACAAATATTGTGTGTGATATTTTAATGTTTACATTAGTTAAAACACTAAGTTAAAAGTGTTAGTTTGGGATGTGTGTACACATAGAGAAAAAGAAATATTTATAGGAATGATAAGGTTCTAGCGAGGATAGTGATTGCTTTAGGGAGAAGAAAGTAGTAAGGTAAACCAGAGTTTTATCTGAGTTGTAATATTTTTTTTTCAGAGTGCATCAATCAGAGTTTACTAGAGAAACAGATACAACACAAGATATACAAATGCATGAGAAATTAAAAGATCAGCTTATGATGGCCACCCACAGAATCAGATGAGGAAGTGTACAGAGGGTGTCTGCACACTGGAGATGAAGGTCTGGAGCTGATCTTCTCAAGGACAATCGGTCTGCAACGGATGGTCTAGTCTAGTTTATACCAGAAGGTTTAAAAAATGATAAATGAGTACATGAGTGTTATTTCCTACAAATTTAAAATATGTAGTGTATAAAAATTTAAAGTAAATAACCTAAAGCATTTATTTTAAGTGTTCATTGTGGCAAACCTTTGTGTCAAATATATTACAAACAGTTTCTCACTTACCTAATTATGTTTTGATGCTTTTAAACAATGAATTTTAAAGTTTTCATCAAGTTAAAGCTATCATTTTCTTTTTGGTTGGCTCTACACTCATGGTTATGATGTTCTTCCCACCTTCAAGAATTATTAAGCATTCCTAGTTATTCTATTCTTGCTATTTTTTTTCTTTTTACATTCAATTTAGCAAGTAATGTAGAATTTATTTTGTTATGATCTGTGACTTTAGTACCTCTAAAATCCAATTTCCTGAGTTTTCAATAATCAATCACTCTGAATCATACTCTTAAAAAATCCTTTGGTCTCATTGACTAGAAATTAAATGTTCTTATACATTAGTTTTATGTTATCTCATCTAATAAATTTTATTTTTTAAGATTTTTATTCCGTCTCAGTCTCTATTTTCAGTTCCATAACGTTAGACTATGTCTTGGTACCTGTATACAGTATTCTTCCTGCTCTTCCCTTCTCTCAGTTCTTTATTACTTTTTGTCTGGATTACTATTGAACATTTTTTCCTGGAAAGTTCAAAAATTGTTTTGCCAGGTTCTAAGTCAAACATTCAGACTGCAACAGGAATTGCTCTGCACCTGTCAGTTAATATTAGGAAAAATTGACATCTTTCTGTAACTGGATTCATTCATATTTTAGATTTGAGACTTATAATATTTTTTTACTTTAAATTTGTGGTTAGATTGCCTAAATTAAAAAATTTTCCTTAACCATTTACCTTTTATATTACTGTTTGCTTTTTGTTATATTTTAATGATTACTCGTAGCATATAAGATAGTTCCTTCACCATCGTGTTTGTTTAATCTGCAGATGGCTATATCATTTCGTTCTGACACTCTTGGTTTTTCCAGATATTTTACAGTAGCATTTGGAAATAGAATTATTTTATTTTATTCTTTGTGACTGACTCACTTCATATTTATGTAATGTCATTAACTTTAGAGCAATGTAAATATTTGTTTCAATAGTAAGCATCTTTCTCATGATTTTTTTATACTTAAAATGTCAGCTATGGGGTTGAACTATATAACATTAATATGCTAAGAAATTAAATTCAGAGTTTACAAAATATTTTTATCAGGTAAGACTGAATAAACAAAATTTCTCACAGTTACTTAGATTTCCTAGTTTTCATTTCGAATTATGGCCATTCAATTTGTTTTATTCCTTTAAACAAATCACAACTTGAAATATAATTGTTTTCTCCTTTTTTTAAAAAAAAAGAAAAGTCAAACATTGTTATAGTGTGTTTCCTCAAAGCAAAACAATTTCATGCCATCAATTTGAGGTAAAACATTGGTGCATGATTGATGAACAGTCTTGCAAAAGGCTTTGATTTACAGGTACAAAAAATCATATATTTAAACAAAAATTGCCTTGGGAAAATTATTATTTGAGCAGCTCTTTATTAATATTTATTATGAATTACACACTATGAGGAGGATATATGTAAATATGTTAAATAATGGAACGATAGTAAAAATTCTCAAATTTACTTTAGTATAATCAAAAAGAGAATAAAAAATAACATCAGAAACTGAATTTCCTGGACTGAAATTCATTTTGCTTTCTTAAAAAATTGTGCTTCTTTTATATACTGTACTCTGGTTACAAACATCCAGATCCTTATGCATAGCAAAACATCAGACACGATAATTCCAAACATCCAATATTTCCTAAAAAGAATGCATGAGAATTTTAATTGATGATTTATGTATCTCTTGTTATCAAGTAAACTTGATTAATAAATGTGCTGTGTTTCCTTTTTTGTCTAATAAGGAATGCCTGACTTTACTCGATGCATTGTTAAAAATGTCCAAGAGGGGCTGATCTGTGACAGGCTGATTTGGTCGATTCTTGGTGTAATATTATCCAGTAGAGTAGCAAGAATATTCTTCCCCACTCCTCCACACACGCTATTGCTAATGAAAGAATTTCCAAGATATCAAATTACAATGATAGAATTGCGGAATTATAACCCATAAAATAATCGTTGTATTAAATTTCTTAATTTAGAATCTGTAGAAACTGAGATTCCAAGAGGTATGGGGATGTGGCTGGGGTGAAACAGCTATGTGGCAGCTTCTGTGGGACTGAAATATCTCTCGAAAGGATGGCTTGTCCGGTACTTTTTCCATCACACCATACTGCAGGACTGTGGAGGCAAGCTGTCAGCTTTTAAATTTTAAATTATGATTCAGAAAAAAAGGGAAATAAGTTTATTTTTTAGTTTTCGGAATCTCCTTATCTAACATATTCCATTCTGGTGAAAGCTATATAAAGGAAGGCTAGGTGAATTTCCAAAGAAACTCTCCAAGCCTCTCAAAAATTTTGAATTTATCTCAGACTTGAGTTTACTAAAATCTCCATATTTGACAGCTGCTTTAAAATTTGTATCAAAGTTTGGGTGGGAAGAAAGGAGGAAGGAAGGAAGAGAAATATGGAGGGGGAGAAGGAGAAAAGAAGAGGCAACAAAGCTAACATTGGAAGGATTCTCAGGATATCCACTGAAAATGGATATCAGCCACTATCACCATCTTAGAAATAACTACTAGAAGATCATTTCATGCATGACAGAACTATATTTATTGTCTAAGTATATTAATTTTAGAGTCCATATTTCAATAATTCTAAATTACTTTAAAAATTTTATTTGTATCTTTGGTGTAGTTTCTTAGGTTACCTTCCATTTATCTTCATTCTTCTAACCTTCAAATGAATACAGATTTTAAACAAAGGATACAAATAGGATATTAATTAAAAGTAAACAAAGGAGAAATACAATATGCAGGACCTAAAACAGAAGAAATAGCAATATATTGTGCTAAGAGTAGGTTTTAAGTGTTATCATCAGAACTAAGGGGCAGTTCAGCAACTCAAATGCTTCCCTGGTAAAAGTCTCATCAGAAATAAGTATATGGAGTAATATATATTTTTATTAATTTAATGCTTCATACATATATGCATATATATTTCAAAGCATAATGTGAATAATTCTGTCAATTAAAAAAGAAACAACACTAAGAAAAATAATAAAACAATAAACCAAATATTGAGGACTTATGCCTTAACTTTTGCATTTCTGGAGCCAGGCATAGTTAGTTTCTTAGTAAGAATAGTTTTTTAACATATAAAACTGAGTTATGTTTTAGTTGTGGTAATCATATGCCAAGATATCATCACTTTAATACTCAAAATTAAAAGTAATATGTAGTAAGAAACATTTTCCCACTTTATATTTCCTATTGATTTCCAGTGATTTTTACCATTTTTTCACTTTGAAAAATTTTGTTTGCCTTGAACTTGAACATTTATTTCATATGTATAAGAGCATTCTGATTAAATTATAAATGTTTCCAAAGAAGCATACTATAATTTAGGTTTTTGTGAATGGATCTCAAGTGTTTGAATAGGGTCCATGATCCTATTATGAATTCTAACAATACTCATTGCTTAAGTACAGTTTTATAAAAAATACACTTCAAAAACCCAAACTATTTCCAGACTTGATGAATTTTTAAAAATTGAGACTGCTAGATTTCCCTCTTCTGTTTTATATGTGATGAATTTTTAAAAATTGAGACTGCTAGATTTCCCTCTTCTGTTTTATATGTCATTTTCTCTGGAATATTAGCTGGAGAGTGTCAGGTGCAAGCTCTAGGGCTTTGCTAATGTAGTATAGTTCTTTAAAAAGCTTCCCAAGGGCAGGTGTTTTTGTTTTCTTGACTGGTGTACTATTCCAAGCTTACAGTAAGGTCTGGAGAATATAAAATGTTTAATGAGAATTGGATGAATTAATGAAAGGCAGCACACATTTTTAAACCTTCTGGGCCCTTTTCTCCATTCCAGTGCTTGCAGCAAGGAGGAAAATCTGGAACCGTCCCCAGCATAAACGTGGGACCCACCAACTCAAAAACCACGCATCACAGAGCTACTGAATGGCTCTGTATAAACTTCTGACTCTAGAGGAAAGAGAAATACAATTATCTTAAGTTTATGTTATTTGGAGCTTTCTGTTACTCATGAGTGAACAGTATTCTAAACCAATGCAAGTAAATAAAGTGAACCGGTAAAGCACCAAGAATATCTTTCAGTGTAGACCACTTGCCTCCCATGAGTGAAGACCTGGATTCAATCTGCAGCACCTCAAAAATGCACAACTGAAAATCACCCCACCCATAACAGTCAGTGAAATTTTATGGAAAAGGTTGATGAATCTGAGGCAATATATGACCAAAAATACTTTGTTTAAGGTGAAAACTGAGTTTGCAAAACGTAAGGTGAGCCTTGTCAGTTTTGTGTTTTCAGTCATGCTTTGTGATTCCTGACAACTTTAATGTAGAATTAATCTTTTATCAAAAAATTAATAGCAATTTATTGAAACAGAAAGGAGACAAACTTTGGGAAGAATCAGCTAGAAAGAAGCTAACATATAACGTTAAACAGTATAGTCTGACACATGAGAAGTGTATATTTTTTCTCCCTTCCCTTCCCCTTGCTCTCCTTACCCTAAGCAATTCTTCAGGATACATACTATAGATTTATTTGAAAATATTAAGAAAGAAACCCACGTAGTATTTAAATAACAGGTTTATAGTCATTCATTCAGGTGGTTTGAAGGAAATTCAAATCCTGACCTTGATTGCAGTCTTGTTTTCTCCGTTCATTCGTGCTAAAGTTCATGATAAACAATGAAAAAAGGGTACCTAGCCTGCTCTCCCCTTGACTCCATAGTAGAAATACACTCAGATTAAGTCCTAATTAATGTAGGCATAAAAGTACATGATGCACATTACATTAACACCTGTAGGGATTTAAAATCTTTTAAAGTTTAAGTTTAACTTATTTGTAACTATATAAAACATATTTGCATATTAAAAGGGTAACATGGTGTTACCCCAGGTATATGTTGTGTAGCATATATGCATTGTGTTACATTAAAAGTCACATTAAACATTTCTATCTCCTCAATCATTTATCATTTCTTTATGATAAAAATCTTCCAAAATCCTTTCTTCTGCTTGTTTCAAAATGCACACTAGATTAATGCTACATATAGGTGCTCTACTGTGCAATAGCACACCAGGACTTCTTTCTTCTAATTGTGACCATGTCCACTGATCAGCTGTTCCCCATCACTGCCTTACTCCCCACCATATTCTCCCCAGCCTCTAGCAACCATGCTACTGTCAACTTCCATGAAATTAAATTTTTTTGTATCCTACTATGAGTGAGAGCATGAGGCATTTATTTATCTTTTTGTTCCTGGAAGGAATGTATTATTTCAAAGGTGGAACATTTCATAAAGGGAGGAAGGGCATCCAATTCTCAGACTCAAAACACATTTTATCAATGGTTAGCAAATTCTACAATGTATAAATAAACTGAGTATTGTGGGACAGACTTGTCATTTCAGCTCTCTGGAGGCTGAGACAGGAGGATTGCCCTTAGTTCAAGGCCAGCCTGGGCTACATAGTGAATTGAAAGCCAGTAAACCTAAACTACATAGCAAAAACAAACAAAACAAGACAAAACAAAACAATGTATAAATAAATAAAGTTTCAGCATCAATGTGGTCTAACCAAAGCACTGGGAACAACCAGTAGTAGAGCTGATGAATTGCTAATTGCAGTTGACTGGAATGACTAAATTTGTAGATAGAAAAATTCTGTAGCTATAGTGTTTGGATTATAGCAAATCACTGGCTAAAATACTAGGAAAAGGATAGAACAATAGTAGCCTAGAGCAGATGAGTTCAAAAGTGTTATGTATACTTTGCTCAAACTATTGATTACCAGATTGATATAAATCCAAATTACTACTGTTGCTTTGTAGTCACATCCCATGAATATTTCCACTCTTTTTCAATTAATACTTAGATAAGAATGTTATAAGACTCATAAGTGAATTTATAGGTAGAGATGATTTTGTTCTCTAAAATATTGTACTTCCAACCTTAGTAGGACAAATAAATAATCTTTGACAGCAAGTGTCTTTTGAGCCAGAAACTTGGATGGGGAGAAAATACTATGTTCTTAAAAAAAAAATACATTGTAAAATTGCCAAAAAGTTTGATTAAAATTCTTTCTGGTTTTGAGGTGTCATTATTCTTCAAGGTGCAGAGGGTGTGATCTCTGACATTAAAAGTTGATGACCTTACTCTGTGCACACAGTTTGCCTCTGATTACCTACCTAAAGAAACGTGTGGAGCAGGTGCCCAGGTAGGGAGTCACAGAAGCCTTTCCTTATTGCTCGGACTGGTGAGTGGCATGTTTCTGTGGGTGCTGGGAGAGGTCTGGGCCACTGCACTCTGATCAAGCTTGCTTAGTCTATTACTGTTTTAGGAACAATCAGAGCAATACCAGAGGCCTTGAACACTGCCAGCATTGTATAGTTCAGGGCAGACAATTGTTATATTTCCAGCTGGCACTAAGACACTCAGCCAGATTTAGGGATAAATGATCATAATCATTATAGTCTTACAGTTATTCTGGCCCTTCATTATTAGTTATGGATATGGCATATTATCTCTTAAATTAAGAATAATTTGTTCCCACGTAGTGCCTATCACTTGAGAATTTCAACGTGCTTTATGAGCACTGGGCTGAGTTTACATCTACCCTGAACTTCTGCCAGAGCTCTTCTGAATCCCTCTGGAACTCTTCTGAGTGTGCTACTATTTCCTTAATGGCACTTCTCACTCAGATGGTCTCTGCTGGGATGACAAAGAATTCTGCTGAGGTTTGAAAGAAAATATGAATTTGAATTTGGAGCACTAGCTTTTTAATCCTCACAGCCTTCTTTGAAGTAGACAAGTGATGAGTGTTATCACATCCGCTTTCTAGACTGAGTTTCAGTGTGTTGCCATTGAAACCATCTCCTCAGAGGTGACTTGGAGGCCTTCAGCTGTCCTCTGCCATATGCTGCCTCCCTGATATAAATTGAAGTGGGATGAGAACAGAGAGATTTGGATTCCAGAGCTTGTTTCCATGAAATTAAGTCGCATTTGATTTTTTAGGCGTTTAAAACGGGTGACAGGTTTATTTAGCTTTTTTTTCTTTTTTGCAAGCTATGTGTACATACACAAAAGGTTTTCAAACAATTGTTTGAATTCTACAATACTACTGTAGTGTTTGTTTTCAAAAGCATCTTCTTTTGACCCACTTACCTTTGATTTTTGAGTGAATTCATGTATGTTACCTCAGTGTCATACTCAGATTGTCATTAAGTTATTATTATCTCATGGCTGTCTATTCATAACCAACATTGCTGGAGGAGATGCATGTAAGATACTGTGCTAGAGGCTGCCATAGGCTGCAAAGGGGGACAAAGTGATTATTTTGGGAGCCAAAGTAGTCTTGAAATAATGCTTCATATGTCATCTCAAAAGTGCATCATAAATAAATTCAGGTTTATATTTTATACACTTTTTCATTTTTGAAAAGATTTCAAATATATCCTCTCAACATAAATACACATGTGTATGTGCACACACACATAGAGTTTTTTTAAAAGTATTCTTGGAACTCTAAAGATAATCATCACCAAAATCTTGACATTTTTTCCCACTCTTTTCTTGTGTTAAAAACATACCACTTCTGTCAGTTATGGCTGGATATGTTTTTTCACATGCAGACTTATCCTGTTACCAAAATGGAAATGCCATTAAAAAAACTTTAACTTTTTCAGAAATCAGCAGGATGGATTTTTAAATGCCTATTCATTAATAATATTTCATCACTGGAACAACACTGGAAAAAGCATACAATTCTATTTATTTGAGACTGCTGGATCCCATAGTGGGCAAATGGTTAATTGCATTATATAAACCAAAGGCAGAATTCCTAACATACCACATTCTTAGGTTGCAGAATTTGATTAATTGATGCTGGGTGATTGGTCATCATAAAGCATGACATTTTGCCCAGACAGATGAAAACTGGTGGTAAAAATTTATGTTCAAAATGAAAAATATAAAATGGAAAGGTCAAAGTGCAATAGGATAAAGCCAGTTGACAGTTACCTTGTATTTACCTTATAAATTTTTTAATAATAGTTGATGCATTTTAATCTGTGGCTGTTTTACAGTACAAAGTGTAAGTCAATGTATAAGCTAATTGCATTAAGCAAAAGTGGTATTTAATGCACTGTACACTCGCTATCAGAATATTGTATCTCTAATTAGTGTTTGTAACTGATGTGACAGCAGTTTATAGAGCACCAAAATAGTTCCTAATTTGTCAAGTGGGTCTGAAGCTTATGGCAGCTTTCTGATCATCTCCCTTGCCACAGAACCTGAAAGCACCTTCAAAAAGCTTTCTCTCATTGATCTTTAGTCAGATGCTGACTGAAAAGCAGACAGCCCTGCCAGAAAGAAGATAGATAGGTGCTGCACTAGCATGAAAAACACCGCACCCTTAATGAAAAAGGTTCCTGCGTATAACTCATGTATGTGTACAAACACATCCACGCAGGGGGTTTCAACAGATAGCCATGTAGTCCTTGGAAATTAAGCGTAAGTACATTTGGTATTTTTTTTCTCATTCTTCTCATATACGGCTGGCCACTATGAATGTCTGGACTATACTAAGCAAGCTATTTGTTAGTTCCTACATAATTTCCCTTTTGTCTCTTGAAAAGGTAGAATGCTTTAATATTTATCTTACAATATTCAAAAAATCAGTCAGCTAAGACAGCCACATAAGATAAATACCAAGTAGTGGTGTTGTTCTGAACAAATACAAAACCTTATCTTTGTTTTTAGTTTGAACTTGGTAGAAGAAAATGTATCCTGTTAATTCAAATCTCATCAATCTTTGGTGAAAATTCCCTAGTATCTTTTAGGTACAAAATGACCCTACCACCATAATAATATGTCAGCAATATATTGTAATTATATTTTTAACTATTTCATGAAATATACAAAGCATTCAAGCAAAGTTACCAGCAGTGTGCATTTGTTAACCATTTTTAATTCATGAATGTAACAGAACGTAATCCTAAAGATAGAATAACTCTCCCACCCATATTGTGTCTCAGCCTTGAAATTTGCAAAGAGCACACTCTCTGCAGTTATGGAGAGTAGTTTATTGGGAAATTCTGTTATCTTGTAATTGAGGAAAGAATGTGCTGTGTTTCACAGGTAAATCCAGCAAATTTTGCCATTACTAGCCTCTGTGCTCAAACGTTTTTAACTTTTGTGAATAGATCTTCAGATACAAGTTGTGGTGTTCTGTCAGCTCAAGTTTCTCAAGTAAATTGCAATTTAAGAGCAATAATTAAGGAAAGCTGCATAGAGCTGAGCTGACCATAGAAAGGGAAATTCAAGTTCAACATGAAATATTATCACAGTCTTTTTTCTCATTCTCCATTTAGATTCTTTTCTTGTGCTTTATAGTTAGGTAGATGGTTCATTGCCTTAAAGCGGTCATAAACTTTGGAGTATTTCCCTGTTTCATTCTCAACTGTTCTCCCCATATTCATCCACATTCTGTAAGTTTGAGATGTATTGTTTAACAATTTTCAACTCTGCCTGCTATTTTCATTCTTCGATGATACCAATCCAATTTACCCTAATTTTTTAACTGGATCTTGAAAAAAGCCTCAATGAACCTCCCTTCATCCCACCATGTCTCCTACAAATTTATTTTTACAAAACAAATCCAATCATGATATTCTCTTCCATAAAAAATTTAGTGGAGCTGTCTATAAACTGGCCTTAAGGTTCATTCATACTCTTACAAATTGTTGCAAGTCCCAAAATAATGCTTATGTGGATATGTGTATTGATGATTGCCATATCAAATTAAAATGGAGAAATTTTAAAATATTTATTTATTAAAGCAATGAGCATAGTATACATCATAGCATAAACTTGTAATGGAAAGCAACAGCATTCTCCAACACAAACAAACAAGCTGTGGTAAGAGCAGGGTGTTTTGCATTCTTTGACAAACATGTTTAAGCTCTGGGTTAACGGAATAAAATGGATTCTTGTATCTGCATCTGTGTTCATTTTGTTGCACTATGTCGTTTTACAAAAAGTTCCTTAATTTATAATTAGGTTTGTCCTAATTATAATAATTAGGACATACAATTAAAATGAACTCATTGTATATTGAAAATATCATAAATCAAAAATGTATCTAATATATATACTAATACTATATTATAAGTGGGCAATAGTATTATTTAGAGCACCAATTATTTTTTGTTTGTCTAGTTTTTATTTTTTGCCATGGGGGACCAACCTAGGGTCTCACAAAAAACTGGCAAATTCTCTTGTCAGTGAGCTATATCCTTAGCCCAAGTATTAATTGTTTGTTCTCTGATCTTCACTGCTGCCTAACATCACAAAAGAGAATAGTCAGAGAAAAGATCAAAATTTAAAGAACAATATCTACTCATTACATACTGTTTTTGTATCACCATAAATTTTCAAAAATCACTGTATCAAATCATTGTATGTCAGGGACCATCTGTAGTTGGAGCATATGAAGAAAATCCACTTTCTAAAAGATAAGCAGTTAGAGAAGAGAGGAATATTTTAATAGCTTTTTGATATTCTTTTTGATACTACACCAAAACTTGACAAATATTTATTAAGGTCTATTGCTTTGTGGAATCTGAAAACATGTCTATGAAGTCTTTGTACTCTGATACATTAAGATTCATTGGTCTGTCTAGCACTTTGAATTGATCCTTTACCCTTGAGTGATTTCATAACATCATGCACTTATTTGAAAAATATTAGCTTACTGAGTTACATAGATCTACCAAATGTTGACACATTTCATTGTACAATATCAAAATACCACATTTTTAATATCACTACCACACATAAGAGAAGTCTTTAAGTATTAAGAAACTGTCAAGATCATGGTAGTGAATACATTTTCCAAAATTCACTTCAAATCTCTAATTTTATCATTTACAAAAAATCAGTATTTGGCTTGAAGTGACAGGCTTACTTACTTCACTTTTATAAAATATCTGCCACATTCCAAGTCTGAATAACCTTACTTTGTTCATAAATCTTTCTTTTCAGTAAAAAGTGCTCTATGATATGGTGTTCAGTGAGATCATCTCAGAACTCAAATAATTGCACAAATGCTTTTGCTAAAGACTTTGATATGTGCCAAAAGTGATTTACTTCTCAGTTCACACAGAGAAAAGTTGAAAGATACACACTCAAAGGTTGGTATTCAGTAGAAGTGATCATTTTCATTTCCTCACCAAGTATTCTTAAGTGAAACTGGCCCCCTGCCCACTTGGCAGTACAGTGCCTGGGAGAACACAGTGACTACTGGTGCAGTTTAGTGCCACGGTCTTGATTCATTCATGCTAATGTGTTGGCATTTTTTCCCACCATTGCTTTTGCACGATCAATGTAAATGGCAATATGGCTTGTGCCAGAAGAAACTGTGAGGTTCCAAAAAAGTGTTCAACTCTGAGTATTTCAGTACCATATAATGGCCATTGACAAAGAAAACATTTTTCTGGGTGATGAGTTAATACTGCTACAAGACACAATAAGAGCACAGCCATCCAAACACATCTATGAATCTGTCCACTCAAAAGACAAAAATACTAATTTGCAAAATAGATATAAACTCAGTTTTCATGTTTGCAGGTAAGTCTTCCATTCAAAAATTACTGTATTGTTGGAATTTGGCAATCTAAGGATTCTTGTACTGACTTTCTACCCACCAAGAATTTGGCAGTATCAAATTTACCAGGCATTGCCAATCTTTCAACAGTTATTCACATGTCTCCAGCCAAGGCAAAAATACAACTATAGAGTGCTTAATGGACTTTTCATTTATAATCTGACAAATGGTGAACAAGTTTTTGGCTTTTAAAGACTTAATCTTGCTTACAAGTAAAATTTTTATTTTGCTTTCAACTCTGAATGATTGGTAACGAAATGATGTCAAAATTTTACTAACACAAAATATTATTCCAAAACTGTGCTCCATAAGACACTGTAGTGTAAAAATTAAATATCTATAAAGTTTAAGGAAAGATAGCTTTTGCCATATTTTCATTTTCTATTTTATAGTTTTGCTCAATTTCTGTATAGTGCAGTCCTGTCCTCTGTGAGTTAGAGAACTCTTTTGTGGTTCTGTTTCATCTTTTTAGCATCTTTAGATGTGAGTGGGCAGCTATGTGTTAAAAGAACAAGTCTTCTGATCACCCTGTTAAAATCAATGATCACCCTAAACTACAAAACAAAATATATAAGATGAATAAATTTATTTTCTTTTGGATTAAAATATTATTCCACAATAAAATAACACCACTTTTTGAAAAAAAAACTTAGAAAAGTTTTCAGATTAAAAAATGAATGCAAATAAAGACAAAACTATTCTTAATTTTTTTGTGCACTTCCGTATAAGCACAAGGAATACTTCAGAATTTTAAAACAAATTTATTGAAGGATAAAGTTATACCAGCTGGGGATTTAGCTCAGCGGCATAAATGCCTGCCTGGCAAGCGCGAGGTCATGAGTTCGATCCCCAGTACTGAAAAAAAAAAAAGTTATACCAGGTGTAACCCACAATAACTAATAAGAGTACAATAGAAGTACTGAAGGATGGAAAAAGAATTCAGATGTTTTGTAAATATACCAATTCCCTGCAATGAATATAATCACTATGTTCTGCAAACATGTACTAACAAAAATAAACATTAAAAGTGAATTTATGAAAAAACCTATGCAGATACCTGAAAATGCACATAATTGTATTTATAATTATGACTCTAAGTCTATGACCTTAGAAAATTTTAGAAAGTACTGAAATAAACAGCAATCAAAAATTGGCATCATCTTGTTTCGTGTAGCCTCTGAAAAACTCCACTACACACTGAAAGAAAAGGTGTGAAAAAGGCAAAAGCTTTTCAGTATTCTTGTAAAAATGGCTTCTTATCTCTGGGACCCCTGAAAGATCTGAAGAACTTCCAGAGGTTCTATATTTTATGTACTGTTCACTAAATTCTCTTAGGATTAAAATTAAGATCTTTAATATGTTGACACAAAACACTAAGATTTTTTTTTTTTCTTACAGTGCTACTCTCAACTGCAATAGGCCCAGCTTCCCACATAATCAGGTTCTCTCCTGCCAGGACATTTACTATCCTGCTTGCTTTTCTGAAATGCTCTCAGATTGCCCAAATTTCCCTACCCCATCAATATGACTGCTTAGCTTCCTTCAGCTATCTGGGCTGTTGGGATTCATATCTGCAAAGTCCACAGGGTACTTTGTTTGTGTTTACAATTATACCTAATTTATTATTTTTGGACACCGTCTGTGCTTTTCTGGTGGTAGATGATGATTCAGCTCTCTGACACACTCCCACCTCTCGAGTCTGTACTCCAACAAGTTTTAGTTAAAACAATAGTGTTTACATTGCTTTGATTATGTAAATATTGTTCACTGCAGAGGAAAGTAATATATTAAGAATCTATTCCAATTCTTTTACAATTGTTTCTTATTGGATCTATTAAACTCTTCATTAAGTTTTCTATATGCTGAGAACATTAAAAAATCTATAGATTCCATTTGCATTCTTTAAAAACATTTATACTTTTGCTGAAATCTTATCAAGTACAGATT
Source organism: Hydrochoerus hydrochaeris (assembly GCA_004027455.1). Classification (NCBI taxonomy): domain Eukaryota; kingdom Metazoa; phylum Chordata; class Mammalia; order Rodentia; family Hydrochaeridae; genus Hydrochoerus; species Hydrochoerus hydrochaeris. The sequence goes on from PVLA01003109.1 coordinate 166,738, forward strand.
TTTTAAATCTTTTACAATTTTTATTTGTATCTATATTAATTATTGGTTAATTTTTCAGTCTCCTAGAAAGATGTTATCCTTCTTTTCCTTTTATACTATACTGAAGTACTTTGTTTACTGGGTCCCATAGTTTTCATTTCCTTGATAAAGCATAAATTTGATTGACACATACACTCCAGTAGCTTTCTAAAACAGGTACTGTATATGAGAAGAAAAATATACTGAATGCTTGCTTGACATAGAATATCTTTATTCTACTCTGATTTTTGAATTATGGACTCCCTGTTGTTTTTCTGGAAGCTGAGGAAAAATGATACTAAGGATGTCTTCTTTTGATGCACATATTTTCTGTAGATGCCTTTGTCAGCCTGAAAGTTTACTGTACTGTCTCATGCCTGATGCCCGTAAGTTTCCAACATCTTTGACTGAATTTAACTAGCAGATTTATATTCTCCTTTGGTGAGTGGGAAAGGATGCTTATTACTTATCAGATGGTTGTTGAGTATGGAGAAGGAAGCTTATTATCTGACTCCCTGGTTTGTAAATTTACAGTTCTTTCCTCATCCTAAGTCTGAGCCTCAACCCCACTGTTTCACTTGGTGCCCTAAAGTCATGACATTTTCAGGGCTCACAGTTCCTGAACTGACATTATCTCATATGGTTTCCTTTGTCCTGTAAGAAGAGTGATCATTTCTTCTTCTATTTTCTACCTTTAAGTATTTTTTTGGAATACTTTGCTTATCTATGTGATTTTATTTCATTTTCTGTAAGAAGATGACTTAGTTTTTCTGTTAATTTCCTTCTTTTGATTGTGAGTTTTGAGACAGAGAAAAGAAAAATTCACTTGACCGACATAGCATCTTTTCCAAAAAAAAATTGAGATGTGTATTTAATATGGAATCAAGTGTAGAATGATCAATTATTCAAATAGCCCAAGACTAAGAACTTTCCCAGTTATGAAACTTCCAAGGTGAAAACTGAAAGTCCCAGGGAAACCAAAGCTAATGGTCACACTAGAAATAGTTTTCTATGGTGGTATATTTAGAAATAGTCTACTAGTCCATCCTGCTAAATGGGAAACAGTTTTGTTAATAAAGTATTTCCCATGGGTTCAAGTATCAATCATGAACATTCAAACACTTCAGAGGAACTATGTCAAATATGAAACTTATGAATGATTCTTTTTCTTTGTTTGACATAAAAGTCCTATCAGTTGAGTTAAAGGCACACATTCTAGAAAAAGGACCTCTCTATCTGTGCCACTACTGCAGGATTTTCCCTTAACAATTTTGTTGTAGTACATGTATATATGTATTTCCTAAACACATGTGCATTTTCTTTTGAAATCATACCCTACTAATCTTCATATTATCACAGAGTCTGGATTTTGTTATATTTGAGCGATTAAGATATTGAAAACGCAGCAAAACACATTGGTTAAATAAGAAAGGGCCTCAGTGTCATGGTTCTGAGGGTGATAATGCTCTAGAGAAACAAGCCAGGTGTTACAGTCACAAGAAATAGTATTGAAACTCCAGGGCTGGAGTTTAGGAATTTGTCATAGTCCTTGAAAGAGTAACAAGACAGAATTAGGTGCAGAATTTTGATGTGGTTTGTAATAAGTAGGAAACTTGGGCAAAAAAGTGTAGCTACGTGGAATAAGCCAAAATGAATTTGAGTTTCTAGAGGTCATGGACATGGAAAGATGTGATTCAGGGACGTGTTTGCTTTTGGAAAATCACAGAATAACAGGGATAGTGAAGTGTGCTTAATTATCTATTGAAATCAACAGAGAAAAATATTATGTACTGTCTTGATGAGTGCGGTCAGAAATGAAAACAATAATAACAACAATGAATATTTGCATGTTACTTATATGATGATTCTGTTTTAGTCCTTCTACTATATTAACTAATAAAATTTTCAAAATTATGATGTAGTTACGACTGTTGCAATTTTTCAAACGAGATGATTGAAACTCATTGGAGAGATCTGGTGAAGGTCTCAAAGATATCAAGTAGAGAAGCAAGAGTTAAACCTTACAAATTCTCTTCAGTACTCACTCTCATAGCCCCTGCCCTAAGAGGAAATGAAGGTAGGGAATCATCAGCCTAGCCAAAGCAGGGGCTGACATTGCTGATAGTAACTATTGTCTTCGAGAAGAGAGATGGGTCATGGCCAGTGACTGCCTGCCTTCTATTTTCTCACTGGAGGCTGTTTTCATTTACCATATAAATATATTCAAAATTAGCTATAGTGACTTCAAGGGCAATCTGAACTATATAGCAAGACACTACCTCAAAAAAATCAGAAATGACATTCTGATTCACTCCTATTATCAGCATACTGCTAATCTTTATTCACTTAATGACCTGATTCCCTTTCCCAGACAGATTACTATAAAGCAAATTTCCATACACCACAAAACACATAATGTTTGTTCATAAATAACACTTAAGTATGATTCTGTAAGAGATAGACTACTTCATAATAAACATGCTATTTTCACATCTTAAAATGTAACAATGATTTCTACCAAATATCCATTTAGTTAATGAAAACCTTTTAATCTTTATCTCTTATAAGGCATCTCTGTAGAAATTTGCATAAATATCTTAAAATAGTCTCTTTCCATGACTCTGTAAAAATTTTCCTTTCTATTACCTTTCTTAGGTTGCCCTCCACTACAGTAGAGCAAGAAGGCTGTTTGGAGGACCTTGCCCTTGTCTGTAGCATGGGAGGCCTCTCTTTGGGGCTCACTTCAGATATATCCCTCTCATCAGGATGAGGAGTCTTAGGATCAAAGATGAATACTACCTGAAACTCCTGCTTTCAGAACATGATCTAGGTACCTGGAACACCATATTACTTTGCTTAAATGGTTTTGAGCTTATATTGAAATGAAAATTCAGACTAATTATCTGAATCAGTTCACCATGAGAGACTATGCTGCTTGAAGGTACAGCTCTTAGGCCCAAATAGTGACAACAAGTTGCTTTTGTAGGACAGGAAATTGTGATGGATTTTTTGAAGTTACAGGTGGGAGTGTTCACTATCTACACATATATGCAATCTGTACTGAGCAGAGATGTGCATCCATATGATTTGTACAGGTTTATTTTTTACTTTTGTCCTGGTTTTGTAACTACTAGCATTGGGATGTCTCCTTCTCCTTTATCAGCCCCTTTAAACCAACAATTTTTTTTTCTTCCTATTCTTAAGACTGTGTTATGGCCCTTTTCTCACAGATTCTCTCCAGATTCTTATGTGCTTCTTCTACACCTATATACCAGTGATTTTGAGAACTATATTTGTACCAGACTATAACATAGAAATGCCTTAAGCAGATTTGCTTCCTATGCTTATAGAGAGATTTGAATCTCAGGAGCATCTCAAAATTAGCTTCCTTGCAATGGAACATGCTTCCACCATCAAATCTGCTTCCCTACCTAATTAAATAAGCAAAAGAATGAATGACAAAATTACAGACAGGTTGTAAATTAGAACTTTGGATAAGATAGACTTCTATCAGAGTCAGAACTCTGGCATTTGTAACTGTGTGACTTGGAACAAATTCCATAACCTATCAGAGCTTAAGTTACCTCACTGCTTAGTGACAGTTGATATGAAGATTAAATGTGTTAGCGAGTCTTAACTGATGGATATGCCTTCCCTATTGAAATGAATAAAAGAATGAGAAAGTTAAAATAATTTCAGTGTTTTTCAGTTTATGAAAATGGAAGAACTGTTGCTATTTGACAGCTGTGAACTCAGCACCTCAATTTTGATAATTTTCTACATTACTCCAAAAATCAAATGTAGTGCTTTGTTCACTGGTATCTGTGAGGCTGGTTTATTTCAAACTATTATCTTATTTAGAGTTAAACTTTTGGTCTAGTTAAATTAAAATCATTGATGAGCAAAAGCAAAACAGGTGAATACTATGAATGATAGCACTATACATAATAAGATTAATGTAAAACCTCTACTAAAATATTTTAAAATCAGCTTTGGATATGTTGAGAACCATTTTCCAATCTTGAAGTAGCTTTGGACGGTTGCAAATAATAGTTTCAGACAGACTGACTTGATGGTCAGTAACAGGAAGAAAAGGTGGCTCACTGTGTGGCAAAAGTTACCTTTGGTGATAAGCTCTGCAAATAAGATTATCTTTTCTGTGTGTTTTAAAAGGGTTTTCTAGCACATCTAGATGTTTTCTCATCCGCAGACATAGCAATCACTGTCAGTAGCACGATCTTCAAATACAAAGGACAGTGATGTCTCTAATCATGTTTCTAAAAATTTCAGGTCATGCTTGGGTTTATTTAGCTGCAGACAGTCAAAGGAAACCTCTTTTGGTGTTTCTCTTCACCTCCAAGGAACATCTACTTAAATAAATCTTTTTTTCTAGTGGTTTCATTCTCATGGCTATTCTTAACCTTTGATATGTAATCACAACCATCAAAGCATGCTGGATATGAGGAGGCACCTCTTTGGGAATTTACTGCTTATACGGATGATGAAATTGAAGCCCAAGTATTTTAGCGAACTTGCTTTCAGTTGCACAGTTAGTAGCCAGGTCAGGATTAAAACTCAGAACTACTTATTTTCAATTTGATATATGGGCTGACTCTAACCCCAAAATGTTTTGGGACTTAAATGTGGGTAGACAGAGAAAGTTGATACCTGCTTCTGAAGGAACTTGATAAATACTTTAAAAAGGTGGACAGACTTTTCTGCTGACCAACAGTGTAACCCAGTGAGGCTGAAGTCAATAGTATATTTTGGCAAATTTAGTTAGAGATGTTCTTCCAAGGAGCTCAGTCTGAATAAAGGGCAGGGTATGCTTGGACTTCTGAGGGATAGTATGTGGCATAACACGGGTGCCTGTGTAACTACAAGGATATCAAAAGCAACTAGCAGACTTGAGAAAAAGATGTAGAGTCAGCTGCTATACAGTAGAGATTGACTTGGTTAATAAGGGCTAGAAATCTAGGAAAAGATGTTAAGTGGACTGAAGAAATATGATGGTTATTAGTTTGGTGTCTACAGCCAAATCGGGGGCCATCAAGGCTCTGTACTACCCTGAGCATAAAAGGCACGGGGACAGGAGGCATCTCATTCTGAGAACAATCACTGCTGCAAAGAGCTCCCAACACACCATTAACCAAGATCTCTAGGAACTAAACAAAGCTGAGTTTTAAGGTGCTGTGCTAGAGTCCAGGCCCTGTCCTTAGCCCATCTGTGTAGGTAAAGAATATGCAGAGGTGACAAAATCCAAAACACTTTCCTTTGTCTTGCCTTCGTGCCCCAGAATTGTGTATACTATCATAGGTTATCTCAATCCATGAGTAAACACATGACCTTCTTCTAGATGTGCATAATTCTCTTCCCCAGAAATGCTGACAAGATTGAGAAACAAGACTACACCATTTTCGCTGCATTTTTTTGAGCTGTAGATTTTATATTACACAATCTATAACACTATTCGCTATCAGAAATAAATTAGTAGCCTTTGACTATGATGAGATTCTCCCAAAGCAGCATGATGTGTAACTTGGAGACTATAATACACATCCTTTCCAGATTCACACGGACTCACTTGAGACAGGCTCTCTTGGCAACAAAGTCCACAGGGTGCTACTTTGATTGTGAACTCTAGGCTCAAATATAATGTACTTTTCCCAGTCTAGCTGCTTGGCCTAGTGGCTCTGAGTGAAAGTTTATTATGCCATCACTGGCATGTTTATGACCAGTTTTAGCCAGTGCAAGCTATAAAGGTACCTTTCTCTTGACCCAGTCAGTTAATTTTAAAATGCCTTGGGCCAAAACTCTCTGTGGGAAACATGCCTTTGGAATCACTAGGTAAAGTCTTGGTTTCCGTATCTTCTATATTGTGTGATTTCACTCCATAAATAGTAAGTGTTGCTGACTTTTATAGAAATAGCTCTTTTTATTTCTCAGTGTTTAAAGAATTTCATATCTCAGATACAAAGAAAACAAAATGTACTACTTAACCTTTTGCTTGGTGTCAACATCTTTATTTGAGGGATCTCTGAAAAAGGTGTAATTCTCAGAGGTCATTTCATTATGACCATTTTTCTAACTTACAGACACAGAGAACCAGAGCTTTATAATTACTTACCATCTGGTGACAAGTTCCCCCTGAAATGCCTTACACCCATCCATATTTTAATGTCTTTTTCTTTCAATCATATGTAATACCTCAGCCAAATATATTGGTTTATCAGTTATTTTCCCAGCTTCTCTGGGCGGCATTTGTTATATGAATATTCATTCTTTTTCTTTCTAGGCCTCACTCTCTTGCTGATGACAGCTCCACGGTCGCTGAAACACTAGGTCTGTATTTTATAGACAGCTCAAAAGGTTTCTGGACTTAAGGTTTCTGAGTTGAGAGACCTTTCCTATGTGAGAATCTGAAAGCTCATTCTACTGCTGTTTCTATAAATTGAAATAACACCAGACACACCATCCCAACCTGGCTTTAGAAAACAAACTGACAGCTATAATCCAGAGAGAAATAATGTGTAAAACCTTTTCCTAAGTTTAAATATATGCGTATATCAAAACAAAGATTGCATATACTCAGGCTTATGAATGCATACACCATACCCACTGCAAATGTGAATTTAAGCCCTGAAATACTTTTTACAACCCACACACATGATTACTGCTTCTTATATCTTTAGGCACAGGGTCAAGACACAATTGTAAAGATAATTTCAGCTTTTAGTTTAGTTAACAGCCACCTGCTACCATTTCAGAGCTGAGGAGTGAGCCTGTGCTGTGGCCAATTGTGACTGTGTGGTTGCATGGCAGGTTGTGTTGCTTTGGGTACATAATGAGACAAGCATGTGAGACTCAGCTTTCTGGTTTAACACAGAGCTGGCAGTCACTCACCAATTCCCAGGGTCTCATTTTTAGGACAAGTCAATGAATAAAAGGAACAATTTAAAAAGATTTTTTTCTTTAAATGAATACAACTGTTAACACAGATAAATGAATTTGGCAGCATGTTAGACTTGGCATTAAGAAACAAAATTTCATGTTAAGCTTTACACCTGACAAAGCTTTCATTTTTATTTATTTTTTGAGTTTTAAAGGAAGCCTCAATCTGTATGCCTGTACTTTTAAAATTATTTTCAATATATATATATATATATATATATATATATATATATATATAATATATATATATATATATTTAAAATATATTGACTCATTCCTCCCTTTTTTTATTTTACAAATATTTATTGAATACCTATGTTATATTTATCATACCGTCCCAAATAAATGGAAACTAACTAAGAACACCTTTCAGTTCTAGAGCTGGTGGATGTCAGTGAGGTCACTGTCTGATCTACAGTTCTTTCATTGTCTGAGAGAGAAATGAGGTGACCCAGCTCTTACACAGTGTCATTTTAAGTACCCATAACTTTTTTCTACTATTTTAAACCAGCGATTTTTAAAAACATTAAAAATATAATATTAAGATTGGCCATGTTTCTAGTAAAGTGTTTCTAAATTCAGCTGTACAAATGTGATTCATCAGAAAGGGGAAAAATGCCAATTGCCAAACAGAAGTTGTTGCTCATGTACAAACCACACTCCTGAATGTTTGTGTTTATTAAAATGAAATTGAAACATCTAATTTTAGTTTCCAGGAAAAAAGTAAAATGAAAACTTAATTTAAAAGTGGGTCAGATTTTCTAAGTTAAGTTGTAAATGAAAATGGCTTCATAAGAAATGCTTTTAGAACTCAAAAGGAATTAAACAAAATTAAAACAAATCCTGATCAAGTAACATGTAAACTATTAAATATAAATCGAAAAGAAGTATACATCAGTATGTTTCTTTTTCCCTGACTTCTCCTCATATATACTGATCTGATTATACTAGAATTGTAAGGTAAGTTCAATTTTTGTGAAAGAGTTGTGATAGAAACCCTAGATTTAAGGAGAAGAATAGATTACCAACTATATTGCCACTTGGGAAAGTAAAAAAGGTATTGGAAGGGTCTCCAAGATTCTTAGGTCCTGTCTTCCCTGAGTCCAAAGTGCTGAGGTTGCAGCTTTCTCTATTTTATAGCCCCCTCTAAGGGAAGTCAACTTGCAAATCAGTTATTCCTCCTCAGTTCTAAGCCTCTTACATTAATGTGTTTTGCCTGGCCTTGCTCCTCTCTGTCAACTGCTTCCCCACCACTGTGGATCAAAATGTAATAAAAGAGTTTATGTCTTTTGCATAAGTAAGACTCAAAACCCCTTTGCCTTTTTTCAGGTTGTGACTATGGATGTAGTGAATTTACTGTAAAGAAAAAATCCTGTGTGCCTGATGGAATACTATACACTTTTGCATATGTTTCTACTGTGATAGAAATTACCATTTGCCCAAGTACTTTTTATATAAATGCCCTCAAATTTCTAAGACAGTACAGTATGTTCCACCCACTTTCGTGACAGATGGAAGAAACATTTGGAATTGTAAAATGTCTGTATGAAGAGCAGAGTCTTCTAACATTGTAGTTTTACCTCAAGATAATATAGTTTTCTCTACCCCAGAAAGGTGCTGAAAAATAAATCAATTTTTACTGAGCTCCCAAATGTTTATGGCACTCGTCCTTTTTTATTTAGAAGCTTCCATGCACTTTCAATGTCCTTTTGTCCCAAGGCACTTTCTGTGGTCTACTAATAATGTCTTTCAAGATTTTGCCTTAGAGACCTCATTTTGCCTCAAATCTATCTTCAACCTTGTTATTCTTTTAACATAGCCAACATTTCTTACTGTCAGAGGATGTTTGCATTTGAGTGTCACAGATTTACTCCAAACAAAACATGTTGAAACAAATTCACCAGTTTCCTGACTATTCATACTGAACAGACCCTTTACTGCTTTTGTCCTCTTGTTATGCTACATATATATGCAAAATTTGATTATGTATTATATAAATGTGCATAATTACACTTGCTAAAAACTTGGCCATTTCTTAGTATACCATAATGATTACATTTCAAGATTTTGATACTTGTTAGTTATTATTTCCTTTTTTATATAAAATCCAAATGATTATTTTATGAATCTGACAGTCACCAAGTTTACTTTTTTTCATATTCAACAACTTTGACCACATTTTTGGCCTCAGATTTAGCTCTCTATCTAGTTGCACTGCTGTTTCTTTCTAGTGGGCTTGAGTTCTCAACATTCAATATGTATCATCATATTAGCAGTGACGGGTAAACTTTGTGTTAGAAAGGATTCTACAGTTACCTTGGGGCTCAGACTTGCCTACAATTGATTGGTAGCTTTTTCTCCGTGTGGAAGTGGGACCTGGCCCTGTAACTGCCATCCTCATACTAGGCTATGACTTTCAGTATTCTACTGTCCTAATAGATGACACTACATAAAGTCACTAAGACAAAATGAAAGGGACTTGTAACCATGATCATAAAAGTCTGGCTTGGCTAATTTGCCAGATGTACCACCACACAAGACTTTGGTAATTAATAATTTATATGATCTCATTTAGGTATTGTTAAGGGAGATTTCATGTACAGCAGAGTAAGATTACTAAGTTATTTAAAATGTTTGAAAAACTTCTGTAAATTGATAACATAAAAGTATGAGACATCACATCAAAAGACTGAAAAGCCTTAGTCTGTTTTCTATTATTTGATTTCATTATGTGGGATAGTATGGACAGCTATTTTGAAGAAAACAAGAGACACTATGGTAGCCATTGTTGATTTTCTATTGTCTTGTTTTGAAGTCCAAAAATGTTTTCATTCTTTTGTTTTGATTGGTTCTATACTATTTTGTTTTGTTTGATTGTATTGTGTGTGAAGGTATGGAAAACTATTTTGAAAAAAAAGAGACACTATAGTAGCCACTGTTGATTTCCTGTTGTCTTGTTTTGAAGTCTTGTGTTACTTGCCTTGTTCTGTTCTGATTTGCTTTGTTTTTTGTTTTATTTTGTTTTATTCTCTTTATAATAAAAAAAATTAAAAAGGTGGAAAATGGGAAAGCTCATGATCATCTGAGTAGATATAAAAAAGCATTTGAAAATAATCTAGCATGCATTCATGATGAAAATAGAATAAAATAGTAATAGAAGTAAATTTCCTCATCTTTATTAAAAACAAAAACAAAACAAGAACTCTACCATAATCCTAGGACAACCTCAAACTTGAGGATTAGAAGTTAGAATATTTCCTGTAAAATCAGAAACAAAGCAAAGATTCCTCTCCCACTCCTTTCCAATATCACTCAAGACATCTTAGTGCAAAAAGACAAGAAAAGAAAGTACAGATTGGGGAAGGAGAAATGAAACTGTCTTTATTCACAAATGACATGGTCAAGCATGTGTAAAACCCACAAAATTTGCCCAAAAAATAAAATAAAACCAAACATGTTGAAAAATAAGCAATTGCAGGTTACAGAATATATAATTAATATACATAACCCAGCCACTTTCTGTATAGCAGCAACAAGCAAGCAGGATTTGATAATAAAACACAATATAATTTGCTTTAAGAACTCAAATCTAACTGTTGCCTGGACCCCTTATTTGTATAAAGACAAATCTCTGTAGCAAACCCTTTTATATTGAAGCATGTATTGAGCTAAGTATCCTGTAGTTCTGCTTCTCTGGCTGAATCCTAATTTCTTCACATAACAATATCCTTGTTTTCATTTTAAAGCAACTTTCTTTGCTTTTGTAAAAAAATCACTAGGTGCAGAGGAAAAATCACTAGGTGTTATTTGTAGAAAAATATAATAATCATATTTTTAAGATCTTAACAACAAAATGGGTTTTTACTAGAGGAAGAAGAAAGTTAGGGTCTATATTCCTAGAAGCAGTGACATACTAAAAAAGTCTGTGCAAAAATCTAGGAGTAAAAGAAATTTAAAAAGAGGAAAAGAAAGAAGAAAAAGGAGGAAGAGAGGAAAAAAGAGGTGGGGGAGGAAAAAGATAAATTGCTTTGAAAAATATCACACTTAATAAATCACTAATAGTAAAATACACCAAGAAATGTATAGAGGGCTGTTTTATTACTAATTTATTTACTTTGAAGAAGATATTTTAATTCCAAAATAGGAAATAATTTCAATTAACTAGCTACTGTTGAGTCTTTAGGTACAAATTGATGCAGAAGAGAATTAGAAGATCAATGAAAAATACAATATATCATTAAAATATCATTTCAGTGAATTTATATCAAATTTCAAAACTTTTAAAAGGTAACACTGAAGGAGAAAAAACACACAGGTTTTTGACAAATGATCTGTCACCAAATTTTGTATTATGAAAATCTATATAATTTAACAGACAGAAGATACACTGCAGTCTGCTGTTCCTTCAGAAAATACATGAGGCATCATCCCTGTGCTTAGCTCAGATAATAAAGTATTCCTACTTTAGAATCACAGAAGGACCAAAGACACATTCAACCTTTTGAATTGCAATTTCTGAGATTGGACATAATGAAAGTTTGTTCTTTCATAATTGAAAGAGTCAAAAAATTGTCTCTTTATCCTACAGTAGTTTTAACATTTAATAGTGTAGAGTCTTAGTGTGTCAGTATAATATTTTTGTGATTTTATTACATATTTAGCTAAGGTAAAATAAGAATGAGAAACAGGATATACTACTAACTCTAGTTCATCACATGGATATCACTGAGGACACGGTACTGCGCTAGAGTCTGAGTTCTAAGATGACTGCACTTGCTCCTCACCTTCTGGATGCTTATGTGTTTGTATTAGCCAAGAGAGACATTCACCAGGTTGTCCTAAGTTATGTACTCAGTAAGTCTTACCTACCTAACTTCAATTTCTCAGTAGAATTTTGAAAACAAAACATGATTTAAAATCAGTTGTCAAGGCTCCCATGGAAACCAAAGTAGCCTATCTACCTACAGAGCACAATTTCTTTCTTTATTTCTTTGCTGACACATATGTACTTGCTTTTTGTAATGAGATGAGAGAAATGGTGTCCTGGGGCTACCTTGCTCTGGCTCTACCTACCACAAATTTGGTGAGCCAGCTGCTGAAAATAGCCATTACTAGCAAGTAAATTATATAAACTAAGAAGCAAATTAAATTTCAAACAAAGATCAGAAATACTCAAAAATATGACATCCTAGTGATTTCATTGCATTTTACTACCATGTAAGTTGTTAAGGGTGTTTCTATCGTTGCCTCTGTATGTTTAAAACAGTATCTGAGACTGAACATTTCTTCCAAATCCCACTTTCATTATACTGGCATTATGTTAGTAACTTACAATCAGTCATAATGGGAATATTACCATCACAGTATGGGCCAACTGTATAAATCACTACCCCCCCCAGAACTGATTGACAAAAATTTTTCCAGAATATGCTTTAGTGGTATTTATTTATTATTTGTTGTTCCCAGGCAGAGCTCTTCCAGGCCAGGGTGCTCCCTGCTAAATAAGGAAATGCGTGTTGAGTCAGAGCTCCCTTTAACCTGTCTCTGAGTATCTCTCAGAGTGGAGCCTGTGATCCCAATCCCAGTGCAGAGGCCTTTACTGCACCTGTGGCATAAAATAGGTTTTTAAAACATTTTTGTTACCATAGTCTATCTGATCAAAAGCAATAGTAAACTGTTTCCAAAATGTTGCAGAGAAATAGTCTCATGATAGTATAATGCTGTGTCCACAGATGGCTTGCGTTCTATACTTCTCATCTTTATTTTAATTGATGATTGTTATGGATAAGGAGAAAAATTATACTAAAAATGTAACTTTTTCTAAACACTCTATGAGTTTTAAAGTTTAAGTCACTAAGATCTTCCTTCAACAAGATCTCTTTTTACCTATTAGCACCATTGAAAGCAACTTCTTTTTTTAAATTTAACACATAAAAGCTGAGTGTATCTATTTTCTTATTTTTACATATACTTGCACAGATATCTGTCTGCTGATTATGAGGGTATTAACTAAGATTGACACAGGCACCAACATCATAAAATCTTATAAGGTTCTCACATAACCATAGTACTTCATAACTCATGTTAATGTTTTGAAAATCACAAAATTAAGACAGTGAAAAAGAGAAAGAAGCAGACCTGCTGTCATATAGAAAAAAAATCAGAGTATGTTTTTAAACAAGTTAAGAGTAAAGAGTAACTGAGTTACTTCAGAGAAAAAGAATGCCTTAGTTTTTTTATTTTAGAGACAAATCTAAATTTTTAGTCCTGAAAACTATCAAGATGAACTTAATAAGAATTCCAAAATCTGAGCTTAGAAGAGCCAGAACTGGAGCTGTAGTTCTAGAGGAGTGTCCCTTACATGTTGGATGACAACAAAAGCTAAGCATGTCTGAGAAAAAGACTTGGGCCACCTGAGACTGCTTTGCTTGTAGTGGAACGGGGCTTCCATTTTTTGTGTAGAACCAAAAGAAAATCAAGACAATTCTCTATGTTTGTCTGCAAAAGCTATTCTGAAATTATCTAAATAAAATTGTGATCATATAAGTAAAGTTCAAAAATTGAACTACATGAACGATTATTTGAATTACAGAGGAAAAGGAATCAGACCTCACTTGGTACCACTTGAGTCTATTCCCCTAAAACTGGCCTTAGAACCATTCTCTACTGTTGAGTGCTATCAACTTTCTGATTCTGTTTGTCTTTCCTTAAGGAAACTCTCTGCTCCCTTGATGCTTCCTTTGTCCATTGTTCCTCAACTGGTCAAATCTCTTGTAATCTAAGTAAGTTTTCTACAGGCACAGGCCCGCTCTTAGTTTGAGAAGATAAATGATGCCAAAAAAAGACCCAACTCTTCCAGTGCACTTTATTTTAACTGGATTAAACTCCCTAACAGATTGCAAAAATAGTCTGTAGTAGTAGTTCCCGAAATACCATACCTCAGGAGTTATTGCAAGGGGTGGATCTTTCATATGAACAACAAGATCTATATATTGAAAGAGTGACTTTTCATATCTATGAGCTATGATTTGTATGTATGCAGGTACTTTTGGCTGCTATATTAGAAATTTATTTTGAACAGTTTTTCACTCAAAACTAAGCATGTAATTTCCATTGTGCAGAATTGCTAAACTTTAAAATATTCTCTTGACTTTTAATATTTTTAATCAAACAATATTACTGCTTAGAAGTCCTCATAATAAAAGACTTATAATTTCATATATAAAATTGCATGTGTTTTATATACAACTATATAAATAATTCATGTATAAAATATTAAGAGTAAGCATGTGTGTTTATTTAAAACATTTGTATTGATTCAGCTCATAATGGAAGAGTTTGGAGATGCCAGCTCTAGGTTATATTTTTTTCTGCCCCCGATACATCAGCAATCATTCCTCCAATCTCTATCTGTTTTCCAGAACTGGGTAAAAGACTCTTTTATGACTTTCTTCTGTCCTAGAGGTATCATATATTTATATCTTTTAGATAGCAATTTTCAATGGATTTTTGCTGGGCAAAAATGTCTTCATTTTATTATTCCAACCAGAAGTTTCTTCAAAAATTTTCACATCAGGAATAGAATAAGAAATGCAAATAAAAGCAACACTGAGATTCTTTTTCACTCCAGAAACAAAGACCATCATCAAGGACTTAAAAGCCAATGAATACTGACAAGAATGTTGTAAAAGGAAACCTTCTACATTCTTGGTGGGAATGTGAGTGAGTATATAAAACTATATAAAACAAATATGGAGATTCCTGAAAAAAAAACACTATATAAAACAAATGTGGAGATTCCTGAAGAAAAAAAAAAAAGAAAGAAAGAAAGAAAAACTTCATTTGGCCTGCTATACCTCTGTCCTGAGTATCTTCCTGAGTGTGAAAGCCGATATATAGCAGTGATACATGTATATTCATGTCTATAGCAGGACAGTTCATAATGGTTAAATTATGGAAGAAGAAAATGTCTATGCCCAAGAGACGATGAATGGATAGAGAAAACATGGTATATATACACAATGGAGTACTAGTTATCCATGCTGAAGGATAAATTTGAGTCATTTATAGGAAAAGTGAAATGGATCTTGAAACCACAATGCTAAGTGAAATAAATGAGACACAGAAGAACAAATATCACATGGTTTCTCTTATATGAGGAAGCCGAAGTATAAATAATTCTGTAGAACAAACTGAAGGAGAGATGGTAGGAAACAGAGAGATAGAATCTTTAGCAATGGGAAGGGGATGTGGAGAAGGGAGAGAAGGAGCCAGAAGGGGAGTAAAAATTACCAGAGTAAGAATATACATATGTATCAATTCTCCAAAATGAATGTAATTTTCATGTCTCACAAAATATACTAATGAAATACTCAAAAAAGAAGGAAATCTTCCTGTTTGGAAACATTGGGAACCAGTGGTAAAGAGCAAGAGCCCAGGATGAATCTGAATTTTGCCCTGTTTCTGCTGCTGACCAGCATTGTGACTCTGGACCAGTCAGCTGAGTTGCCTGAGTGGGGTTTTCACTTTTGTAAAATGGCCAGAAAAACGGTGTGCCATTCCATTTCTTCCCCTCACTGAGTAGACTAGAGGTGAGCAGACATCTTCCTGCATAGGGAACCATCATACTGAGAAGACAGAATAGACTCAGTCCCTAGACTGAATGAGAAAGCAGAAAAGAAGATGCTAATAGGAAAAGTAGCTTTGAAGGAGTCAGTCAAAAAATTGAGGCATAAATATTAAAGAAGTTGAGTCAAGATCCAAGGAATACATGGATGTGATCCCTAGCATGAAAGGAAAATTGACTTGGCAGACGTAATCTAAATAGAGAGGAGGAGAAAATTTAGGAAACAAAAGCCAAGGAGTGGGTGGTTGTGGTAATTAAAACAGAGGCTCTGCAGCCTGCATGTGCACCGTGGCAGGGAGAAGAGCAGAGAAGGATTATATGTTTCACTAAGAGTGATTGGGATGGAGACAGCCACATCCCTTAATTATTTTACTCTACAATGAACTGGCACGTTTCTAATAAGCAGAACTCTAAGTATTTCTAATAAAAAGAAATTCTTAAACTGTTTAGTTGGTGGGTTGAAAAATGAGAGCTGAATGAATGTAGATGAATGTAAAAAAGAGAAAAGAAGGAAAGAAGAAAGGACGGAAGGAAGGAAGAGAGGGAGGGAGGGAAGGAAACTCTGAAATGGCCTAATGAAATACTGTGAAGAGCTATTTCAGCTGTTTGGCTTTCTTCCTTGTATTTGTAAGCCTAGATAAGGAGCTTTGCGGTGGTGGGAAGGCAATGAAGCTTTAATTGCCTATTAACTGGCAGCTTCCGGTTATATCCTACACTCTTACTCTCAGATCCCCTGATTTGGCCATAGCCACCTATGCTAAATGGGTTCTGATCAGCTCAAAATCACACAGCAATTTAAGTTGGAATTTAGTTAAATCCAGACAACTCCCCAACATCTTTTCAAAAGGATGAAGGTTTTAATCAGTACAATACCAGCCATGGGGAATAGGGGAGAGAATGGGTCAAAATGTGGGTCAGAAAAACTATAGAGGAAGCGCTAATGGGATAAGGATGCCTGAGCTTTTTATCTTATTAGTGTATCCCATGTTAAATTAGCAAAATGGTTCAGGCACTAATGCGTTAGATAAAATGTTCATATGGTATGTGTTCCCCAGAAAGATTCTCCAAGAGCCTCTTCTAAAGAGGTTCAACTTTTCTTTTTTCTTTTTTACTTTTGGAGGCAGGCATGATTACGTATGCCAGCCTCCTCTACTTTAAATCTAGATGAACTCTTTGCAAACAGCTTAGTAACTTGGGCATCAACAAATTCTATGGTGATCATTCACAGAAAGTTTGGGATGCATGGCTAGTTGGAGATGTGCAGTGCATATGCCCCTCATCAGGATACATTTCTTTGTTGTGAATAAGAAATTTTAAAAAATATTTCAGGAGTTACACTTTAAGAGACATGACTTCAAAGAGCAGTGATGCATGTCATTGTCAGCTGAGTGTCTTTAAACAGTCAAATGTTGTGACTTTTTTCACTCTACCTTTTGCATCACATGAATACATTGAATTCTATAACCATGTAGCCAGTTACTTTTAAAATCTATCACATATAATATTTCAAGACATTTCCATGTGTCAGCCACACAGGTTTTCTCTTATTTAAATGACCGAGCAGAAATAAAGTATTTACAACAGTATTAACAGTGGATATTATTATTATTTTGCAAAGGCATCAAAGCGTCTTCTTAAGAACTTTTTTTTTTTTTTTTTTTTTTACTGTTTTCATTGTCCGGACTCTGTTTTTACCCCCATAGCTAAATTCTTCTTACCTTCAGGGCTCAGCTTAAAGATAACTCTTAATTGTTTTATTTAAAGTCTTTTTTTTTTCTATTTGTACTTATTTCATTATGATTTTACCCCCATAGCTAAATTCTTCTTATCTTCAGGGCTCAGCTTAAAGATAACTCCTTAATTGTTCTATTTAAAGTCTTTTTTTTTCTATTTGTACTTATTTCACTATGATTTCTCACATAGTACTTATCACCACTTGCTGGTCCTATTGATTGGCTTATTTACTTGTGTATTATTTGGCTTACCCCTTTGATCTTTAAGGAAAGGAAACTGTTACACATTATACAGCCTCAGTAATCTTTGCTACAAGAATGCATGAATAACTTAGGACATTAATTTTCCCAAGAAAAATTCAGTATTCAGTTCACCACAAAGTCTACTCATTATCTTTCTGTGTTTGAACTACACTGTGAAATTGATTTTGGTGAGATACACTTAAATGTTTACTAACTTCTTAGCAGATGAGAGAGTGGTTTGGGAAAAACCTGGTAGTGTGGAAGTGTTGATTGGGAAATACCACCAGGCAACAGTATCTCCTGAAATTCTGATGTGCAAGCCCGTCGTGGCATTGTAGAAAAGACCCTGGAGCCTGAGGTCAAACTACAGAACATTCAAGTATCACATGTGAACACATTCCTGATTCGATCATAGAGATACAATTTGAGCAAATTCTACAATAAAGATATGCATGTATTTTTATGGTTTCTAGGACAGGTGATTTCTAGGTGATTTGTTCAAATTTATTGAACAAGATAGTATTGAATGCAGCGAATACAATGCTGTGTAGTATATAAAATGTATGCAACATTGCTTTTCTGCCACAGAGATTTCTGCTATCTTTATTAGTTTGAAATGTTACTACTGACTGATATTTACACTAACTGGACCACCAAGGTAATCAGCTGATTATAGTCAAGTGATGCAATGATAATGTGCTATCTGGAATAAACTTCATGGGTTTGGATTTTTTTAAAATGATAATTAACTGAACTCCTTACTGTGGCAGTAGTTCTAGTTTTCTATACATCACATATTTCAATTGAAAAGGTGAATTAACTGTTGAAAGTGACAAGAAAAATCTTACGGCTTAACAAATGATCTTAGTTAAGGAGGCAAGAAATCTAGTTAGATGAAGTCAACAATTTGTTGAAAAGACATGACATCCTCTGTCATCAAGCCTCTTGGGAATTAGAGCCACCAGGATCAGAGGCTCTATTTCCTTTCGCTTTCTAGTGGCTGGCTTTTTGGGCTCTTCTGTACATTTTTTCTTCTGTTTTGAAAATGGGATTGGTGCACCATTACTGATAATGCCTGCACCTAGATTTGTCTTGATATAACCTTTCATTTTGGACCTTACTCTCCCAATGTTTACCGAGTGTGCAATTTGGTAAAAGAAAAGAATTCCTGGCTGACAAGTACATGAGTTAGTTTTCCTAGGTCAGATGTTTAATTCTGAAATTAATGTACCATGACTGTGGTGGTGGGATCACATGGTGAGCACACAGTTAGCTAATCCAGCACTTTAGCAAGAGTTGAGAAAGCAAATGATTCCAAAAGATAGTTGTGTATACAATCATGAGTCATCTTTCATGTTCATCAAAACACACACACACAGACACACACACGACTTTGAAAATAAATAAGAACAGAAATAAATAATAAGAACAGAAAAGTTGAAGTAGCTTTTACCAAAAATAAAAAATAGTGAATTATAGATAATGTTTTTTGCATCATGTATATTTTACACTTAAATTCTTAGTAATACAGAGTCTAAGATTATTTTAACTATGCAGTATGACCTTCTTTGAATTTAGGAGAAGTAACGAATTTATTTTTATAAATCTTTCTTCTGGCTTTAATTTTTCCTATCATGTATGTGTGAGTATATATTTCTAGGGTACTAAGAGGAGTATCTTTTGGATTCTATTCTCTCTTCTGTAGCTTTTATAAAGTCTAAGTCCCCTCCAGCATGCTTTCTCTGACTGAAGTCTCACTAGATACCTAAGGACCATTCTCTCCCTGATTATCGTTGGTCCACAATAAATTTCAATAAATCTCTCTCTCTCTCTCTCTCTCTCTCTCTCTCTCTCTCTCTCTCTCTCTCTCTGTCTCTCTCTCTGTCCTTTCACCTCTTCCTTTTATCTTAAAAACCCATTATTATTTTCTCTGAACAGTGGTTCTCATTTTCTTTTGTAGTTACACAACTGTTGTTAATATTAATGGTATTCACTTCAAGGGGGCATTATTTACAGCAAGAGATAGGGGTCTTTGATCAGTGGGGTTTTTTTTCTTAAATAAAAACCATATGCATTGTGAGTAGATTGTATTTCTCTTATCTTATGTTGAGCATTTGTTGCTCATTTCCATCTTTCCTTATGTTACAGAGTTGGAGGCTATTGGGGACTTTTAAGTTGTTCTTTTTAAAAAGTCTTTTTTCCCTTTATTATGTGTTCTCTCTAATGCTCATTCTGTGTATGGTGATGTCTGCCCTGGTTGGAAATCCTTTTGCTACACTCCCTAAAGGCAGCAAGTGATTCAGGAGGGAGTGTGTAATTTGTTTTGTACTGTGGAATTCCTGCCATGCCTATATGTATTTAGACCACAGGCAAACCAATAAAGTTGTCATAGAAACAAAGCATTTCATGAATAAATCAATTCATAACAAACTTGTAAACTTCAAACAACCCACTGTGCTTTAACAACACATCCGTTACATACACAAAATAATCATGTTTGTAATGAGCAATGCACAATATTATTCTTTCCCATACATTTGGTCCTGTTTGCCATCTTATAAATATTCCTTAATGTATTTTCATGCAGTCTGTGGATTCCTACTGAGCCAGAATGACATAAGTAACTCCAGCTGGCATGATAATGCTGGAAAAGCAGACTTTTAAAAATGTACCTAATGATGAACTCTAGTTCAAACAGCATGTTGGGAATACCTTCTGAGATGACCAGAGGGACTGAAACCATGGCGAAGTAAAATTTCCTTATTATGATCAACTCCAGTATCCCTTTATCACTCTGCAGTCTTCTTCTTTTGGCTCTTGATACCTGCTCTGCATATAGTTGGTATTTTCAGGGCATGTGGTTGACTGGTGGTAGGATTGAAAAGTCATTTGAAAAGTGACCCTGGGTATTTTAAAAAAGAATGAACATTCCCTGCTGGAAACTATCATAGCTCTATTGGAAAAAAAGAATGATTTGGGGAGGAAAAAAACATTATTGTGTAAAACTAAAATTCCTTCACAAGCTGTAAAAGACAAGGAAAAGGAAAAGCTACTGAAGGAGGTCAGTGTAATACAAATCCTCTGAGAGTGATTTTTGTTTGTTCTGGAACTTTTCTTACTGTTTTTCTATGTGAAATTCTCTCTGTTTAGAGCAGGGGGTTTAGAGCATGACCACATTTAGGTGTGGTCCTGCCTGACAGGCAAGTTGAATTAAATCACCTTGGTACCTTTCTCTATTCCTGTGGGTTCTGCTAACGTCTCTTGCTTCACCTTTATTGTGACGTCTCAACCTAATTAGACTTCTTTCATATGCCTGTGATCAGATGCCTGAGGGTCCCTTTAGCCATATATTCTGTAAGGATATGAATTTTGTTAATAATGTTCTTTATTTTGATGAATCTCATCTTTTTGTCTTCTATTGATATCTGAAAGCATTCCATATTTTTTCAGCCACTGTCAATTATAAAAATTTAGTTTCATCTAGTTCATCATCTTAATTTCATACTTAAGTAAAAATTCTCCCTTCCAACACTTAAGTGGTCAGACTTCCTGGTTTATGTAAACTCTTAGCACATGTCTTTTCCTAAACGAACAAGGTGGATGAACAGGAAAGATTGAGATTTTCTTAAACTGGGAGAAGCCTCTTGTTCATTCTACTGTTTATGTGCCTGATGACCTCCACTAGGAGGTTTACATCTGTGTAAACATTTATCTCCTCAATCATCTATTTTTTTTTCATAATCAAAACATTCAATATTTTTTGTCTAGGTTTTTGAGATTTATGGTACATAATTGTTATCTATTGTGCAGTGGCAACACTATCCAACTATATCTTAATACCCACTGATCAATCGTTTCCCATCTCTCCACTTTAACTCTCCTCCGTCTTTGCCTACTGTCATTCCACTTTCCCTCACTATGAAACCAGTTATTTTTTTTTTTCATCCATATGAGTCAGATCATGTGATGCTTGTCTTTCTGTGCCTGGCTTATTTCATTTAACGTAATGATCTCCAGTTCCCCTCTGTTGTCATGCATGGAAAGATTTCATTCTTTTTATGGATTAATAGTGTTGTTAAAGAGGGTTCTATGGGGTGAAATAATGTCCCCTCAAAATTCTCATCTCCTAAAACCTGTAAATGTGATCTTATTTGAAAATTAGGGTCTTGGCATATGTAATAAAGTTAAGATAAATTTATCCTGAATTAGGGTAAACCATAATGCAATGACTTCATAAGAACAGGAGAATTTAGATGCAAGGACAAAGAATAGGAGAAAGCCAAGAGGAAACAGAGGCAGAGATTGGAGTGATGCATTTACAAGCCTCAGATGCCAAAGATTTCTGGCATCCACTAGAAGCTATGAAAAGGCGAGGAAGGATTCTCCCCTCCAGCCTTTGGAAGGAATGCTGGCCTGCCAACACTGATTTGTCTTCCAGCCTCCAAAATTGTGAGGACAAATGTCAAGTTGTTTTAAGTCCTCCAATTTGTGCTCCTTTGTCACAGCAGTCTTGAGAAAGAAATTACCTCACATTTCCTTTCAAGGTGGGGGAAAAAAAAGAAGGTAAATACTGCTTAACGTGCTTATCGATTTCCAACTCTATGTTCCAGATTGAAGTTATTATTTCCCTAAATCTGCTTGTGCATGTTTATCTCAAACTCAGGAACTGGAATTCCCTATCTGTGACTCTGATCTTACCTTTGGGAGTCATGTTCTATTCTTCCCTTTCCTTCCTATTATCTCCCTCCTTAGTTCATTAATTCTTCAGTTGTCAAGGTAAGGTCAAGATTTTTGAGATTTACTGTTTCTATCTTTGGCCCTTCCAATGCTTTTTTAACCTCACCAACAACCACCTCTACCCTTGATGTTTTGCTCTTTATGTCAAACTCCCTGCCCTTACCCACCTCACCTACGGTAACTGCTTCTTCTTTATTTCTTCTGTGAATCCCAGATAGCAGCTTGTGTCAGGTTACTACTAATCTTCCCTGCTGTGTCTCACTACTTGTGGAGGTCCTCAAGATAGGTGCTCTGTCTTGTTTGTCTCTGATCCTTCAGAGCTGAGCAGGAACTCTGTTCTGATTGGAGAAATTAAAGGAGAAATGCATAGTTTGGACAGAAGTAGAGCAAAAAGGATAAAAGAAGGTGAATTCTAGAAAGACAGACCAGACCGATCATACAGGGTTATTTTAACTCCTGGAATATAAATTTTCCATAATCAGTAAAAGGACTCATAAGAGTATGTAATAAATGTGTGATAAATGAATGACAGAACAAATGATAACACACAGATGGCTCATGATGTGCCAAACCTTATGCTAAGCATTTAACCTGTATCTCTGATTTAATCTACACAATAGCTTACAAACAGATGAGTTTCTCTTGTATTAATGAAGCAAATGGAACTCTGAGATAGTAAGTTGTCCAAGATCATGCACTTAGTAATTGGTAGATATGGGATTTGAACCCAGTTGTATCTGAATCTGATCATGACATTAACAGCTAAGATTTGTCCTGTCATGTTGCACAGATTCTGACCATTATGAGCATTATCCTGCCGCTGAGATAGTGCAGCTGCTGAATGCAGTTTTTCTTTATTGGTACAACATCAATCTAAAATCAATGAAGAATATGTTAATTAAGGAATATTCTACACAAATCTCACACTTCAGCAATGTATTTAATTGTTGCATCATGGAGAAATTTGGTAAACAACTTTAGGATATTAGAAAAAAGTTTTTGCTTAAACACTTACGATGTATATTTCTGTAAGTGTAAAACAATTATTTTTGATAGTTATCATAAGAATTATATGAAACAGAGCATGTTAATTCTTTGTCTCTTCTATGTCTTTCTCCTAAACTGTGGCTTTTATATAGTGCCTTATAGTTTGTAAAAATGCAATATATAAACTTGATAACATAGAAATAAAATATTTGGCATAAGATACATGTATGATGGGTTATTAGTGGTAATATATCTGACCATCGACAGAGTGTCGAGAAAACGTGACTTCTAGGTAGTTACCATCAGCCTGGACAGTCAATGCCTTTGGATTTACCAATTCTGAGAACAATGATCACTCAACAGCTATCTGTGGCCCATGGAGAACATCAGAATTAGCTCTGATTCTTGGAGAAGTCTCAGGAATGGAGGGTAGTACAAATAAACTTGCTCTAAATTGCAGCTGTCTTTTGGGTTTAGGTTTCAAATCATTTAGTTTAAGTTGGTTTGTTGGTTAGTTGATTGATAGATTGATTGACTGATTGATTGACTGATTCTGGAGATTGAACAGATGGCCTTCGCACTGAGCTATATATCTGTCCTTTTTTATTCATTTTGAGACAGGTCTGGCTAAGACATTCAGTTTTCAAATTGGGCTCAAATTTGCAGTCCTTCTACTTACCCCTCTCAGAATGACAGTTTAAACTCTAAAAAATCACTGGGTCAAAAGGAAAACCCATATGATATTCTTAACCTAAGTACATACATGTGGTGTGTGTGTGTGTGTGTGTGTTTCAACAGTGAAATATCTGCCGGATTGGACAGACATTTTTATTTTCTTTCTTAATCATAATGGAGACTGAACCCATGGCCTAAATCCTACAAGGCACGTGCCCTACCACTGAGTCACACCCCTCCCCTTTTACAAATTTTATTTTTAGGCTGTTTAAGGCTGTTTCTCATTAAGTTTTCCAGGCTGGCCTTGAACTTGTGATTCTCTTACCTTAGTCTCCCAAGTAGCTAGGATTACAGACCTATACTGTTTTCAGTGTGGTTTATTAATCAGTTATGGTAAGAATTTTTTTTTCTTTTTTGTTTTAGGATTATTCTTTGTATGTGTAGCAAGTCCAGTATTCCAAAGAGTCTGATTGCATAATACTCCCTCCCCAGAAACCATATGAAGCTCAGTTAATCTTGAAAAGCTTTGAAATCATTTTTAGGCATTGTACAATTGCTCTAGACTCATTTCGAGGGTGATAATTGTGCTGTCTGACTCCTGAATGACACTGCATAGCTCTATACGAAACAGGACATATGTGAATGTAGAACTACAGACTTTTTAAAGTAGCTATTCATGGAGGCTCTCCTTTCTGGAACTAACCTTACATCTTTCCCACTTGAATTTCCAAAATCACTACTTAGAAATCAAATTTACTTTTGAGAAAGGGATTAAATCCTACTAACTAATTTCTCTTCATGGGGGGTAAAGACTAGTTTTACACATCTAAGAAAATCTCAGTTCTTGTTACCAGAGAGAAGCAAGTTCCCATTTCTGACTTCCACACACTAGCTGTTTGAATGGGGAGCTAATGATGTGGACATAGCATATCAAATTATCAGGACAGTGGTGACAATAAATAACTACAGTTGTTCTTGGGGGTCTCTGGAAATTAGTTCCATGACCTCTACTATTTTCAAAGTCTACAGATATGGACTAGGAGTGGAACTCAGTGGTCTAGATCTTGTCTAGCATGCCAGAGACTCAATGTTTGATCCCCAGAATCAAAATAAACAAGTAAATATCGGCCGAGGCTCACGTCCTTTATATAAAAATGCTATTATGTTTCCACACAATTTACATCCTCTTATACGCTTTAAATCATCTCTAGATTACTTACAATTCCTCACACAGTGAATAGTTATTGTTTTGTATAGTTTAGAAATTAATGACAAGGAAAAAAAGACTTTGTATTCAGTATAGGAACAAAGTTTTGACGTATTTTCTATCCTGAACCAGTTGAATACACAATATAGTATATACATTTGGCAATATTTAATATATATATATATGTGTATTTTAATTTTGAGAAGTGTATTTAGAACTTTAAAGTACTTCAAGTTGATCCTTTAAATAGCTGGTGTTTAAGGTAAGGATATTAAGGCTCAATATAGAGCAAGTAACAGCTCAAGGCTCTATATAATAACCTGCACACATCGGCCTTTTGTCTTCTCATAGCTTTCTAGGAGAAGTAGAAGCCCCATGCAGCAGGAGACTTTCTATTTCTCCTAGCTCAACCAAACCCTGAGCAAGTCTGCCTCTCCTCTGTCCCACTCTCTATCAGAAAAGTGGGTAACTTACTGAAAGGCAAAAGCAGACATTGTCTGGTAATTAGGCTCACTAATTTTATAGGAAATTCTTTAATTTTCTATGGGGCCATGTTCTTGAAATGCATTATCCCCTTTTATGACTTCACTTGCCTCAGTGTCAGTAGAGATTAAAGGTAACATGCCCTGCTGGGAACAAATACAATTTTCCAGCAGCTGCATTTTGTTTTCCTTAATAATTAACAATTGCTGCTGACTAACCCTTGCAGCACGAAATGTCCACCTTATCACAAAGAAGTGGGCATTGGCTGGAGGAACTCACAAGGGATATCAGAAAAAGAAATGTGATTAAAGCATTAAAGATTTAAAGGTTGACATTAGGATGAAAGGTGGAATTACAGTAAATATAACACTGTTTAACATTAAAAGGAATGTGTTGTACTTGAAACAGTTGTTCATTTCGACATTAATTATTAAGGGAACCTGACAACTCATTTTTAATTCGCAACTAAAGACAAAATTTCTTAAGATATAAATACAACAAAAGAGCTCAAAGGGTTGGTGATTCTTTATCCTCCATGATTTCATTTTCTTCCTTGATATGTATTATCTGTAAACAGATTAAAATGAAAGATTATACAAACCAAGCATAGGTCATGGTGAGTTGATACTTTGCTATTGGACAGAGGAATTAAATTAGGTTGTAGTGGAAATGTTTTATATATTGTTCATTGTTTTGCATGATTTTTTCTTTTGAAATACACAATTTAAAAATAATTTGAGGCAAATTATGAAGATGTGTCAATTCTCTTTTTGGGCAAAGACAAGGGTGTTCCTCCATTGTGTTTCAGTAAAGCTCAAAATAAAAGACAAACAACAGATGATAGTGTGATCAAATATGCACTGCCTGGCTTCTACGTGAAACTGATAAATATTCAAATTGGACTTTAAATCTCCTTCCCGTTAAAATCTATATCTGCTTGAGGAGCAAGACATGGAAGAAAATTTGTGATGGCCAAGTGACACTACAAAGTTTAC
Organism: Hydrochoerus hydrochaeris; assembly: GCA_004027455.1. Classification (NCBI taxonomy): domain Eukaryota; kingdom Metazoa; phylum Chordata; class Mammalia; order Rodentia; family Hydrochaeridae; genus Hydrochoerus; species Hydrochoerus hydrochaeris. Next base: position 193,393 of record PVLA01003109.1, read on the forward strand.
TTGTACAGAGAGCAAAGATGGTGATGGAATTTACTGCAAAGACTCCCAGGGCAATCTCAGTTATTCTGTCAGGTAAATACAATAAAAGTCCGTAGTGCCACCATGTGATTATGATTTATTTCACTTTAAAGAATATCTATATACTGGTAAAAGGGTTCTTGATTTAGCCAAGTTTGGATACTTTTCCTCCAAGTTGTAAAATATTTCAAAGCATTATTTAAAATCTTTGAATTTTTAATAAATGAAGTGTAGAATAAAATGACCAATAGTAAACTACTGACAAATATTTAATTTCTTTAATGCATATTCATTTACTTTTCAATGAGTTTCTTTAGCATATCTGTTTCACCCTCTGCACTGAAAGAAAATATTAATGTATGATACATCACCGTATTTAACATATCACCACGGATTGAAGGAATGCCACCTGTCTAGGACATGGCTAGTATCATAGCAAAGAAAAATAAGATAAGGGTAGGGACACTAATAGTTCTTAAACTTTCTACTAAATAGGAGCACATGTCAGTTCTGCTCAGGCTTCATTAGTCGGAGCAAATCAAAAGGTCAAGTCTAATGTTAGTTGGGTGAGGAGAAATAATTGACCTTAGAGTCAATAATTACAATTATTATTGTAAGCAAAGGAAAACACACTACACACACACACTCTGAAAGTTTTCTTCAATAAAATGAGATATATAACATAAGCTTTTTTGGGAGATTTAAGTTCATAGCTTCTATCCAGCCTCTCTCTTATAATAGAGTAAAGAGAATTATCATGTTGATTTCATAGAATACATCCAACCAAAATGACTTTTATTGAAAAAAATTAAGCCTTAATCAGTGTGCTACAGTTTCTGAGAGTACAAATTTCTGTCAATTGACCCTGCCCTTAGAAATATAGATCAGAAAAATTCGATGGTCCTATTAGTAGTACTCTGCGTGCATCTAAAGCTAAACATGCCCTATGGGTATAGGGCAACTAGTTTGTATTTTCCACTTTGAGAATAAAATGAAACAGTTATTGCAAAATACAAGGTCATTATCATATATAGATAAAGAGGTAACTGCTCCTGAAATGAGTTATAAAACTTTTGCTTTACAAAATAGGAAAATAAAGCATATTTATGATGACAGAAAATAATTTGTTAGAATATCTCTTGAATAGTGTTGAAGAATTTGTAAAGTGCTTTTGTGGAAATATCATTTGAAATGTGCAGCACAGTTACTAGCAACCTCGTTTTCTTAGTAAAGAGACTACGATCCAGTGAGGTTAAGCAAACTGCCTAAAGAAAGAGCAGAGATGGGACTCAGACTGACTTCCTACTCTCAGTCCAAAATTCTCTCCATTGACATAAACTGCCTTGCAACATACAGGGCCATACCCTACCACTGTCTTCACTTTGGAGAAACACATTAGGATAGCATTAACAAATACGGTATAATGGAAAGTAATAGAGATGGGTTTAGTCGTGGTTATGGTATATTTTAGACAAGTTGCCTCAATTTCTATGCCTCAGTTTCTTCAGTGGCAAAATCAGGGATTTGGCTTCTATCTTTTCTCAAGGTCTTGTCTTGACAATGATATTTTATAACTCTACAACTGAGAGTCTCTTGTCACTATCAATGAACCTCAGCATCCAGATACCTGCCAAACCAAAAGAAAAACGTATTTTTCTCTTGCACAGTAGCTAAAAACAAAAAACAAAAAAACCCTGACATTGTAGTTTCACGAAAAAACAAAAAAACCCTGACATTGTTTGTTTGTTTGTTTGTTTGTTTTTCTTGTTGTTGTTTTTGGCTCTAGGAATTCTAAATAAACAGAGAGAGGGAGGGACGAGAGAGAGAGAGAGAGAGAGAGGCATTAGCACATGTAATTAGGAAACCCAAAGTGAAAAGCAAAGACTCAGAAACTATCTCATTTCTATCCCTGTTCCTATTGATTCTTGAGCAGCTTTAGTCTCTCCCAAGGCAAGTGACTTTGCTGTGCCTACTGGTAGCTCCAGAAATGCGTTTTTCCTACACCTAGAACATAACATGGCAGACCTCTTCTACTTCAGGCCCAAAAAGAAGAGTTTTAGAGAGGACTCTCATTGGCATGTTTGGGACACATGCCTCTGCTAGACTGTTTTCTGGAAAAAGGAAGGTGAACTATGATTTGCTAAGCCAGTGACACTTGCCCAGCATTTGGCCAGGTATTTTTCAGAACCACTATAATCACACAAGGACGAGGAAAGGTAACTCCCTAAAGAAACTGAGCATTATTTTCAGAAGGGTGAGAAAGAAGCTGTGGTTAGAAAAGCACAGTAAATATTCCCTCTGCAGAGTAAGCGTACATCTGTGCTGTCTCATGCACCACTGAGGTAGAATTCTCTTCCATGGAAGAGAATTGAATGATGAAGCATACAATTTTAAATGCTAGCATACACACATCATATTTTCCAACCTTTCCAATTTTTAAAATAATCTATGGAGAGAAGATCCATTCTTGACAGCATCTTTAGTTTTAGAAATTATCACACATGTTCATCTATTGTTTAAGAATGCAGAAAAATCATCTCATACCTGAGCATGCTTTTATTTTATTATGATTACATATTAACTGTAAAATCAGTGGTTCATTGTTACATTTCATACATGCCTATACCATATATTGATTGTGCCCACTGTACCTTCTTGACCCTTTTGATCCCCTGTCTCTCCTTGTTCTCCAGTCCCCTTATCATTCACTAAGAGAGTGCATCTTCTACTTTCAGTTTTTTTTTTTTTTAATTTCCACATAGGGGAGACAGCAATTTCACTTAACATGATATCCTCCCCTCCATCCATTTCCTGTGTATGACATAATTTCACCCTTCTTTATGGATAACTAATACTCCATTATGTACATGTACTATATTCTCTTTATCCATTCATCTGTTGAAAGATATCCAGCGTGATGTGGATAGTGTCATAATAAAGTTATGTATGCAAGTATTTCTTGGATATATTACTTCATTTCCATGAATATATACTTTTATAGTGCATGTCAATTATACAGAATACTATGATTCATTCTGTCCTTTGTATTCTTGCATATAGAATACTTTGACTATATCCACCCCCAGAACCCTCCCTGACCCTCTATCCCCTCTCCATGATCACATTCCTCCTCTCTAAAATAGTTCCATAAGTCTTCTCTGACGAGTTTTTCCCAAAGGTTGTTTTTGTGAATGTTTATTTTATGAGGTTCTGTGAGAAAGTTCAAAAGCTAAGTTTTGGTGGAAAATGTTCCATGTTATATCCATCCCATTGCATATTAGCATACTTAAAGTCACAATAAAAAGACTATTTAAACCATTAAATCACACTTGATTACAAAACACCTCACCACACACATAGAAAAAGAAAGAAAAGAAGAAACCAGTACATCAGATGATATCCTGTGGAAATTGTTTGGAATAAATTTTGAAAAAAAAAGTGGCCTAAATAAGTATTGAAGCTACCTGTGTTTGTCTTATATTCCCTGTTGGGACAAGAAATTCTTGTAGTACTTATCTGCTGTTTATAGTTAATATTTCTTTCAAATTTCATGGAGAGAAAGCTAGCTCTATGATACTTCCATATGATAAATATGATGAAATTTGCCAAATCTATAAACTTACTGATAGAATGCAAAACTTGGGATTTAGAGGCAAACATCACTCCAACATAAATATGGAAAAATCATATCTGTGTTAAAACTTGATTATTACATACTGATCAAAAAGAAATTCTAAACAAGGAAATGTGTTTTATTTGGAGTCTATTAATGAATGGGATAGAGCCTCTTTTCCTTTCTCTTGAAATAATCAATTAGGCTGTGCAACAATGAGCATGTCTTTTAGTCTCTCTGAGCTTTACTTTTTTCACTTATAAATTTAAGATCACACACTTCTTAGAGCTGTTTGCAAAAATTACATGACAACATGTTTATGCAGATCAAATAGTAGTTTTAAAATAAGTTTAAATTAACTTCCTTTTTAAACATCCATTTTACTTTCAGCCTAAACATTCAAACCATACAGATCTGTTGGGTACTTCCCAACAGGAACACAAAACCCTTCTAGGTATTGTGAGAAGAGGGTGGAATTAACAAAAGAAAAACAGAAAGAATTGTCATGGTTGTGAGTTAAAAAAAAATCTTAGGAATGTCTGAGAGAATAAAATCACCATTTCATAAACAGAAACACTAACAGTAAGTGACAAGACCAGGTGAGAGTCCTTGGTATTAATATGATGGGGGTCTCAGAAGTGAATGAAACCACACTGCTAGGGGAATAAGTTGAAATAACGATTTATAAAATTTCTACAACTTAGAATGAAGTAGAAAAGGGGGAAAAACAAGTAAGAGGAAAATGGCATAAGCAAATGCATAGATACTGGAAAAGCAGAGTATTTTTAAGCAACCCTAAATACATTAAAATGATGGTAGTGGTTGTATTTGAGCAACACAAAGTAGTGTACACAGGCATGTAGACTGAGGCCAGAGTGTGGTGCTTTGAATGCACCCTGAAGCATGTACAATTTACTTCACTAAATAAACATAATATATTAGCGATTTCACACAGGCTTGTAATATAAAATAATTAATATTTCTGATCAAATACTATAGCAATTTGAAAGGAAATTTTATCACTTTAAAATATTCTAGCTAATATACTTCTACAAGCATTCTGGGGGATGGCTATTACCAGAAAACCGATTGACCCTAGATTTGCACTGGCCTTGGGTCAATTAGAGCACCAATTCCCCTCACCTGGCAGGATACCCACTGTTTTCCCCTGAGACACAGCTCAGTCTCTTTGCATAAGCACTCTTCCTCCTGATAGCATCAAGATCACATTTCCTCAGTAAAAGGAAAAATCTGTTTGTGACTGTTAAACAAAGCTCTACAATTGACTTTATGAGACCATCCACCCTTAGAGACACTGCTCATTCGGAAGCACAGACCACCAAATGCTACTCCTAGAAACTGAGTCCTGAAGTTGGATAAGAAAAGGATCACAGTCCTCCCTTTACCTGATGTCACCCTCCCACTAAAGGGACTCTCATTGCATTGCCAAAACTTGCCTGTTGTGTAATGAATCACCCCCTGGTAGCCAGATATCATCAGAGGCTGTAAAATTTTCACTAAGCTTCTGAGGTTTTGATGAGGAATTAGATTTAAATTAAAGAGACATCTAGTAGCTCTTTTCTAAGTTCCAGAGATGACTAAGAGCTTTGAAAAGGTCCCATTGCATTCAAGGCCAATCTCAGGAGTGTCCTGATGATGGTTATTTTTGAGCTAGTGGTGGATGCAAGGAAGCATCTGTTTTGAATGCGCATGAGTAAGCATCTCAATCCAGCAGAATATAAATTTCTAAAACAAAATCTCTTTTTAAAAAAACCATTCCTCCTTTCCTGTTCTCATTGTGTTCTCAGGGTTGAGAAAACAACTTGACTCTGAATATAGATAAACTAAAGACTAAATACTTGTTTCCCAAAAGATTTTTGAATTACAAAGTATCTTTTCAAATTAGGATATTTCATAAGATTTGTAGCTTTTCAGTTTGCTTTGTGCTTCACTTGTTTTTTCTTACCTACTGCAAGTTCCTTATATGGAGGACAACTATTAAATAGTACACCAAATAATCATCCCCCTTACTCCATCTTCATTTTTACCATCATTTGAAGGAACTAGGCCATTTAAATGAAAGTAAGTGAATAGGTTTTCTCCATGTTTCTGTCACCAGACAAGCAGCGGGATTCACTGGACAATCTCTTCGTGATACCATATGTTCGGATCAAAACCACGGGACCCTTTTCTTATGACTGATATAGTGTAGTATAGAGGAAAGTCACAGGGTTGGTAGTTAAGTATATCTAAATTTAAATTCTGGTTGTGATCTTTACGGAATTGGTGAGTTTAGGAAAATTACTTCCTCTTATTCCATTTTTCTGTCCTGTAGCATAATATCTGAGATTGAGTGACCTATAGAAAAAAGATATCTATCTATCATCTATCTATCTATCTATCTATCTATCTATCTATCTATCTATCATCTATTTTTTTTGCTCTGGACTCCAGAAAGTTCAGGGTTAAGGGACTGAGTCTGCTGGTGGGACTCTACATATTTCCAAAAAAACACAGGGCACCACACAGGGAGAGGTGGATGAGAGACATGCAAGCTAGCTCTACAGCAAACCTACCTGTGGGACAACTCACCACTCCACTCCCAATATCCTTTAGTTCATGAATTGGTTAATTCATTCGTGAAGGCAGAGCCCTCAGGTACATAAACTCACAAAATTCTCACCTCGAAATGCTATCAACTTCTAACTTTCTAACACTTAAATTTTAAGGGTCTACATTTAAGCCATCCTAGCCTTAAACTTCAGTTTCATCATGAGCAAAAGTGTGACCCAAAGTGTAGCTATGCAAGTTGATTATTATGAATATTAAATATTGGTAGTTCAGATATTTCCCTTTTAAATGCCCAACAAATAAGATGCATTTGTTTTTGTATTACTTTGCTTTTTCTGTTATGAACATCCATCCATCTATTCATTTTGCCAGCCATCTTGTAAATAAAGGGACATATAATTTTAATCCTAAATCTTTATGGTGATATATGTAATCATAATGTCTTCTGTATGTAGGACATGGGAATTAAAAAACTTTTCTACAAAAAACAGAGTAAAACAATTTTGAGGCTTAAAAATTTTTGAAGATTGGATCTTCACTTGAACCATCTGAGACATGTTAATAAATAATAAGTAAAACTATATATATTTATATAGGCAAAATGAATTTGAATTTAAATTGAATTTTTCCAAGTTCTAATTTTTATTAAGTTTCTTTTCCTTGTAATGCTGCACTAACTGTATTTTATATAACATCATTTGCCCACACAATGTGTTCTTATTAAATTTAATTGACAACTGAGAGAAAAAATGTGAGTTGCCAATTGGAGAGAATTAGTACTTCAATAAATAATAGTGAAACCAACCAAACTTTCCCTCACCCCCAAAAAGCTCCCCAAACAACTTCCATAAAAATAAGATTATTTAAGTACAAACTGTACTTTTGGTTATTTATTTTGACCAGTGTTGTTTCAGTTTAATTAATTCTGATAATATCCTTACAAATGTACCATAGTACATTTTCTACAGTAATGAAGTTTTAACAATATGAGCAGCCAATGTATTGCCCAGTTTTGATGTCATGTGGAAAGCTAGATGTCATATCATTTTTAACTTGATAATGGCATTCGAGACATAGTATGATTTATTGTACACTACCCTTCCATTTTCATATCTCTATATGTTATGTTTATTTTATGTTTCCATATATGTGGAGGTGAGTTTTAACTAAACTAAATAAACTTGAATAACTAAACCTGAATAGAATGAAATCTATATGGACAGGCACACAGATTGTTGTGATAAAAGGCCTTACTAGTTTATGAGTTCATGATGATATTCATGTTTCCTTATCCCAAACACCACAGTTCATCATTTCTGTGTATCACTTTGTATCCTGGAGAGGATGTGGGAGGAAAGGACAGACTGACCACTTTTTTATGTTTCCAAGATTAATTAGTATTGTGCTTTTGTTACCTAGTGCTGAGCATTGGCGATAAGCATTAACTGGTAATCACAATGCTTTTAGGAAAGCACAACTTCATCTTGACAATGTAATAGTTTACTGTTACTAAATTCTCATTAGATAAATGTCCCTGTAGCATAATATCTTTTAACTATGTTCTATTGGTTTCTCATGAACCTACAGTACAGTCAAGTTGCATAGGTTTTGTTCCCGCTTCTCCAGTGAACATTCCTCTCCATACCTCTCAAATACACTTCCATATCTCTCATTTCCTTCCTCATCGGTCCATCTATACAGATTCCAGTTCTGAGGTCTCTTGGGTTTCTGTAAAGTTTAAAATTCCCCATTCCCTTGCTGTGATAGTGGGGCTTGGCACATTCTCTGGAAAGTGTATGCAGAAGGGATAAAGGGAAGCAGCTGAGCAGAAGCCATATTGCTGACCTTTATCCACCACTGGGAGATAATACCATAAAGAAAAAAATAAATAAATAAGCTAGGGAGTTTTAGTGTGTAACTTTATTGAGGAATTCTATGATTTACTGTTCAATATAGCAAGGCTTATCGTGTAACTTAGCTGTGGAACTCCCTGATTTACTGTGAAGCACAGTGGGGCTTATCATGTAACTATTATATGAGAGTCTTGGCAAAGACATGGTTAGGGCTTTACAGAGACTATTAAGAATGACTGGCATGCTTTTCTCAGATGGACCAAAGCAGACTCTGATCAGCAAACACAGTTGTTATTCTCAGCATCTGAAATGCTACTATTTTAAATTTATTCGGTGCAGATGTTAAGAATAACTTATATGCTTACTTTATCTTTGTCTCATCATTTTATATCTAAGCTTCTGGTTTAAAGTAAATTGCTATATGAGGTTTACTGTTTTATGATGCTGATATCCATTTTGCAGGACTTAAGCTCTTTTTTAAAGAGACATTATAGCCAAAGAAGCAGCACATTAAAACCCATAAAGCACAGGCACTGCCATCTCCTGTCAGTCCTAGATTTAAGGCCTTCAGAGTCTTCCCTTGCCATTAGGATTGGATCAGAGCCCCAACTTAAATTCCTGTCCCTTTCTTGTGAAGGGAAGACCATTAAGAAAAGCTGGAAATAACCTATAAATAAGGGTCAAAATCCTCACAGATGACTATTTCTTCATTTTGTTGCTCACAGGGAGCTCAGATTAAACAGAGATGAGAAAAAAGTCATAATTTATGTGGTGTGGTCAAAAAGTATGGTGAAAGTCTAAATGAAAACAAATATACAGTGAAAGACACGTTGCCATTAACCTACTCAAAATACTGCTCATTTCAACACTTTCCCCCTATTATTCTTGCCGTTTTCTGCAAATCTTCTTTCATAAGTGTCTTTAATCAGGTGATCATAACTGCCTGGAAGTCCTGTTTCAATTGAAAACGCTTACCTTTATGCTTATTCGGACTTTGGGGAAGAGCAGAAGTCACGTGGTGCCAGGTCCAGTGAATAAGGCGGTGAGGACACCATATGCTTTTACCAGTCTGCCTTTCTGTTGGATGGTACTTGGCAGCGGCATTCATCGTATTAATCACACCTCATAAAGACATTGACAAAAAAGAACTTCCAGAACTGCTCAGAAAGCAGCAAAATGATGAAGCGAGTATGTTTAAAGTGAGGGGAAATATTTTGAGAAAGATTATTGGCAAAGTATCATTTTATTGTAATATTTTTTTTAAAAAAATTTCAACATTTACTGTATAAATTAATCACATCTCATATGCTAAAGATATTTCAACATTTACTGTATATATTAATCACATCTCATATGCTAAAGATATCTTAGCACTTTCAAGAATTTCTCATAATCTGATTATAAATTTCTTGAGAATGGTAATTTTGCATTATTCCCTATTTTGTCCCCAGTGCCTAGAATGGTATAAGACACCTAATAGGTGTTTAATAGTTTGAAATATGAATAGAAATTGACCTATAGTACTTGGGATTCCTCCAGTTCACACGCTTGTTTATGCCTCTATAGCTTCCCTCATAACACTGCATCTATAAATCATATTTTCTCTTTCACTGACTGACTGTTGCTCTTGTTTTAATCTTGAGATTGAAGTACTTTATTCCAGTTCCTTTGCTTTTTCTTCTTATAGGATCTGAGACACAATTCTATTGCTTATCAAACTAAAGCCCATTCAAATTTGTATGCCTAACACCCTTTCTCACACTTTTTATTGCAAAGCTTAGTACTTAAATTTAATTTCTAACATAAATGGATGTTCAATATGTTGTTTTAAATTGAATGAGTAAAAAGTCATGGAGAGTGGGCCTACTTCTGATGAGTGATAAAGAATTTCATAGGAAATTCTTTATTTAAGCAATGGATAGAAATAACTAGGGGGAAGAATAGCATAACATTGAGCAGGGAATGAAATCATGGAAAATCTGAGGGTCATGATGAAATAATAGCGTGGTAGATGCTAGCAGGGATTTTAGAGTGAGATTTCTGGTGTCCAGATCCTGATTTTTCCTATGAGCTCATAGACTAGTTGCTAACCCTCTCTATGCCTCTGTTTTTTCATCTGTAAAACAAAGATTATAATTATACTTGTTTTTTGAGATTTTTATGATGATTATATTAAATAGATATAAAGTGTCTAAATGTAAAACATGTTATTCTGACTATACAAATACAGTAATTATGTTGAGCATGGTCGTGCATGTCTATCCCAGGACTCAGGAGGCAGAGACAAGAAGATCACCATGAATTCAAGGCCAATGTGAGCTACATATTGAGATTCTGTCTCAAAAAGATACTATTATTAGTGTAAATCCTTCTCAGTCTTTTTTTAAAAAAATTTAGTGATATTGAGTATCTTTGTTTATAATTTAATTTCCACAATATTTCCCACGTGGATATTAGGGCTTCAAATTCCATTGATTAGAAGTATAGCAGAAACTAGAGAAAATTCAGCGTTTTGTTAAAAAAGAAAGCATAGAATTTAATAGGCTGAAGTTATAGAATTCCTTAAATTGAAAATTACAAAGTTAGAATATAGAAAAATTTTAAATATTTTATGTCTCTGTCTAAAAAAATATTTTCTCTTTCTATTCTTTTCTTGAACAAATTACGGCATTCCAGAAAATAACTAATGCCCTCACTTTGGGGGAAATTTTAATATAAAAAACTATGCGAGGAAATTCTTTACTTCTTGTTAAAAGATTGAATCAGTTTTGAGTTCACTGAAAATGATAGAACTGGAAGTTCCATAAGCAAAATGGAGTCCAAGAAAATATGTATCTATAATAAATAATATGCATTCTAGCTCTTACAGGCTTGCTAAAATAATGCATATCATCCATGTCTTTTGCTTAGCTTTTCTGAGTCCTCATTTCAAGAATGGACCTATCTGCTATTATGTTGACTCTTTGTTCACTTTGCAGGTAAGAAGCAAAGAAACTTGAGAAGTATCTCTTAATCATCTCCCATCATTAACATTGGCAGGTTTCCTTTCTTAGATCTGGGACTTCTTCCTTTAGCATGCATCCCTTTGGTGATCTCATTTAGTCTCATGTATTTAAATAAATATGCCTTCTCTAGGCTGAAAATTATCAAGTTTTATATCCAGTTACTTCTCCCTTCTCTCCAGAGTAAATCGTCTTAATCTGGATTTAGATATCTAATTTCTTGACCTACATCCCTATTTGAAGATTAATAAATACTGTATTTAAAGTTTAATATGATCAAAATAGAACTAACGTTTGTCCCTCAAAGTTGATGGAAATAGTCTTCCTCCATTTCATAGTCATTTTGACCTTACTCTTTCTTTTATGTGTATATCTAATCTCTGAATAAAAATTTTGTCTTTACTTTTAAAATGTGTCCAAACTGTACCTCTCTCACTATCAGTTATACTAGAAATAAAGCCTAAGTATAATGGTTGCTTTTGATTGTCAATTTTTTTTTAATTGGTACTGGGGATGGAACTCATGACCACATGCTTGCAAGGCAGGCGCTTATGCTGCTGAGCTAAATCCCCAGCCCCTTGATTGTCAAATTGACCAGATTAAAAAATGCCAGGAAAATTAGTACTGAGAACTGAGGCTGTTGTTTTTACCCCTAATACAATGAGTAGAATCCTTTCAAATTGGTCTGTAGGAGGAGTTTGAGAAAGTTGGGTGAAACAGTCTAGAGACAGCCTAGAATTCTATAAGACAAGATTAACAAGAAATTCAGAGGGAGGCCCAGAAGACCAGAATTCTGCCCAAAATGCCAGTAATAAAGAGTATGCTGATGAGGTTTCAAGAAGGAAATAACCCATGCACTGATGAATGGATGAAGATGTGTTTATTTATACAATGGAGTGCTACTCTGTAATGAAGAAGGGTACTCTTGAGACATATCTAGATAAATGGATACACCTAGAGACCATAATCTTAAGTGAAATAGATTGGACACACACATATAAATACCACACTATTTCTTTGGTGTGAGAAACCAAAAGTGTAGATAAGGACCAAAATGTATAATAGATATAGTGAAATAGGAAAACATGATCAAATGGAATGGGGAATGGGGAGGGAATGAATAGAAAAGTAAAATATTATACCAAAATGTATGATAGATATTGTGAAATAGGAAGAAATGTCAAATGGGATGAGGGATGGGGGAGGAATGAATAGAAAAGGAGGAATGAAAAGAAAAGTAAAAGTATGTATAGAAAAATGGAAACAAAACTCTTGTAAATGAGAAAGAAGAAAAGGGTTGGAGGCAGGGTAGAGAGTTGTAAAAAAAAAAAAAGAATCAAGTTATATCATGTGCAGGTACAAATTCCCTATGATGAATGTGATCATTATGTATACATAAGAGGTACCAATAAAAATAATTTTCTCTGAAAGAAAGGAAGGAAATGAGACTTGTATTAGGATCATACTAAAGTTCACTTCCTGCATTCCCTAATTTTTTTCTCCACTCTTTTATTCATGATATTTTTCTACTTAATTAAACTATATAATTTTCTCCACTGAAGTTCTTATTCCCTTTTCCAAGATATAGGCTTCATGAATGGTGTAATCTCTTTTTTTAATTTGTTACAGTAACTCTAACAGGTAGGGAATGTCTGGCTGCATCTTAAGTATATAATCACCAAACTCATCATAGACATACAAGCAAGAAAAAAATGAAATAGTCAAACAGCAATATAACATCATAAGTTTCACTGCATATTTATTATATTATATTGATGTTCACATTTAAACACTGTAAGCATAGCCAGTAATCCATCAGGATTTATTTTTGTTTTCCTGTAAAGGATCTATATTATAGAAACTACCCCATGTCATTGTTGGTGAAACAGCTGTTTCACAAAGAATTATATTTTCCAACCATCTTGTGTCTAAGTATAGCTCAGGGATAAGGTATCAATGGAATTTACATGTGACACTTTTAAGTCAGAGGTCTTAAGAAGCAAGCACATCTTTTCCTTTTCCCTTTTTACCTTCTTCCTCCTTCTTAAGTGAGATAACTGTATAGAATGAGAAATTTTTACTACTTTGTTATGATGCTTTCAGTTGCAGTTCATTATTATTTATGGAGGTAGGAATGATTCTGTGTAGTGTGAGGAGGTTTTAGTTTGAAGCTTAGGATATAAATCTTCTTCTGGAAGGGGTAATGGAAAAGAAATAAGCCAAGAAGAAATTGTAGAACCAATAATGAAGTAATGGGAGATATGGAATATGACTGCTAAAAGCTTCACCTCTTCCCTGGTTATGATTTTTCAAAACTCATTTTATGTCTTAAAGAAGTACAAGGAAGAAAGAGAGATAACAAATGTGTGATCTGAAAAGAAGAGTCCGTGTGTAAGGTAACCATTGCTAAAAGATAAAACAAAGAAAACCAATTAGATCTCCAAGCTTTAGAGAAAAGGTCTTGTCCAAAGATTTAATACTTCTAACTTTAGCCCCTGGTGCCTTCCTGTTCTTATTGATCTCTGATAGTCTCAGGCTTGCACTCTCTAACAGTCACCCTAGCAACCCTATATCCCAGCAGATCTGAGAATTCTCTTTATGTTTTACACATGACTTAGTTGGGGAAAACAAGGCAGCTGGGATTTCTAACATGAAGAGATTTTCTTTTATAAGGGCTAGCTCCACTCTTTAGAACAAAGATATTGGACTCAGATGGAGGTCAATAAAAATTGTAACCTACTTGTAAAATCACTGTTTTTCTTTGGGGTCTGTAAACAGCTTGTACACCCAAGCATTATGAAGTGCACTGAAAGCAATCCTTATACCATCTTCATCTCACTTACTCAATAATACTGTGAAATTTGTATTAATTTTGTAATTGTACTCAATAATATTGTGAAAATTGCTATTAATTTTGAAGTTCAAGGAATGAGAGTAAAAAGTAGAGTTGAGATTGAGCAAAAAAAAGTGTTTCATCTAAATCTATAAAGTAGTGCTAGGAATTTCAAAGCTTATCTAGAAGAAATCAAACAGAAGTTTATTAGATGGTTGAACTGTTTTGGGTAATGTTATGTTTTATAATAATAAATAAAAATTGAAATGACACAATGCTCCACAAAGCTTAATTTATGAGGTGAAAAACTTAAAATGCAAGTTACATGTCTGAAAATATGAAAGCTTGGATAACATTGGAAAAAAACAGAATAGGTGCTATATAATTTCTCTATATTTACAATTTCAAACTGATATATTATTTTTTACATCCTGTAACTGATGACATAGAGATTTTGTTGCCCCAGCCATTTCTTTTTAATTGTTAAGTTTATGTCTTTGTTTTTCAATTTGTGTTCAGTAATTGTGTAGACAAAATTGGATGTCTAAACTATACATGGACTTTGTGTCCTCCATTCCTTTTTTGCTCTATTTCCCTACTAAGCTTTTCTGTCAGATATAAATCAGGAACTCTTAGGACCTGAGTGTTTTACTCCCTGAACTGCCTGGTTATCTTCCTCAAGTTTATTTTTTTCAATGTATCCTATATTTTTAGAGGTGAGAGGTTTTTTTTTTTTGGAACTGTATATAAGGCATACATAAATGAAAAAAAAAGAGGAAAAATCAGAAGGTTAGAAAAGTAGAGGAGTTGAGACACAGGGTTTTATTGATAATCTGATATCAGAAAAAGACAAACTCAAATCCAGTTCATAAATAACTTATCTTCTGTAAGATGTAGTTTGTTATAATGGGCTGGATCATCATATGGTGTGAATATAAAATTATATAACATATGCACTTTATAATTAGAGACATAATACTCTTTAACCCCACTCTTTGTTCTACTTTCATGGTATGAAGTCATAGTTCTCTCTCCTTTTAGGCCTAAGTTCTCAAACATTGTAATACACAGTTTCCAGCTTATCATGATTCATCCCAGTTCTTTCAATTATACACATATCCACTGTTGCCAAAATTATATTTCGTCTTTTTAATATCCTTCTTTATTTTCAAGTCCTTAATAAAGTTCCAGATTATTGCATCTCTTCAATACTATCTCAATTTTACTCAGTTTAAAACATCACAGTTGAAACTGCCTTCCCTGCAGATACACCATTTCTTTACTTAACATTATCCAGTGATTCAACATGCTAAGCCTAACTCCTCATGAGGACACTGTGGCTCTTGAGACATTATGTTTAGTTTTCATTTTTTCTTTATTCTTTCAAGGTCATTTTGGTTAATTAGTTTGTTTAGCTTGATTCCATCGCTTTGGAATCTCAGACTGTTATACTTTTTTATTCCCTTAAGTACTTCATCTTCTTCCACTCCTTTACATCAGTCCTCTGTAATAACCATGTTCATTGTGTCTCCTCTCCAACATAGACTTCTTTTTAATGTTGAATCTTTGTAATACTCATCTCATGAAATCATGCTCACATTATTTTTTAGAAGAATTTCAATCAAAGTTTGCCATCTGGTCAATCATATATTGTACAGAGATGACTAATGTAGTGTAACAAATACAGTAGTGCTTACCAAATATTCCATGTGCTCCCCTACTTTTCCAAGTTTCCCTGGTAATTAGCTTGACTTTGGATAATGAGTCCTGGCCAAGGGTGGGACAAGAAATGACTTAGATCCGAAGCATTTAGGAGTAGTATCTAGAAGGTGGGACAGCAGTGTCACAAGATACTTGCACCACAGTAAGAGAGGTACTTAGTGACCCTGCCCACTTACCCCAAGCTGTGCTTATAAAATGAATGATTAGTGCATGCTGGTAGTGTAAAGCATCTGAAATCTTCAAGATATTTCTTGAACATATCCAAGACTGTGGTGACTATAACTCTAGGTGAATAAGATGCAGTGGTGATTAACTTCCTAGGACTAAGTCTGCAACATGAGTGGCAGCACTGAATAACTGGTTAGAGACCTCTGTTTCTCAAACTATAAAATTGTTTATATAAGTAGTGGCTATTTTTTAATCAACAGAGTCAGATGAAGCACTAATAAAATAATGGAATACACGCACAACTCTCAGATGTTATATTGCTATTCATAGTTTATTACTGACAATAGTAAAATGATGCCATTGGTTTTTTTGAACATTTATGCTTTTTAGGGTAAATGAAACTTGCACTGCCAAATGTCCATGGTGTTTACATTTTGAGTTGGTTTTAGTTTTTCATAACTCAGTTTGGAGTTTTATACATTTGATCTAAGTTCTAAATAAAGACCTGAGATTTGCAGATGTCATCACACCATTTTCATCTTTTAGTGTACTGCTTACTTTTAACTTCAGAAAAAAATGAAATTTCTTTATCTGTCAAGCTGGAATGGAGTGCTCATACTCAAATTAAGAGGCTTTTACTGAACTATTCTGCCTCGTTTAAGAACAAAAAAGCCTTGTTAGTTAAGGCATGGTATTTATGAATTCATAACTAAGAAAGTAGCCCTCATGCAGATACAAAGTGCAAAAGGTATTTTGGTAAAGTTATAACTGTCTTAAGAATTTTCACAGTGAAAAAAGAAGATTCAAATTAGGATACTTTAAATAAAAACCAATGTTTGGATAACTATATACCTAGCCTTTGATTCTTGTTTTTTATAGGCATTAATAAACTCCTGGATCTTTGGTCAATATAAAATAACCCACTAAATATTAAAAAGTTATATTCATCTCTAAGTGGTTTTTTTTGTACCAAATCCACAAAATATGTCTGGCTATTGTATAATTTTAATTTTTTTTATTTAAAGAGAAAAAAACAGAAAAAAGGTAGAAATATTATGGAATTTCAAAAAAAAGGATAAACAGTAAGAGATCACTGGTTGATAAATAACGTATTGTCCTTTTAGAAATAGTTGTTCAAGTTACAAAATTAGAGCATATGAAGTAGACACTCAAGCAGTGAGATTGCAAACAGATCTGTACAACAATCCAATAAGAACTTAGAAGTATGGTTATCAATCCTATACACTTAAATATTCATGCAGTTATATCTTTTATAGCACTTCATATTTCCTCTCTTTTTTACAATAACAATTATACATTTTTTAAAAATTTTATTTAAAGAGAAAAAAAAGCAAAAGTAAAAGGGCAGCAACAATACAGAATTCTAAAAGAAAAAAGAAAAAAAGAGAAAAAACATTAAGAAATCACTAGTTAATAAATTACATATTGTCATCTTGGATGACAAGTTGTTCAAGTTACAAAATTAATGGATAAGTAACAGACATTAAAACAGACTGCAAACAGCTCTGCTCAAGGATCCAACAAAGATTCAGCAATATGGTCATCTATTTTACACACTCAAACATACATGCAGTTATATACCTTAGAGCCCTTTCTTTTCCTCTCTTTTTTACAAAAGCAATTACACATATTGGGTTTTATTATGCTTACAGTTCTTATCACTTTTTACACTAGAGACACAATATGATATTTATTTATTTATTTATTTATTTATTATTTATTTATTTATTTCACTAATGAGGATAGCCGCAAGTTGTCTCCATTTACCTATGAAGGCCTCAAAATCGTCCTTTTTGTAGCTGAGTAATATTCCATTGTGTAAAAACACCACATCTTTTTCATCTACTCTGCAGTTGATGGGCATCTTGGTTATTTCCAAGATTTGGCTATTACAAATTGTGCTGCTACGAGCATGGGTGCACATATATCACTGTGATATGAACTTGTCAGTACTTCCGGGAAAATACCCAGGAGGGGAATAGCTGGATTGAATGGAATTTCCAATCCTAGTCTTCTGAGAATTCTCCATATGGATTTCCATATTGGTTGCACCAGTCTATATTCCCACCAACAGTGGAGCAGTGTTCCTTTTTCCATGCAGCCTTGCCAACATTTGTTATCAGTTGATTTCTTGATGGCAGCTATTCTTTCCGGAGTGAGGTGAAATCTCAATGTTGTTTTAATTTGCATTTCTCGAATGACCAGTGATGGTGAACATTTCTTCATGTATTTATTTGCCACTTGTATATCTTTCTCTGAGAACTGTGTATTCATCTCAGATGCCCATTTTTGGGGAGGGTCTTTAAATTTGGGGGGCTTGATGTTTTTCAATTCTTTATATGTTCTGGACATAAGTCCTTTGTCTGAGGGGTTGCTGGCTAAAATTCTTTCCCACTCTGTGGGTTTTCTTTTCACTCTGTTGGTGATTTCCTTTGAAGAGCAGAAACTTTTCAATAATATGAAATCCCAGTTGTTGATTCTTTGAAGTGTTTCCAGTGCAGTTTGCGTTTTGTTCATGAATTCTCTGCCTACCCCTATGTCTCCAAGATTCTACCTACCTTATCTTCCAGTAGATTTAATGTTTCTGTTTTAATATCTAGGTCTTTGATCCATTTAGACTTTAGTTTTGTGCATGGTGATATGCACGGATCTAGTTTCAGTCTTCGGCATGTGGAGAGCCAGTTTTTCCAACACCATATATTAAAGAGGCTATCCTTCTTCTGGTGGACATATTTAGCTCCTTTGTCAAATATCAGGTGGCTGAGTGTCTTTGTATCTGTATCGTGCTTGCATCTTCTGATCTATTCCATTGATGCCCAGGTCTATTTCTTTGCCAGTACCATGCTGATTTTATCACTGTGGCTTTGTAGTATAGATTCAAGATAGAAATTGAGATGCCTCCTGCCTTGCTTTTGTTGCCCAGAATTGCCTTTGCTATTCTATGTTTCTTCTGTTTCCAAATGAATTCTACAAGTATTTTATCTAGATCTGTGAGGTATGTCAATGGTATTTTGATTGGGATTGTGTTACATCTGTATAACAGTATGGGGAGTATGACCATTTTCACAATGGTAGCTCTTCCTAGCCAAGAGCAAGGAATATCCTTCCATTTTCTAATATCTTCTTCAATCTCCTTTTTCAGTGTAGTATAAATTTCAGCATATAGTTCTTTTACATTTTTAGTTAGGTTGATTCCTAAGTATTTCATTTTTTAGATGTTATTGTAAAGGGAGATATTTCCATAATTCTCTTTCAGTGAGAGTTTTTTGCTTGTGTACAGGAATGCTATTGATTTTTGTGTGTTGACTTTGTATCCAGCTACACTGCTGAACTTGTTTATTACCTCTAGTAGTCTTTTAATGGAGTTTTTGGGTCTTCTATATAGAGTATCATGTCATCTGCAAATAGTGATAATTTAACTTCTTCCTTTCCTATCTTTATTCCTTTTATTTCTCTCTCTTGTCTGATTGCCCTGGCCAATGTTTCCAGAACTATATTGAAAAGGAGTGGTGATAGTGGACATCCTTGTCTTGTTCCTAATTTTAAAGTGAAAGCTTTCAGTTTTTGTTCATTTAGTACAATGTTGGCTGTTGGTTTGTCATAGATGGCCTTTATAAGATTGAGGTAGCCACCACATATTTCGAGTTTCTGAAGGGTTTTTATCATGAACTTGTGTTGGACTTTGTCGAAAGCTTTTTCTGTGTCTATTGAGATGACCGTGTGGTTTTTGTTTTTGGCTCTGTTGATGTGATGTATTACATTTATTGATTTGTGTATGTTAAACCATCCTTGCATTCCTGGAATGAACTCCACTTGGTCATGATGTATAATTTTCTTGATGATTTGCTGCATTGATTTGCCAGTATTTTATTGAGAATCTTTGCATCAGTGTTCATTAGTGAGACTGGTCTATAGTTCTCCTTTTTGGTTGGTTTTTGTATCAGAGTAATACTTGCCTCCAGGAATGATTTAGGGAGGATTGCTTTCTTCTCAATTTCATTGAAGAGTTTAAGGAGCATTGGCATCAAATCATCCCTAAATTTCTTGTAGAATTCAGCTGTGAATCCATCAGGACCTGGGCTTTTCTTTGTTAGTAAGTTTTTAATTACATTTTCAATTTCAATAGCTGTTATTGGGTTGTTCAAAATTGCTCTACCTTCTTGGTTGAGCTTTGGTAATTCATATGTTTCTAGAAATGTGTCCATTTTCTCTCTGTTTTCCACTCTATGTGAGTAGAGATTTTCAAAGTAGGTATTCATGATCTTTTGAATTTCCATGGGATCTGTAGTAATTTCCCCCTTTTCAGTTCTTATTGCATGAATTTGGGTTTTTTCTTTCTTTCTCTTGATAATGTTAGCTAGGGGTTTGTCAATTTTGTTTATTCTCTCAAAAAAACAGCTTTTTGATTCATTAATTCTTTGTATTGTTTTTTCAGTTTCAATTGTATTGATTTCTGCTCTAATCTTTACAGTTTCCTCTCTTCTATGAGCTTTGGGTTTACCTTGCTCTTCTTTTTCTAGAAACTTGAGATGGAGCATTAGGTTGTTTATTTGTGCTTGTTCAGTTTTCTTGATATGACAATTTATTGCTATATATTTCCCTCTTAAGACTGCTTTCATTGCATCCCATAGATTACAGTATGTTGTTTCTGTGTTTTCATTGAATTGTAGCTATTGCTTTATTGCTTCTTTAATTTCATCTGTAGCCCACTGGTTGTTCAAAAGGTTGTTATTTAATGTCCATGTATTTGTGCAGGTTTTGCAATTTCTTTTGCCATTAATTTCCAATTTCAGTGCGCTGTGGTCAGATATTATGCATGGGATGATTTCAGTACCTTTGCATTTACTTAAGAATATTTTATGGGATAATATATGGTCTGTTTTGAAGAATGTCTCGTGTGCAGCTGAGAAGAATATGTATTCTGATGTGGTTGGGTGGAACATTCTGTAAACATCTATTAAGTCCAACCACTCAAAGGTTTGATTCAGTTCTGTTATTTCTTTGCTGACTTTTTTTCTAGTTGATCTATCTCTTTGTGATAGTGGGCTGTTAAGATCCCGTGCTATCATTGTGTTCTTGTGTATTTGGTTTTTCATGTCCATTAGTGTCTGTCTTACATAGTTGGATACTCCTGTATTTGGTGTATATATATTTATAATTGTTAGTTCTTCCTCTTGAATTTTTCCTCTAATGAGTATGTAATGACCTTCTTTATCTCTTTTAATCATTTTAGGTTTGAAATTCACATTGTCTGCAATTAGAATAGTTACCGCTGCTTTCTGGGTTCCTGTTGCATGGAATACTGTTTTCCATACTTTGGCTTTTAATCTATGAGTTTCCTTTTGGGTCAGATGTGTTTATTGTACACAGCATATTGTGGGATCTGGTTTCTTGATCCATTCTGTCAGTCTATTTCTTTTTATAGGTGAATTGAGGCCATTTACATTTATGGACATCAGTGATATGTACTCGCTTGACTTTGCCATGTTATGTTCCAGTTGTTTGCTTTCTGCTTTTCCCCTTATTTAATTACTTATCCTATCTGATGGTTTCTTTCTGTTGTTGTTCTGGGGGTTGTGGTCATTTTTATCTCTGTGCAGTATGTCTTTCAGTACTCTTTCTAGGGTTGGTTTGGTGGAGGTGAATTTCTTCAGTAGTTCTTTGTCATGGAAGTATCTTGTTTCTCCATTAAATTTGAATGAAAGTTTTGCTGGGTACATCAGTCTGGGTTGAAGGTTGTTTTCTTTCAGGGTTTAAAATACCTCACTCCAAGCTCTTCTTGATTTGAGGGCTTGTGCTGAAAAGTCTGCTGTGAATCTAACGTCTTTCCTTGGTAGGTGAGTTGTGTCTTTTCTCTAACAGCTTTTAGTATTCTGTTTTTATGCTGCATGTCTGAGATCTTAATTATTATGTGTTTAGGTGTGGATTTATGTTGATTGTGACTGTTTCGTGTTCTATATGCCTCACTTATCTGCATATCAGATTCTTTCCCCATGTTTGGGAAATTTTCTTCTATTGCTTCTGTGAATATTTTGGCTACATCATTTGCATTGACTCCTCTCTCTTCACTGATGCCTGTTAATCTTATATTGTTGCTCTTGGCATCATCTTGAAGCTGTTGGATTGTCACTTCATGCTACTTTGTTATTTTTAAAAATTCTATCCTTTCATGATCACTAATTGTGATCCTGTCCTCAAGATCTGAAATCCTATCCTCAGCTTCATTTAAGCAGTTTTGCAAGCTTTGAATAGAGTTTCTTGTTTCTTGGATGTCTCTTTCAGCTTGTTTCATGTATTCTGCATGTTTTCTATGTTGTTCATTCAAGGTTTCAATCAGTTTCCCATGCTCCTGTACTTTTTTCTCCATTTCTTCTTTAGCTGTGCTCAGCAAGTCCTTTACTAAGGTTGTTATTTCTGTCTTTACGTGGGAGAGTACTTCTAATTTGATTTCCTATATAGCTTCATGGAGTTTTTTTTTATTTCACTTGCTATCTTTTCAGAGGTTCCTGGTGTGTTACTTTTAGGGTCCTCTATTTCAATATCTCCTGCAGTTGCTTCTGGTGGACTAGATGTTTGAGACTGCATTTTGCTTTTTTGTTTTGTCATTTTCACTCTGCCTGATGTTTTCTCTGTGTAGGAGCTGGTCACCCACCCTCTTTTCAGACTCACCAAGGTCTTACAGTTGGAGGGGGCTTTACTACTAGCCCTATTTACCCACTTTACACCTTTATTTTAGGGGCATACTCACCAGACTGGCACAGTTATTCCACTATAGTTCAAGGTTTGCCACCTGGGAGCTAAATTCCAAGTTTTTTCCTTGTGCTGGGATTCTGCCAGAGTGGTTGGTCAGGGCCTGAGGCTGGAATCTGGGTCCGACTGGCTGCTTGGCGGTCGCTGGGTGTGGCCTGGTTGGGCCCCTGTCCCCATGTGCACCCCTGGGTGGTCTCAGACACAGCAGGTGTTCTTACCGTCTGGGAGCAGGCTCAAAGTCCCTTTCTGCATGCTGGGATTCCGCCAGAGCTTGTGGTGAGGGCCCAAAGCTGGAATCTGGGCTATTATATACATTTTTAAGAGAGGAATGTAGCCTAAAATCAGAGCAATCGTGTGCTTTTGGCCTGGCATCTGGATGAATCTCTGTACAACTGTGTATTTATTTCTAGTCCAGTAATACATACTTTGGGAAATTCCTAAATGAAATGTCTAGTTGTGATGTTGAAGGAGAGACATTTACTATAAGTAAGAGCGAGAGGAGGAATCTGTTATACACCTGATTAAGAAGATTAATAAAAGCAGAAGTATTGATGGTCCTCTGATAATGGAAGAATTTAGACTTTTTGATGGGCACATCAGCTTCTTGACTCTCAGAGTCACCCTGTCCTGACATGCAGGAGTTGTCCTTGACAACTGTGTCTCCCTTGTGCCTCTTATCTAACCCATTCGATTCCCTACTTATTTTTAACTTTATACACACCTTTCTAGTATATTTGTCAGTTAGTTTCACATGAATGTTGTCAACAGTTTCTTGATTGATAGCAAAGCACCCTTTCTGGTCTTGTTCTGACTTACTGTCCAAACTGCAGTGAAAACAAGAATCATTATATACTTCATCATAGCACACTTAAAACCCCTCAATGGCTTTCGAGTCCTTTAAAAATAAGGCAAAAATGTCTTAAGGAACCTGAAACCATGTTCTGACCCGGGTTACTGCAAGGATTAAATCTCACCTTCTTTCTATTCAGTTTCCCCATCGCTCTCTTTGCTACAGGCTTATTAGCCATTTTAAAGTATTATTTGTCTTCTCTGTATGTCCTTATATCATGGATTTTCTATCTACTGTCAGCTCTACTTGACATTCTAGTCTTTTTTGCTATTCCTGTCCCCCTAACAGATCACAATGTGCCCTTGTCTCCTTCAGGTAATTTTCACTCATACCGCAGAATGCAGCATTTATAACTTTCTCATTGTACATATTTGTACTCTATCTCTCTTGTATGCTACTAATCATAGTTTTAAATTTATTCACAAGAATAATTGATTAGTGTATATCAGTTAAACTCCATGTTCCATGAGGACAGTTCTTGCCTGCTTGTTATCTCAGTGTTGGCATATTATAGATATTCATTAAAGACATGCAAATACATGTTGGATGAATGAATAAATCTTTAGAAATAAACCGCAGCTTACCTGTCAGCAAATGTCTTGTTTGTTGTAGGAATAAATGAAATACTGTTCATGAAGTACCTAATGCAGTACCTAGAATACTAGGTGCTCTCAAATTTATATCTATTATGAAAAATATGGGGAGACCACATATAATTCCCTCCCCTTTGTATAGCATCAAGGAATCACTATGTAGAAAACATGATTGTTATTCTTTTTTCTTTTTTTGTTCAAATTTTAGTAAGCTAATAGTCAACTCCTTTCTAGCCAATAGAGTTCTACCTTAGTTACTTTTCTCTCAATGTTGAAACAAAATACCAGGTATCCAAAGTTAAAGGAAGAAAGGTTTATTTGGATCATGGTTTGTAGTTATTTCAGTCCATAGTCTGTTAGTTCCAAGGCAGATTAGCATGCATGGCAGACAGGCATCACGGAGGAGAAATAGCTATAGTGAACAGACAGACAAGTGCATAGTAGCACTCTTTCTGTCCTTTATAGTTTGTGCTGGCTACTCACCCTAGGCTGAGTGTAGCACTCACACCCTTAATCCTAACCAGAACTTTGCCAAACTTAGTGGACTGATTTAATAATCACATACCCTTGATTCTAGCAGTATAATCTTTAGATCCAGCCACCTCAGAAAAGCATCCCTTGTCACTGCATAGCACTGGATTTGGAGGGATGTCTAGACACAAGACATAACAAGTTCTAAGAAAATTGTCAGCTTTATTACTTAAAAAGAAAGACTTTGGAGAATGAAACTGAATTCAGTGCCATGATAGACCTCTCATTAACGAAGCACAGGAGGAGGGCGATACCCAGTGAGTCTCAGTCAGCCAGTTGTGTGTAGCAGCAAGCTTTACCTGCATCTGTAGGGCAAGGTGTTCACCACTAGGCTTTACCAGGCAGCATCGAGCTACTAGAGCACTTTGTATAGACAGGCCAGTCAATCAATAAATGGAGCTACTGAATTCTTTCATTCAGCTTCACCACTAAAATAAATCTCTTCTCTTTCCATGAATATGAATAAGGGAAAGATTGGAGAAGAAGCAATAACACTATGACTCTAATGGAAATCCATTCACATAAAATGAGAAACCAGGATTGGGTACTAAGTATTATGTTCTTGCATTAATGTATTATATTAGATATCTGATTTGCACCCTCTTCGAATCTGACTATTGCCTTTCTTCTGTTTCCACTGCTTCACCTGAATCAAGTTGGCTCTCACCTTTCAGGCTAAAATAAAATAAAAGCTCTGACAAGAGGGATGGCTCCACTAAGAAGCTCAGGAGAGTCAGCTCTCGGGTTTTTAAACAGTGATATCGGAAAACAAGAACTGGATGGGAAATTGGCAGATACAATTTTCTTCCTTTCATTTTGGATTGTGCTAAGGTTCAGTTTCTCCTTGTCAGCCCTTTGGAGAAGTCCTGCATAGTGAAGAATAATACACATTACGCCATTGCTGTCTCTTTAAAGCTCCTTGACAAGCTGCAGCCATTTGATGCCTCAGGACCTGATGTTTTCTTTGCCTCATTTCTCCATTTTCCCTCACCCTCAAAACTCTCTGTCAGTACCCTCCAAACTAGGAGTCAACCCTTTAGTCCTCACCTCAGGCTTTACTTTCTAGAAGAGCTACTCTAAAATGTATATAATGTTTAAAATTAAATTGTACGATAATAGAGTTCTCTTTGATAGTCTTTGCATATAAGTGAGAGGCTTCCAGTTACTCCCCCCATTATCTGTTCTCCTTTTCCTCTGTATTCTTAGAACTGCAGCCAGGATCATTGCCTGAATACTATTTAAATGAATATGGCTATATAAATGAGGCTCTGGCCAATGGAAATTGAAAAAAAAAAAGATACTTAGAACTGTATTCCTATACTTTTGAAGAAAAGCACTTTTCTTCTAATCTTCTCATTAGCTGAAATTTTTACCATGATGACTAAGCTGGATCAGCCCCCTTCAGTGGATCAGAGGAGAGCCCTGGGTGAAGGACGAGAGTGTGAGACCGAAGGAACTTGGGTGACGAAGACCAAACAGACTGGAACAGGTAAGCCCAGACCTCTGAGCGGAAGAAACAAACTTGTATTTAGTTTATATCACTATTACTTTGGTCACATACATTGCTTCTTTTTTTAAGAATTATAATTAATGGAGCAAAACTAAAGCATTCAGGAGAAAGTCAAGTAAAATTATTTTATAGAGAACATTTCAAGAAATTTGCTCAAGGTTTCAACTCCAGCAATATTTTCAAAAAAAATATTGCAGATAAAGATTGAGCAAACTGACTCCCAATGGCTCCTGGACAAGGTACTGTGAGATCCCAGGACCTTGTACATTTGCCATCATAATTTGCATGGCTTAATAATGAGCTCCTGCACCGAGTCCAAAAACTGAAAATGATGTAGTTTTTATATTGTGGAGGAAAATATTGTCATAGTTTCTACAGTATGGGTACAACCAAGATGGGTAGGAAGAACAAATCTGGTAAGAAAAAAAATTTTCCCCTATTAGAATGAAGCAATAAGCTCCTTTATGAAATACTGAAGGAGCAAGATTTGTAGTATTCAGAAAAACATCCTTAAATTTCCTTTTCAGGAACCCTTTAAATATCAACTGGGGTATTCCTCTGAAGATAAAATCTTATGAAATTTCCAGTACATCTAGGTTATAAAACTCTACTTTCTGTTTAAGAAAAATCTCAATATCATAAGCTGTCCTGCTCAGTGCGTCAATTAACACACTGGTCTTACCGCCTCTCACACCTGGGTGGCTGTGGATGGCTGCTGGCCTCCCAGGGAAGGGGCTGTAGTGGGTCTTCTGACTACTTCTCACTCACTCAATCCTTCTCTTTCTCTATTCTCTCCTCCAATATGGGTTTGAAATGGGAGCAGGAAGATATTACTGACATGTGACAGTAATTCTTTCCTTGATCAAATCATAATCAGACTACTGACTGAACCTTCTCCTAGGGCCATTTATGTGCTTCTTTTTTAAAAATCCAGTTGCAGGAAAAACTCTGCAAAGTGATTTTAGCCAGAAAGTCCCATCCTTCAGATCTGATGACCAGGACAGGTCCCTTATTCTCTGTCCTTCTCCAGGTGAGGTCTGACCCCTAGGCCTGTTAGGTCAGTGTGGCTAGACTGTCCCTTAAACTTGCTGTTTCCTCTTATAAATGTTTCATCCACTCATCCTCACCCTATTCCTCAGCTATAAATTCTCACCTGTATGTTATGTTGGAAGCTGGGTCCAGTTATATACTGAGGTTTCCTTTCTGCTGTTGCAGTAGGTTTGAATAAAATCTGCTTCTACCACTCTAACTATTTCCCTGTTCTATTTATCCTTGAAAAGAGTACCTTCCTAGATTATTTTAGATTTGCTGGAGTTTCTTTTTTTTTAAAATTTGTAATACTGTTTTAATATTTATAATTAACACATAAGAAAACAGTAAAACCACTATTTTTTAATTTTTAAAGAAAAAAATTAAAAATAGAAATAAGAATAAAATAGTTTCAAAATAGGCTAATAGAGTAACAATATTTAATATATCATACACTATTGTATTCACAGCAGTTATTCAGAGTACAAGAAATAGGCATGATATCTTGTTCAAACAATGTTAACACAAACCTTTCTTTTCAATGAACTAAGAGAAACTAGCTATATAACTATCTCAACTCATATATATATATATATTTCTCTTCCTTTCTTTTCCCTTTTCCCTGTCAGTTTCTCTTTTCTTTTGAAGTTTCTTCCCAATTCACAATATCTATTGTATGTTTTGGATCTTATTTACTTTTTCATCTTCTTACACTAGTAAGGCAATATGATATTTACATATGTGGGTTGGTTACTTTTCTCTTGTTGCTGGGACAAAACACTTGACACTCAAGATGAAGGAAGGAAAGATTTATTCAGCTTACACTTTTTAGAGATTTCCATCCATAATTATCTGACTCCAAAGCAGGATGGTGTGGTTGAGGGGGCAGTCGTTCATGGCAGCTGCAGCAGATACCAGAAGTGGTTAGAGCAAAAAGATAAAAGGGAGAAGCACGCCTCTTTCCCTCCCTTATATAATACAAAGGCTACCCACCCCCCATGCCAGGGCAGGTGCAACACTCACACCACCAATCCCAGCACAGTCAGTTAGCCAATTACAAGCTAGACTCAATCACTTTTGAAAGGCCCATTTCCCATGACTGCATGAGGCATTTGGGGGACATTCAAACACAAACCATAACAGAGTCTGATTTATTTCACTTAGGAGGATGGTCTCAAGTTGCATCCATTTACCTATAAAAGTCTCAAGTTTATTGTTCTTTACGGCTGAATAGTACTCTATTACATAAAAACTTACGTAAATATTTGTGATCTAACCTAAGGTTGTCACAGTGCCCTTCCTAATTAACACTTCTAGAGATAGCCAATGCTTCTCCTACAATAACTGCCTGCAGTCCATCTTTAGCAACTATGATACAGGTTTTTGCTCTAAGGTCACTTTGCCTGAAAAGGCTCTCCCTTTCTTTTTTCCTCTCCCTCCCCCTTTCCTTCTCCCTCTCTTTCTCCTTTGCTCCCTCTGCCTCTGTTTCTGTCTGTCTCTCCCTCTGTCTCTCTCTATCTCTTTCATTTCTCTGCATTCTGCAGTGTTGGGAATTGATCTGAAGATCTTGCACAAACTAAGAAAGCACTCTATCACTGAGATATATCCCTAAAGTCACTTTCTAAGGCAAAAACCTTTTTAAAAAATGTAATCAGTGAGGAAATACTTTCAAGACTTACATTTACACAGATAATGTTTCTTCATCATTATCTTATTCTAGAATCAAATGTTTTAAATGAAATGTAGAAAGTTCAATAGCTCCTTGTTGAATGAGTGATGTCTCTCCTTCCATAAGGTAATTTATTTTTTAAACTCATAAATCTATTAATATTTCACTTGATATATCAACAGGAGATCAACCATGGATACACCATTAAGTATAAGTTCAACACATACTTTTAAAACACAAAAGATGTCTGTGTAGTGGTTCACTAATGTAATTAATTTAATTTGGCAACTAAGACAAATGAAAAAAGGTAATGTCAGGCCAGTATTGCATATGAGAGGGGTGGCAACTACTCACAACATCCAAGTGGGGGCACTGTGATTTTTTTGTGAAGAAACCCACTTATTTTTTCTATTGATTTGCTCCTTTACTCATACCTTCAACTATTTACATACATTTATTTGTTAATTATTTGGTATTCAGATATGAAAGGAGAATCAAACAGTAAGAGAAGGAAGTAAAGGAAGGAGAAAAATAGAGGAAGAGGACAGAAATGGGGAATGAGATCATAACCTAGGCACCGTGAGAGGTGTGTGCGTGTACAGGTTCATGTGTGGAGGTGTAAATTAAATTCTTCCAAATCAGAACAAAGCGTTTCTTTTTAACTTCTATCATCTGAAAATGTGGAGTGAAATTTGTTTTTAAGAACTTTGAACGAAAATGGTTAAGAGCATAATGACTAAAATATATTCACTAGTCACAATTATGAGAATGCATACAAAGTATTTTGCCTGAATAATTTTCTTGCATAGAAACAATAATAATTGTAGACAACTCAGTCCTGTAATCATAGTGTGCGTTTGTCTTGACCCTGTTACATTATCACAGTGGCTTGACTCCTTCCACTAGCTGAGGCAAGGGAAGTGGTCTTGACCATGGTCATCTTTTATTTTATTAACATTTTTGTTTCTCTTTCTTTATGCCTGCTATCATAGCTTATGTAGGTTAAAACTTAAAGTTCCAGTGAAATCTGGGTATTTATGAAACATCCAAATATAAAAAAGTAAGGACTGTGGAAATACTCAAAATCACATTTGAAAAAAATTACCATTTATGTATACTAGTGTGTTTTTGTACACTTAAAATCATTATTTCTGAATTATTATGTTCAATATATAAACATAATACAAATGCATATTCCATGTTAAACAATTCTGAATGTTACTAATATAACTCATGTCAAATGTTAACATAGGGATTCATTTAGGAATATGTTTAGTTCAGTGAGTGGCCTATTACTCTTTCTTTCTTGAAATAGCTACAGAAAGCTTTGAAAATGAAGCTCAGTGCAAAGAACCAATATGCTCTAAGTAATTTCCTAAGGCATATGCATGTATTATATGCTTCTACAAGCTATAACAAGATTATTTTTTAAGTTCTTTAATTCTAAGTAGGGCATTGTTCAATTTTTACAATAAAATGTTCACAGTTAGTTCTTACCCACCTCTGTAAATCACTGTAAATCAAAGATGAGCAAGAGTTTTCCAAATATTCTTAGAATTGTAACGCAGTATGATATTAGAAATTTCATTTATTTTTAACATTTTAACCTCCATTTGTTGGAATTATTGAGTCACTCACAAAAATTAGTCATAAAGTAAGAAGAAATCTAGAGTTTTTAAATATTTTCCTTCTTTAAGCAATTTCCTTTTTCAGGAAACAAGTATGCCATTTAAAGTAAAAAGTTTTCTGATAAAACTATTAGAGAGGAAGAGATGGGTAAAAAAAAATCATAGTTGAAAGAAAGTGTTCAAATTTGAAGTTCCATTTTCTTTTAAACTTCAGGTTTGGGACTTTGAAGAGTCAGTGTGGTTTGTGAAGTTGAAAGTTTACTGAACGCCTCACATTGAGACCCCAATACTCCAACATTTGGATAGGTTTGGACATGGTATCAGAGTTTTAAACTTAGACAGAATTGCAGCTAATAATGAAATTCCAGCTTTCTTGGCCTTGTTAGTAATTAATGAACCACTGTTTTCTTTCAAATTATTGTTACAGTAACCTATCTTTACCTATGAATTTACTTTCTCACTTTTACATACCTGTGCTTGACTGTAGTCCAAACATATTTGAGCAATAAGATATTAGGGAGGCATAGTGGAGAAGGGAGGAAAGAAGGAAGAAAAGAAGGAGAAAAGAGAAAAGCAATAATAGAGAAACTGGCAGATTCAAAAAGTAGATGTTATGAAATTGCTGAAGAGTGTTTACTGAGCTCTCATTGAAAATGTGTGTGTGACTGGTTACATATGTAAATGACAGAACAAATAGGTACAGAGAAATTTTCACCTGGAAGTAACAAACTAACATATAGAGGTAATGTTTTCCATGCTATGTTTAACACAGAAGCCTAGCTACCTCTACACATTTCTGTGCTTGTCCAGAAACATAAAACCAAAAAGTTTTAAGAGTTGCATTTCATCATGTGATGTAATTTCCTTTCTCTTTGTAACACCACTAAAAATTATTAGGAAAATAATCCCTATTCTTAACATGGCTGTAACATGGCATACAGTTCAATGCCCCCCTCTTGATCTGTAAGGAATACATTTCAAGACCTGCAGTAGATTCCTGAGACCAGGGGTAGTACCAATCTTAATATGCATTGCTTTTTTTTTCTATATGTACTGTCTCTTTCTCTTTTTTTCATCTTTCTTTACAGCACTGTGGATTGAACCCAAGGCTTTCATATTGAACTAAATCCTAGCCCCTCTGTTTTTAACTTATTAATTTTAAAAAATGATCTTGCTAAGTTGCCTTGGCTGGATTTCAACTTGCAATGCTCCTTCCTCGGCCTCCCAGAATTCATGTATCATGCAATCATGTGCTACATTCTAACCTGAGCCATCAGTTATTGGCTTAGTCTGGGTCAATTGACTGCCTCTAGGTTAAGGATAATTGGACAGTGATTTCAGCAGCATTGCAATGTGTGAAATGGGAAGAGGTTATTTCACACCAAAGAAATGGAAAGGTTGATAGGAAGGGGAATGTGAAGCCAGGGAGCAAATCAATAAAGTCCTAGCACAATGCACCAAGGAAGAAGACACACAGCTGGGAAGTGGTGGCTGAATCACTGCCAGGAACATCGAATCTAGTGCTCCATTCCTTTTGACGGTTCAAGCTGTGACTTGGAGATTTTAGACCACTGGAAGCAGATCAGCTTCTTGCTCTACAACACTGAGTGTTTTTGCAAAACAAACTTTTGTGTTCTGTGGGGGCACTTTCAGCATCACCTCATAGGAAGGGACGTGTGGTGCTGCCGGGTCAGTGGAAGCTCGCTGCTTGATGGCTTCTCTCCTTCTAAACTTTCTTTTGAATAGATGGAGACTATTGGGTTCCTCACTGCATACAAACCCTGCTATTAAAAATTGCAAGTAATGGGAAAATGCTCTAAGGATTTCATTAGGACATATTTATCAGGGAGAGTAATGGTCTTTTCATGTGCAAGTACAGTCATGTGAAAAAGGAAAGGGAATATTACTGGCAAAGTTTTAAACCAAAATGGAGTCTTTCCACAATATTTGTATAATTCATATTTCAGACATTTCGAGCTGCCTAATTGAACCACTTCAAAATGTCATGTATCAATGATTTCTGAGTATTGTGAGGATACAGAGCATTCATACACATTTGGTGTAGCTTGTCAAATTCTTAACCTACATTTCTGGAGGAAAAATAGGATTTCTATATTGGAAACTTGAACTTTATCTGTTCCACATACTATTCTGTGAAATTTACTTTCTGATGAGGAGGATTATAGATTAATGCTTCCAACTGTTGCCTCCCTTGAGACTTTGGGAGCTGTGTCTTCTGCTCTTTGTGGGGAACATTATGGACATCTTCTTCCCAGCCTAATCTTCTATTTAAGTCTCACTGTACGGCTTCCAAGGCAACCAAAAATTGCCTTTGCATTTGAGCCTCTATCTTCCGGCTCTTTCTATTTCTCTAACCCCAGAATCTATCTGAAGTTGACTTCTTAAGTGGAATTCTTCGCTGTCGACTTAGAAGCAGCAAACTGTGCAGGCGATACACACACTTTGTTACTTGAGTCTCACAATTAAACTGCTAGATGCTAGAAATGTCATAAAATCCTCACAGTATGACAGAGGAGAAGGAGTTAATTATTGGCCAGGGCTGGACCTAGACACATCTCATTAGAATGTCTGGTAATACATTCAGGGCATCAAGGAGGAAATGAAAAGAAAACATCAGAAGGCTAAAGATGAAAGGAGAGCAATACAATAATAAGAGAGAGCTTCTAATTTCTCAACTGTTGCAAATTTTTCTTTAAAGCACCCAACTCTCTTCTGTTTTTAAGCCTTTTTTTGTTGCAGAACCATTAGTGTGCTGAGCCACAGTCACTCAATAACAACAGCAATCAGTCTGGTATGGAGAAACATGATGCCAAATTGGATCCTGGGCATATTAGTGTCTGATTTCCTAAGACAAGACACAGAAGTTATGTGACTTCAAGGTGAATAAAGAGAAAGATACAAAACAGTTGGAAAACAGGTACATAAAAATATACATTGACATATAGTCACATACACAATTATAAAAAGAAAAGGCTATACACAACCTCTAGAGATTTTTTTTTTAGAAACTTGATCTTTCTCACTATCTACTAATTCTATGAATATACAGTCTGTTGACAAGAGGAGATGAGATATAAGGCATTCACAATACTGGAAGAACATACAGACACTCACACAGATAGATGAAAGGCTGGGGAACATTCAGGGAATCGCAATTTACCAGGCTGATTCCAGCATAGACTTACAGGCAATTGCGAGAGAATATGAAAGATAAGACATAGAAAAATTGCAACTCATAAAAGAAAAGAATCACAGAAGATCAGGGAGAAATTTATATGAATTTACCTCATAGCATTGTTGTGAAGATTGAAGTGTGGTTGTGGTTTTGTTTGTTGTTGTGTTTTGTTTTGTTTTGAAACAGGGTCTCCCTATTTACTTGAGGTTAGCTTTGAATGCATTCTGCAGCCCACACTGGCCTGGTAGTCACAATTATCCTGTCTCAACGTGCTGAGTGCTGGGTGAGATGGGTACCATTACTGGCATACATGTCATTAGAATAATTAGAATATGTATTCATATCATACAAAACATGTTAAAATGAGATACGTTCTATCAATATAGGAAGTAGTGGAATTATTAAAATAAGCAACAGTCCTCTGTCAGAAATTCCTTTTAAGTAGCAAATGTTATAATGGAAAAGAATGGATGCAATAATAAACAATTTAATAAAAGGGATAGATTTCATAAAAGTAGTAGATTGCTACAAGGTTTTAGCTTAGATCAAAGAAGAATATAATTCACTTAGGTCCAGCACACTGCTTATTTTTGCAAATAAGTTTTTACTGGAAAATGTTTTGATGTTTGGGCTGCCTTCCTTTGCACTACAGTGTCCCATTCAAGTGATTTTAAAGATCAGATTGCCTGCAAAATCGAAAATATTTACTATTGTGCTCCTCAGGAGGAAGAAGTACAGTTTGCTGATCTTTGCTCTAGATAATCAGAATAATAAAATTAGCTACCGTTTGCTAATTACTATTGTTTTAGTGTGTTGAATTGTTAAGTATCCCAGGAAGGTAATGTTATGTACCCATTCAACAGGAGGTCTAAGTAACTTACCAAGGTGGATAATTAATGGCAGAATTCTGGCTTTCCAAATTTAAAAATTAAAAATATAAGACACTCAGTTAAATTTGAATTTCAGATAAACAATGAGTGCTTTCTTAGTATAAGTACACCCTGTGCAATTTCAAAGTAAATAGGATATCCTGTACTTTATCTGGTACCTTAGTTCAAAACCATGACCTTGAGCCCAGCCTTAATAAATACTATACTGCCTCTATCTTCTTAGGATAGCAGACTTATTTGAACAGGAATGAGTTGAATACAGGATGTGTTTTATGTCTGGTGAGTGACAGAGTTAGTATAGAGTTAGTCTGTACTTTGAGAGACCAAGCTGGCTTTTTTCCCAGGAAATCTTAAAGATGAAGCTTGGCTTTGGGCAGAGAAGATTAAATCAGCCCTGGATTGGCTTCCTTGTGGTATTATCCAAATTTAGGATCTGATGCTCAGAAGTAATTAGGACAAAAAGCATACATTAAAAGCTACCTGAATGTAAGTGGTAGTAGAAACTAGAAATAACCCCTATGTCCAAAGAGTTCAGAGTCAATTTTCAGCTTAAATCCTATCGTAAAGATCCTTCCAGACCTTAGCCTTTCAGTGCTAAACTGTTAGTACTCAACAAAGCTTTCAAAACCCGCACCATCTCCATAATGTAGGCCCTGCTGGAATTGCAATAACATTTCACATCAGTATTTAAGGAAAAGCTATTAGAAAAGAGAAGCTACACCCTTTCCCACAGACTCAAGGATGCTAAAATTTGTAGGCATGACTGTGCTGAAAAATAACATTTCTGAGTAGTACAGTAAGCCCTGCATATCATTTCAGTTTGCAAAGACAGGGCCACAGATGTGGAGGCAAGATACTGAAAAGTACAGTCCATCAGGAGCAATAAAATTCAGCATGGGAAAGAACTCCTAGTTGACTTAAGGCATGGTATGTTGCTGTTGAAATTATAAGCCTGCTGTAATGAATTATTTTGCACAAAGCAATTTGAATAAGGTGAATGCTAGGTATGGTTATTGCAATTGTCAAAGGCAATAATCCAATTATATGCATACAGTGCTCCAAACACTGATTTTGCTGATTCCTATCCCTCTATTTCAGTCATATTTTTTAAATGAAAGGATGTGGTTTCTATCTGAATGGAAGAGACTGAAATGCTGACTGGTTTGTGATGTGATTGGTTATAGTAGGAGCAATTTGTTAACTTTTCTGAATATAGAAAATACAAGAGAATCTGTGTAACACCTACTTGAAATTTCAAATTAATGTTTTATAAGGTATTTCTATGTATTCTGTATGCAAAACAACAATTGGCGACACCTGGTGGTTTGAGTAGCTGCTGT
Organism: Hydrochoerus hydrochaeris; assembly: GCA_004027455.1. Lineage (NCBI taxonomy): Eukaryota > Metazoa > Chordata > Mammalia > Rodentia > Hydrochaeridae > Hydrochoerus > Hydrochoerus hydrochaeris. Next base: position 229,180 of record PVLA01003109.1, read on the forward strand.
GTGCCAGGTATGTAGTAAGCAATGGTTATAAAAAGTGGAAGGATACAGTACTTAACTATCAGACCCTTCTAGTCTAAAACCAGAGGCATAGTTTTGCATAAGTAAATGTCACTGAGGTGATTCATCCCATAATGGAGCCATATGAGAGCCCAAGGAAAGAATGGCAAGTGTTTCCTAGAAGGGCAAAACATTCTTCATTAAAAAAAAAAAGAAAAGTAGGGCTGGGGATTTAGCTCAGCAGTATAAGCATCTGTCTAGCAAGCTGAGGTCATGAGTTTGATCCCTGGTACAAAAAAAGAAAGAGAAGAGAAGAGAAGAGAAGA
>PVLA01003110.1:0-51097 GCA_004027455.1 Hydrochoerus hydrochaeris
ACGTTTGTCACCCCACACCTGCTCTCCCCATGTCGCCCTCCGCCTGTCACCCCATGCCTGTCGCCTTCTGCCTGTCACCCCACACCTGTCACCCCTACCTGTCACCCTCCACCTGTTACCTCCTGCCTGTTGCCCTCCACCTGTCACCCCGTGCCTGTCACCCCGTGCCTGTCACCCCCTACCTGTTGCCCCCGCCTGTCACCTTCCGCCTGTCCCACACCTGTCTCCCTCCACCTGTCACCTTCCGCCTGTGACCATGCTGCAGGGCCTGAGCTGATACACAGCAAACCTTTTCTATCTCAGAAGGTGTTTGTTAGGTGTTTAAAATCTGTGCGTGATGGTGATGGTTAGGTAAGTCAGACGGCACATGTGGTCCGTACCATGTGATTGCCACAGAAAGCCACAACTTACCTGAGCCGTGCTTGGGACAGCTGCCTGCTGCCCACCTGCAGGGCCTCCTGAAGGGACTCACAAATCAGTAAGCAATGGGTAATATTGCTACTCACGGAACAGAAAAGTATTTGTCCGTTATAGTCATCAAAGTTCCCTTATAGTTCCTTATGTAAAATAAATATGGGAAGTTAGTAAAATTTAGAAATATAGTGAATAAAATTGAATTTTTTTTTTTTTTTTTGTCTTTTTGAGACAGAGTCTCTCTATGCAGTTCGGGCTGGCCTTGAGCTCACTTTGTAGCCCAGGTTGGTCTCGAACTCGCAAAGATCCTCCTGCCTCAGCCTCCTGAGTGCTGGGATTACAGGGGTGAGCCACCACACCCGGCTGGAAAGTTTTAACTCTAATAACTGACTCATCTGAATGGCATTTGAAATGACACGCGGTGCCCCGAGGTATTGCTGCCTCTCTGTCCCCTTCCTGCTCCCTTCCCCCCCTCTCTCTGTCTCTCTCTCTCTACAATTTTAGATTTTTAAAAATAGTATGTTTGTCCAATATTACTTAATAGCTGATAAGCAGGAATATATATACATAATTTGATGGATTTTTGCATGTCATATTAAATGTTTAAGGAATTATATGTATTAAATCTTTATCTAAATCCTTACCTTAAACTTAAAATTAAAATGTCAAATAAAGAAAAAGAACAGGGCCAAGGCTGTGTTAAGTGGTAAAGCTCAGCTCCTGAGGCTTTGGTTTGCTCTCCAACACCTAAGGATGGAGGGAAGCAAAGAAGAGGGAGAGGGGGAGAAAGGGAAACGAATTCTAAAGAATTTTAAAGGTGATTGCCGATCTTCCAGAGTGTTCTTTTGTTTATTAAAGTACGTTTTAAAGCTGCATTCCTTAAACTTCGCATTTCACTGCACTAATTGGAGCTTTCTGAACGCGGCTGAGACGTGCTGGAGTATATACATATTATTGATGTAACTCTTTTAACTGCTCCTTCTAGATACACTCTGACCTTCAGCCTTTTCTTAGAGAGAAGGCCAGTGAGTCCGTGACTTTTAACCTAAACTCGGCACCTGTGGTTTTACATCAGGAATTCCTTGGAAGAGATTTGTGGATGAAGCAGATCAGAGAGGTAAAGTGAAATCACTCCTATTTCAAGTACCATTAGTGTTTTGTTGATTTGCAAACATAGTTCATATTTCATAGTGATCCAAGCAAGGCTGGAGGTCAGCCATCAAAGCATATTCGTTAAAGCAAGACTACTTCCTTATAATCTGCATTTCCAAGATGGCACTATGGTGTGCTTTTGTTATCTGAGTTCTTTGAATCCTGCAGCACAGCCCTAGAGCCTGTGGCGAATGCTAATTAACTCCGATGATATTTTGTTTTCGGAAGGCTTTCAGCCACCGGGCTCTGGTAATAGCACCACCCTTTAACTGAGGGCAATTTCCCAGCTGCAGAATTCCAGGAGCTCCATCTGTCAGCTCTTTGGGTTATTTTAAAACAAACTTGGACCCTGTGCACTCATTCCGAGGTGTTATCAGGAAAATATATATATATATATATATATATATATATATATATATATATATATACACACACACACACACACACACACACAAAAACCCAGCACCATGAAGTGAAAAGGGTAAGGGGCTCAGGTTGAGTAAATCTGCCTTTTAGACGTACGGGGTCGTGTAGGAGAGGAAACTTTCTGTTTCTCTTTTGTTTATTTATTTATTTACTTGTGGTTTTTTGTCTTTTGAGACAGGGTGTCACCATATAGTCCAGGCCATCCCCCTGCCTCAGCCTCCCATGTGCTGGGATTATAGGCATGGCCACCACTCCCGGTACTGGTTTTCTTTTAATTCAGAAGCTCCAGTGTAAAGATTCTTGCCTTTCTCTGTAGCGCCTCATGAGAATTCCTCACCTTTATGGTCGTGATTGGTTGGGTTAACCCGAAGCCCAGGAACTGGGGGAAGTGGCCCCGCGGGCTGCGAAGACAGGGCTGGACAGGTGTCGCCGTGCTGCTGGACAGGTGTCGCCGTGCTGAAAAGGCGAGATCCCTGCTCGCCAGCCCTCTTCTGAGCTGCCTCTCAGCAGGCCGACAGCCAGTTGATAATCCCTCCCGTCCACCCCGTAGAAACTCAGAGGAGCCTGGTCTTAGGGAACTGTCAAACCAGGAGAAAGACCTGCAGGCAGGGCTGGTCAGGGCGCTTGTCACAGCTGTCACCTGCAGTGGGACCACCTGCCCCTTGAGGTCTCAGCGCGTGGACACGCACGGAACCAACCGCCAGCTGGCGCAGAGAGTGAGTTCCAGAAGAGCTCAGGGCTCCACCGCGAAGGAAAGTCAGGACCCAGGAAAGTCAGGACCCAGCGAACGAACGGAAAGGGGACTCAAAGGAGACAGACCGCGAGGAGAGGGAAGGGTTCTCCGAAGCACTTCAGCAAGGGTTTAACCCTTTGTAAGAAAAAGTGATTATAAGTACAATCAGAGCTGCTGGGTATGGTGACCCACATCTGTAACCCCGGTGCTCACGAGGCTGAGGCAGAAGGGTCACCATGGTCTTGAGTCCAACATAGGACTACATAGCAAGACCCTGTCTCAAAAAAAAAAAATTACATCTATCTATCTATCTATCTATCTATCTATCTATCTATCTATCTATCTGTGAGTGTGTGTGTATACATATATATATATGTATATAATCAGTATTATATGAAAATATAATCACAGAAACTTTTTTTCTCGTTTTGAGACAAGGTCTTACTATGCAGTTCAGGCTGGTCTCCAACTTGCAATGATCCTCCTGCCTCAGCCTCCATCCGAGTGCTGGAATTACAGGTGTGGGTCACCATGCCCAGCTGGCTTTGAATTTCAATTTACATCTTAGCAGGTTTTTCCATAATTTACATAAATGCAAAGCAGATCATTTCATCCTGTTAGATGATGTTAAAGTACTGTGCTTTTTTTTCTTCTTCCCATGAGATACAAAAACATATTCATCATATCTGCTCTTTCTAGTCTTTTTGCTTATATGCTTCTGTAGCTCTTCAATAGATGTTACTAAAAGGCTGACCACAGGAAGTTTTCTGAATCGGAAGCATAGAAGATACAAATGAGAAAATTGAATAAAACAACAGAAAATAGAAAAGATAAGAAAATAAGACTTGGGAAATGGCAGATTCATTAAAATTCTCTCAGAAAATTAAAAATTGAGGTTAAAAAAAATCATGAAATTTTTTTAAAGTTCTGAGATCTGAAAGATTCGCGTCTCCAGATAGAAATGGTGACCTAAATAATAAATTTTAGAAGACCTGCGCCATGCTGAGGTAGGGTCAGTAGTGGATCATGTGCTTGGCATTCAGCAAGCCCTGGGCTCCATTTCCGTCGCAGAAAAATAAAGAAATAAAGACCCGCTCCAGGTCACATGGTTATCAAAGTCTGGAACAGTATTCTTCATCTTTCATACAAAGAACCGAGAATTATAATGACACCCTAGAGACACTGAAAGATTCAAAACAGTGGAATATACCTTCAGATTTCAAGGAGAAAACTGTTTCCAGTTTATAATTTCATGTCAGCCCTGTCATCAAGTGTAACATTAAAGACCATTTAAAACAGATCTAACAGATCTAAACCAGGCATGGTGGCATGTACCTGTAATCCCAGCCCTTGGGAGGCTGAAGCAGGAGGATCAGTGTGAGTCTGAGGCCAGCCTGGGCTTCAGAGTGAGTTCAAGACCAGCCTGAACTGCATAGTAAAACCCTGTCTCGAAAAGATAAACAAACAAACAAATAGATCTATAAAGTCTCACACGCCTTTGCTTCAGAGAATAGTAATGTATTCCATCCTAGCAAGAAAGAGATGGTGGACTCCAGGAACCAGGGACCGGACAGAGGCGGGAAGCAGTGGAAATCCCAGGGCAATGTGGAGGCAGGTCCTAAACTGGTGGCTGTGTGTTCAGGCTACACTGGGACAGGAGGACAGAGACCTCTGTGAGAAACATCTCCGGGGTGGGGGGTGTGGAATGACAAATCACCTAATGTGCTTGCTTGAGAGTCAGAGATGAGTTAATTACAGGTAATTACAGAAAACGTAATGTTCATGAACTATCACTACAAAACTTAGCTGCTTCGAAGTAACCATTGCTTTAGGTGCCTGGACGCTGGGTGTGGGGAACCTGGAGAGGGCATAGTGGGGTGACTTGGCTGTGCTCTGTGGTGTTGGACCCTTACCCAGAAAACCCAGCTGCTAGACACGATAGCCGTTCTGGGGTACACGTGCCACAGGTTCACCCCCCAGAGGCTCGCTCATTCATTCACACCTGCCAGCAGCCTGCGCCCGCGGAAGACCTGGCTGCTGACCACCCAGAGCTCACACATGCGCCCTCTGCCAGGCTTGGCATCCCTGCTACAGGGCATGCTTGTTACAGCCCCTCAACAGGGAGACTGCTCAGAACCCTACGTAGATTCTTCCACAGGCAAGACAGAGGCCTGCACCTTCCTCGTGACCCGCCGCAGAAGGCCACGACATTTCCTGGTCTGTCCAAACAGCCGTAGGCCCTGCGGCACGGAGACCAGGGAGCACAGACCTCACCCCTCCACCGCAAGTCGGAGAACTGGGGGCCACCTTTAAAAACAGCCGCACCAAATTGACAAAACAAGGTGAAGTCGTTACTCACTACGGTGGCAAAATTAAAAACGTATAAGGAAAGAAAAAGGTATAAGGGAAATGTAATCACAGGACTCCTTATGGGCATAGAGAATAATATTTATATAAGTAAAATACAAATTCTGAGTTTTTATAATGAGTGCATTTTATTTGTTAAGCAATCCAAACACCATTTGGAATTAGGAAACATTTCCAGTTTTTATTCATAGAATTATTAATCAAAATGGTAAAAGCAGGTTTAGCCAGCCAAAACTCAAGGGAAATGAAAACATTCCAAAGACATCTTGCAAAGTTCCAAAGGAGTCCCCCGCAGACTAGAAATCTAATTAACCTGCGCTTGCCCAGCGGGGGCTTCCTTACCTTCGACGTTCTGTTTCCAAGGTGTGCAAACTCGGCTTTGAATCAGTGATGCGTTTTCAGTCTGAGTCGGTGTGGAGTCTAGCCCAGTAATGGCAAGCCTTGTGTTTTATTTTATTTTTTATTTGCTTATTTGAGACAGGGTCTTGCTCTTTAGCTCAGGCTGGCCTCCAACTCACAGCGATCCTCCTGCCTCAGCCTCCTGGTGCTGGGATTTCAGGCAGGCAGTACCATGCCCAGACGACGGCAAACCTTTGAGAGTTTCCAGGGGTAACAAACAGCCCTGCAGCACTGGTGCCAATGGTCTGCCACCCCTGTTCTAGCCATTCCCTTCTTGCTCGGGTGAATGCCGCGGACAGCTGTTCTGGTAGCCTTCCCCTGTCACCTTGCTGGTGTAGATGACATGTACCTTTCTGTCCATCTGGACTCACTTGCCAGTTTACTGACTTTTGTAGTGTCTCCAAACCACCTGGACTAGATGGACATAGTGGCACATGCTTGTAGTCCAGTACTCCAGAGGCCGGGGCAGAAGGAAAATTGTGAGTTCAAGGCCAGCCTGAACTACATAGCAAGACCCTGTCTCTAAATAAATAAAAAACACCTAGACTTCGGCATCTTTGCAGGCAGGAGGGGAGCAGACACTGGTTTGGTTTTGGTTTTTGCTGCAGCTCCCTGAGGAACAGGGAAGACATGATCTTCCAATACATGTGAAGCGGGTTTTGCAGTATTTGGGACAGTCTGAAGTCCCAGAAAGGTTGGACTCCATGGTGACCATTTGGTACCAGTCAGCCTCCTAAAAATTGAGTATTGATTTAACCAAAAAGTATGATGGAATGGGAAGAAGGGATTTAAAAAAGCATTTGGTGGCCGGGAGTTTAGCTCAGCGGCGTAAGTGCCTGCTTGGCATATGCGAGGTCGTAAGTTCAATCCCCCCCAAAAAAAGCATTTGGTGATAAAAGCTAAACATTCCTTTCATATAGCAATGAGGGACAGTGTCTAACTTTAAAAATCAAAGTAGAGCATCACCGAGATCTGGAGGGTGCTGTATTGTTTTCTTAGAAGTCTTGTACTATCTGACCTTTAAATACTACCCTGTTTGCTTTTATTTTAAAATTTAAAGCCAGGGATGGTGATACACACCTGTAATCCCAGCACGTGGGAGGCTGAGGCAGGAGAATCTCTATGAGTTTGAGGCCAGTCTGGGCTACATAGTGAGTTCAAGGCAGCCTGAACTACATCATGAGACCCATCTCCCCTCTCTGCAAAATGTAAGCCAAGTGTGATATCCATGCTTGTAATCCCAGCACTCTAGGAACCTGAAGAAGGAGAATCAAACTTCAAACCCAACCCAGGCAATTTAGAGACTTATTGAGAACCCTGTGTCACTAGAAACAAGAAAAAGGAAAAAGGGAGAGTACAAGGCCCTAGGCTCAGTCCCTACTATTGTCAAAATTTATTAATTTAATTTATAAAGTTTGAATGTAATATAATTCCACTTCTATGAGTTGACCCTAAGAACAATAGCAAATATGGGTCAAAGGCTTACATATTAAGATATATACTGAACCATTAATTATAAAAGGAAGAAAGTGAAAATTGACTCATTTAAAAACATTATAAAGGTGTAGAACAATGAAATATCATTGAGCTATTGAATATATATTACATATATTACTGGGGTGTATTTGTGTGTTTTTGGACAGATGAATTGAAAAAATATATACAGATGGCGTTAGTGACTGTAAGTGGGTGGCATTAGACTACATGGCAAATTTACATTTTGGCTGAAAAGACCCAAATGAAAATGTTAAATGAAAGCTAATAGCTCTCCCTAGAATCCTCACACATAGTCACACACACACATGTAGAAGTAACTTAGAAATGAGTTTTAAAGAAAAAGTATATGTTTTAACTCAAGCTTCTTTACAGACCTACAGAGTCGCCAATGTAGATAACTAGAACAGCCCAGGATTTCCTAAACAGATGGTGAAATGCATTCCAAATCATTCTCTCCTGTGGGACAGACGCTAGATTCAAAGGGATATCGTTTGAAAAAGCCTGTCTCTTGCAAGGGCAGTAACTCAAGTATGTCAGAGACCTGGTGTAGAGGTCAGTAAACCCTGACACAACGTAAGCAAAGGTCATTGCACTCCCCTGCCTGGACCCCCTGTGGCCATTTCTAAATCCTCACCCTATAATCCCTGCACTCAGGAGGCTGAGGCAGGAGAATTGCCATGAGTTCAAGGCCAGTTGGACTATATAGCAAGACCCTGTCTCAAAAAATTAAAAGAAAAAAAATAAAATAAATCCTCACCTTTCGGGAAAGACTGGGAGCTGATTTCTTGTCCTGGTCCCTGCTGGGAGGCTTAGATTTGCTATATGACTTCAGCTCTCCTCTTTATAACTACCTGTCCAAATCAGAAGGGATCACTGATTAAAAAGAAGGGGAATCCATCCAAAGCCAGAAAGAAGTTCCTTTCTGTTGCATAGGGGACAGCAATCTTAATCTTTAGACTAAAGACTCTGTACTTGAATTTATTTCAATCTTCTAAATTTCATCTAAACATATTTATGTAAAATTCTGTGAGGTAATGGTCTTGTTTGGACTGAGAAATAGGGCACATGATTTGTGAAACACTTGAGAGGGACATTCTTTTCTGATGCTCACGGAGGTTGCTTGTTAACCCTGAAATTACTCTGTTCTGTTTCTGATTTTTTCATGAGAGTTCCCCTCCTGAGTATTTCTGTGACCCTCTCCTCCCCCATTTTTGAACTTGATCGTGCGTTCATGGGGAATAATAGCGAATTCACCTTCAAATTACCCACAGGGCATGGCACAGGGGCTTACCTGGAGTAAGCATCCCTAGAATGCAGAGCGTGGTCCCCAGGATGGGGCTGTTTGGCTGCCACCCGGTTCTGACACATTGAAAGCCAAGGTCACAGCACATATGACGGAGAACCTCAGGTGAAAGCCCTGGGTCTGAGCTTGGGCTCTCTCAGCATCTGTGTACATTTTAAGAGCTTAAGAGCACATTCTCCCATATCCTTTTTATCATTTCCTGTGGAATGATGGAATTGAGCTCGGTTTGCTTTGGATCTGTTTAAAGGTCTGTTTCAGATCTTAAATCTCTAAGAAACAAGTCTCTCAGACAGGAGATGCACTGCAAGAAACATATTTATCTCTATTAGAAACTTTGGCAAGTTTTGACACAGAAATTCTCATGCCTGATGCTGGAAGTTGCCTGTGATTTCTCCTTCCCGCGTGTAAAATTACTTCCTGCTCTATCCAGACAGGTTAATGTAACTTCTGCTCTTTTGATTTCTTGCTTAGAGAGAATTATTGGCTAAACGAGGAAGAGAGGAGATCACTCTCTCTCGGTACGGTTGGACAGCATTGTGAGTCCGGAGGAAGAGCACTTTGGGTTTCCGTACTGGCCCGTGCCGTCGCTTCTCCAAGCCCCAGACCACGGGCTCAGTTAACCCTGTTTGTCACAGCCACGGGCCGTGGGCGCACGCACCCCCTTTCCAAACCCCCTCTCCAAGAGGCAGTTGAGAACACAGGCCGGGCTCCAGAACTGCTCAGAAGTATTGGTCATGCATTGTCTCCATACTAATTTCAACAAATCCCTCCCCACTTTAATCTTAAATTTAGATTTGCAGCTGCTAAAAAATAATGATCAGGTAAAAACATGGTTAGTGAATGGGTGATTCACCCCGGGGAGGTGAAGTCATTACTCAGTTTTCATTTTGACTTCTAATAAAAGAAAGTAGAATCCTTCAGAGAACCACAGAGCTCAGACTCTCTCAGGGGGTCCAGGGGCTGCTGCAGGTCAGTGAGCCTTATTTTTAATGATCCTTCTGGTTTTCTGCTGCCGTGACAAGTCACCTGAAGAAATAAGAATTATGATTATATTTTCTTGGTTATTCCTGAAAGTACTGACATGTCACTCAGGCTCGTGACATTCTGACACTGTCATAAGCAGCCGAAAACACCTTAAATGTGCCTGCCGAGCTGTAACTCATTTGTCCCTAGATAGCCTGTTCCTACTTCTCATTCGAAAAGCAAAACAAAGCCTGCTAGACCAGGCCAGTGGGCATAAAAATAACACATGCAGGTGCTTAAAGAAAAGGGAAAATGCACCGGAGTCCTCAGTAATACCACACGCTACAGTCTGCTAGGTCCTGTGTTTAAGACATTTTGAGTCATTTCAGTGAGAATAACATGACTGTCCCCTACCTTACAAGCTGCCCGGTGTGGGCGTTTGAAGGGTCGGTATGTGACCACAGACTGTGAAATGACGCTGTGTGTCAAAAAATTTTTCAAGATTTTCTGTTGCACTTAAAGAAACAAAGCACGTGACCACAGAAGATCTAACGGTAGCTGGGGATGTGAGTCAGTGTCGGAGCTGCTGCCTGCCATGCCCAAAGCCCTGGGTCTGATCCCTGGAACCCCAAAATTAAAGCAGAAGATATAGCAATAAATTGTCTGAAGGCTGTCTGTGATTGCATGGGGGGAAAAGGAGAAATGCACCCATACAAGGAGTGATCCAAATACACAGTGATGTTTAAATTTAAAACACAGATCATAGAAACCAGACATGGTGACACACACCTGTCATCCCAGCACTCAGGAGGCTGAACCAGGAGGATCACCTTTAGTTGGAATCCAACCTGGGCTACACAGTGGGTTCATGAACCTGTCTCCAAAAAAAATTTTTTTGTAGTAAGACACATTGACATTAATCCCCCTCAGAATACTCCCTTTTGCTTCAAACACCTTTGTTCATCAATTTCTGAAGGAGCAGCAGACCTCTTTCTTGTCTTTATAAGGTGTGATTTTAAAAAAAAAAAGTGATTGCTCCTAAAAGGGAAAAGCTTAAAAACCTTAATGTGGACCGGGGATTTAGCTCAGTGGCTTAAACGTGCCTGGCAAGCATGAGGCCGTGGATTTGATCCCTGGTACCAAAACAAAAAAAACCTTAATGCGCACCTTATCTGCCTTATCAGATCTGCACCTCTGGCGCTTCCCCAAGTCCCAATGACCATGAAAGGTCAATGTTTTGAGTTGATTCAGAACATTGGGTCAGCCAGGACAGTACAACCAAAGATACGACAAAGGACTTTAACAACTTAAAAAATGATAATGCCTCAAGAAGTGGCAAGAATGATGGAATACGTAGTTGAAACAAAGCAGAGTATTTTGAGGGAACTAATGGCAGTGGATCTCTTGCTGTGATAATTTTTTAATTTAAGAAATCATGTTTTTATATCCCACATGAGGAGTCCTGCAGTGAATGACATTTAGGGAGCTCAGTGGGAAGACAATCTGTGTCCACTTGGGAAAATCAAGAGTGGATCTGTGAAGCACATGACATGTGACAGTCCTTGCAGAAGAACTGGCAGAGATGGAAATGGGGGGCTCCCGAGGCAGAGGAAGCTATGAAAATGCGGGGTTAGGGTGTGTGTCTAGAAGTCCCCTACAGCCCCAAGCAGCCGTGGTGAGTGGGGCTCTTCAGAGGTGGCCGGATCTAGCGTGTGTGTGACGCTGGGATCGAGTCAGGCTGTGGTGCTAGGACCAAGGTGCCCCACCCTGGGTGTGAGTGACACCCACCGTCGGGAGCCTGGATAGAATATAAGGGACAGAAAGAGGGCTGCTGCTGTCCCTTGCTGCTTGGCACTTGCTTGCTCGATACCTTGCTGCCTTCCTGTCTTCTGCCTTCCATGGACTGTTTTCCTTGGCCACCCCACCCTGCCTTGACGCAAGCCCACTATGGACTGAAACCTCCACAAGCTGTGAGCTAAATAAACCTTTCCTCCTTTAACTTTGGTGTCAGATACTTTGCCTCAGCAATGAGGGAAGGTGACTAAGGTAACATAATTGAGCAAGCAATGGGCATTCAACGAAAACCATTATAATTCAATGGAATTTGGAACACAGAGGACAGTGCATAAGGAACAGGTGAGGAATTGCTATGAAAGAATAGGTAATGGCTCTATTTTAAGGACTTTGATCCTTCAAATCTAATGTGGAAGCTGCTGTAGGCTTCCACCCTCTCAAGAGAAATATAAATTTTCCCAGCTCTTGAAAATAATACACCTCACTCTCTTGAGAGTTTGTACTCCGTTGGTTTTTGAGTGTGCACTGTTAAAATTCTGCTTAACCAACTGCTTTATGCCAGGAAGGAAGGAAGGATAAGGGAAGGGAAAGGAAAAAAAAGGAGAGGAAAGGGAAAGGGAAGGAAAGGAAACTTTTTAAAAAGGCTGGGAATATAGTTCAGTGGTAGAGTCTTGCTTACCATGTACAAGACCCTGAGTATAATAGCAGTCAACACACACACACACACACACACACACACACGCAGCAATCTCTACAATAGCCAAAAGGCGGAAATAGCCTAATGTCAGTCAACTAGGGAATGGATAAACAAAACGTGGTATATCCTTTGTCTGGAATATTATTCAGCCATAAGAGAATAAGGTTTGATATGCACTACAATATGCATGAACCTGAAAAAGCATGCTACATGTAAAAGACAGGAGAAGCCATATATTATGTGACTGCATTTATGTTAAATATCCAGGATACACAAAGCCTTAGACACAAAGCAGATTGGTGGTTTTGGGGAGCTGGGAAGGACTGTTTAATGGGTACAGATCCCCTGTGTGGTGATAAAAATGTTTGGGATGGAGAGTGGCTGTGGTTACACGACACTGGCGTGTACTAGATGCCACTGGACTGTACCCTTTAAAATGGATAATGAGGGCGGGGACAGGGCTCCATGCACGGCACCTGCCTGGCAAGTGTGAGGTCATAAGTTTGATTCCCAGGACCTAAAGAAGAAAAAAATGGTTAAATGATGCATTTTGTTATGTGAATTTCACCTCCATTTTTAAAAAAATACTGAGACGTTTGCAAATGCAAAATGAGCTTAATTCAGAAGTCGTGAAGCACCCATTGAAAGCTTTGAAGCCAGGCAGCGTCAGAGACTGAACTGTTTGCGTCCCACAGGACAGAAGCAGCAAGGAGAACCTAGAGACAAGGGGGCTGGCCAAGAAGTTGGGGGACCTGCTCACCAGGGAAGGAGAAAAGTCCCATTTGGGGTTAGCACAGTAAGGAGAAGGAGTCTAAAACCCTCTGGGGGGAAACTGTGTAGGACCTGAAAACCGATAGGATAGAGAAAAGCTGGCTGGGCTGGGAACCAGTCAGAGACCAAGGCCAGGATTTTGAACTTGTACAATAAAGACTTTTTCCAATGGGAATAAGAATATTAGACGGAAAAACTAATCTCAGTTCAGCGTTCAGCGTGGAAGGTTGAGGTTCACTGGCGATGGCCTTGGGATAGATACCCTGACCTCCTTGCTTATGGCTGAGGCCTGGGTAGACGTTTTTCTTGATCAAAATGTGCTTCTTTTTTTTTTTAAAGTATTGGGAACCAAACCCAGGGGCTTTTGTATTTCTCTATATTCACAATCCTTTCGCTTGTTGAGACGGATCTTACTAACTTGCTCGGGCTGAACTCCAACTCCGGATCTTTCTATCTCAGTCTCCCAAAGTGGAATTATAGGCACACGCCATTGTACTGGGCCTCTAGATGTGCAATTTTAAAGTTCATGTCTTGGCTGGGTGTGGTGGCACATGCCTGTAATCCTAGCACCTGGTAGGCTGAGGCAGGAAGATCGCTGCAAATTTGAGGCCAGCTTGAACTACATAGTAAAACCCTGTCTCAAAAAGACAAAAAGTAAATAAATAAATACATTTCATGTCTCTTCCATGTTCCAAGGTGGTGCAACAAGCAAAACAGGTTACAGAGGAATAATAAGACCTCTGGACAGAGAAATTTCTTACATGGAAAACATAAGCCCCGCCTCTTTTAAAAATTAGGTACCGTAACCTTCTCCATCTGTCATTTCCTCTTTTCCCAATAAAAAAAAAAAAAAAAAGAGTTCATGAAACAGCGAATTTCGTTCCCTCCAAAAGTCAGTTAGTTTTCCCCAATGAAAGATAATAAAGTCAGCCCTCCAGCAGTCCGGTGTGAATGGGGCTGGCGCCCCTGGAGACACACACCTTCTGTGCGCTGTCGCTAGTGGGCAAGGGTGAGTGAGATAGCAGAGAGAGGAGGCCCGGCCGGCACCTTTCTGATCTGCTGCCTTTCTCCCCTGGTGACTTGGGAGCTGCCAGTGGAAAGCCTGCTTCTTCCGGGCTGACACCCCACAGGCAGCTCTGACATTGGGACAGCAGATCTAGGAGGTTTCAGATTTGTGATCTTTTTTTTTTGCTACCCCATGCACTAACCAGACTGTTCTATGAAGTGATAAAGGCATCCTTCCTCTTTGCCTCAAAGTCCTCTTTACAATGAAACCAAACTTTCCCTCTAAACACCAGTGGAAATGCACCGAAATATATTTCAGGTAGACCTGTTGTCTGGAAAGGAGCGAATGCCATTTCCGCCAGAACCAAAGCAAAAGACCTTTAACACTTGATCAAGTTTGCAACCACCTGTGCAATCTTTTGTTCAAAAAAGGATCATCGGTGGGTGATCAGTTAACATAATCAGATGAACAGTTAGTAGAGAACTGAGTATTTCATGGACCCAAAGCACCTAACAGCCGGGCATAAGGGCATATGCCCGTAATCCCAGCTCTGAGGTAGTTTGCAAGTCCAGGCCCAGCCTGGGTAGCTTAGCTAGACTGTGTCTCAGAACTTAAAAAGAAAGAAAGAAAGATAGATTCTAAAAGGGATGGAGGTGTAGCTCAGTGCAAAGCCCCTGAGTTCAATCTCTATTTAAAAAAAAAAAAAAAAGACGCAACAGTTTATTTATTAACTAGATAGTGAAGCCAGAGATCTATCTCAGCAGCATATTACCTGCCTGACAAGCCCCAGGTCCTGAGCTTGATTCCCAGGACAAAAAACAAGTAGGGAAGCTGTAAGCATATTTAATCTCAGTGGCAATGGGTCAGACCAATCGTGGGTGACTTTTGCTGCAGTAGAGAAGTATATACAGTATCACTTGTGTAGCTGTCTTGCCAAAACTGTTTAACATTAATCTTAGCATGAGAAAACTATGAGACCAATCTGGGACCCTGGCCATTATGCTTTAATATAAAATGTCAATATTGTGAAAGATGAGACAGTCTGGGCAACCAGGCCTGGTGGCACACAACTGCAATCGCAGCACTCGGAAGGCTGAGGCAGGAGGATCACTCTAAGTTCAAGATCAGCCTGGGCTGCAAAGTGAGCTAAAGGCCAGCCTGAACTGCAGGCTGAGTCCTTGTCTCAAAAAGACAGAAAAAAAGGAAGGAAGGAAGGGAGGAAGGGAGGGAGGAAGAGAGAGAGAGAGGAGGCTGTTGTAGAATAGAAGGGATTCAAAAGATAACTATCCAAAAGTAGTGCATGGTTTTTAATTTGGTCTTATATTAGGATCAGAACAATTCTAAAGGACACTGTTGTTTAAACTTGGAAAATTTGAATATGAACCGTATTTTAGATGTTGTAATAAATGACAAGCTTTTCGGGTGTGACTGCAAATTTGTGGCTATGTAAAAGAGTGTCTTGTTCTTAGGCAGTAAATGTTGACAAGGTCGGACATGGTGATGCACACCTGTAATTGCAGCACTTGGGAGGCTGAGGCAGGAGGTGCATTGCAAGTTTCAGACCAGCCTGGGCTACAAAGTAAGTTCCAAGCCAGCCTGAGCTGCATAGCAAGACCCTGTCTCAAAAAGACAGTAAATAAAGAAATAAATACTGACCTGTTTAAGGATGGTCATCATGATGTCTGCAAATTTCAAATAGCAAATGGATATCTAGAGAAAGATCAAGCATACAAAGGTGGTAAAAATATTAGCAACTGGGAAACCTAGGTGGAGGGCAGATGAACGTTCATTATGTTCTCTCAACTAAATGGGGAGATGGCTTTCTTTAGGTTAAAAAAGAAAATCTTTAAAAATGACTTACTACAGCCAGGCGTGGTGGCTCACACCTGTAATCCCAGCCCTCGGGAGGCTGAGGCAGGAGGATCGTTGCAAGTTCGAAACCAGCCTGGGCTATAGAGTGAGCTCAAGGCCAGCCCGAACTGCATAGAGAGACCCTGTCTCAAAAAGACAAAAAAAAAAACAACTTATTACAAAACATAGCAGTGACATCTGGGAAGAATAACCTGGCAAATAGAGGTGATGGGTCTCAAGCAGTTCCTAGGCTCCCTGCTATAGAATATTAGTTTTCTGCATTTACAAAAAAAGGTGTCCCCATATCCAGCTTTCAAGTCCAGATAACAGTAGTCGGAAATTGGAAGCAGTTCATTTACGTCATCTAATCCTTCTTTGTTACCTGACTTATAAAAAAGCATTTGTTTCTTAAAGTAAAAGGCCACATTGTGTATCCGTCACTTAGCAGCGGGGAATCTGCTTGCCTGTGGTCTACAGAGACTGGTCTGTAAACCCGTGGAATGAACCCCCTGTGCACCCCCGCAATCGGAGTGCTGGCCTTCTTGCTCTGCTGTGGAATATTGCTTTACAGTGCTCTGCACAGCCGTCTGAGGGGCCTCCCGTGTCATGAGCACCTGCACTCTCTTGTCTGTTCTCACGTCTTTTAAAGATGAAACAAGTTTCAAACCACGCATTCGCTGTGAACTGCTAAAGACTGGGAAAAATTACTTGCTTTTCTCATGACCTGCATTGACAAGAAGCGCAGGAGGCAGAGAGAGGAGCAGATCCCTTTCAGAGACCCTTGTAATGAAGCCCTCGGAGACCCGGGCGCTGGAATTTACAGGAGCTTCTCAAGGAGGACAGGGTAGCCGAGCGAGGTGCAGGACTGAGGCTCTTGGAATATGGTCTACGTTTGTTTTGCATCGGCCTATTTGGGGCCCTAGTGAGAAAGATATTTTAATAATATCTTGCTCCGCTAGAAATACGCATAAGTGGCAGGTGTCAGAGAAGAGGGAAAGTTACAATGCTCTGTTCTTGAGACCTAAGGAATTTATGTAGTTGTTCCCTTTTAGCCTTTGAGGTCACACAGAAGCATAAATTGGAAAGGACATTACACACGGCCCAGACCAGTGGTCTTCAAACAGTCAGCATCTCACCGCTAGGTACGGAGGACCCGCACTTCTCAGAGCTGCCCAGGTGGCTGTAAGGCAGCCTGTGCAGCATTAGAGAGCCAGTGTGCGGGAGCTTCAGGTCTGGTCCGGCACTCTTTGCAAACAAGGAAAATGTTTCAATCAAAAAGAGAAAAAAAAAAAAAAAGGAAGAAAGAAAGAAAGAAAGAAAGAAAGAAAGAAAGAAAGAAAGAAAGAAAGAAAGAAAGATTCAATACTTGAGCTCCACGGCACGGGGGAAAAGGGTTTGGGTCCACTAAGGTTGAGAAACTATATGTTTGGCTCTTGACACATCCATCTTCCGGTCCCATGGCCCCTGAGAGTGAGCACAGGGCTGGGGATTTAGCTCAGAGGCATAAGCGCCTGCCTTGCAAGCCCACAGTTGTGAGTTCGACCCCCCAGTACCAATTAAAAAAAAAAAAGCTCTTAAGACATCTGAAAGTGAGCACAATTCGCATCTCCGGCCACTTGTGTTCCTCGGAAGACAAGGCCCAAGGCCTAAGGCTTGGAGATCCCCATCTGTCATCTCCCTGGAGGTTCCCCGACTTCATCCTGGGCTGCTTCACCCAGGCTTCCAAGATGGGAGCCCCGAATTGCACCAAAGCTGCCGGATCATTCTTCCCTGTCCTGTTGTGTTGTGCAGTTTCTGTGACATCTTTAGTTACTGTCCATAGTTGGAAGCCTGGATTCCCTTTCCTTATCTACTCATAAACACGAGTAGGCAAGAGAAACAGAAACATGGCGTTGTTCCATATGGGAGGTGTTATTTGGGAGGCATATCACCACGAAGGGCTGCGTGTCAGCTATAGACCGGCTTGGAACAAAATATCCAGCCTTCCTAGAACCCAGAGAGTCAAATGAATTTTGCTCCGTAAGTTGCCACTGTGTTATCTGTCCATTTATTCCCACAGAGGCTGATCTAAACACAGAACATGGTGTGAGCAAGAGAAAAAATTTCCCTCCTGTCACAGAGCTTCGGTGGGAGATTTATGTGAAGCCCATCTAATATACTGGTGTGCAGTGCGAGCTCCAGGTGGACAGAGGGCCATCTGTTCTGTTTATGACCGTGTCTCCAGTGCCTGACTCATAGTAGGTGCTCAGGGAGCATTTGGTAAATGAATGAACCACCATTAGGTGTCATAGAAACTGCGGGCCCTCTCAAATTAAATATTTTTTAAAAAATTAATAGGTGGCCTTGCCAGTGCATGGTCGCGAGTTCGATCCCTGATATTGATAAAAAAAAAATTTTTTTGTAAGCTCTTAAACTTTTTAAGGAAAATATGTATGATAATATTTTGTAAAATATTACGTATAAATATGTGTGTCTACTCGGCGAGGCATGGTGGTGCATGTCTGTAATCCCAGCACACGGGAGGCTGAGGCAGGAGGGTGATCCCTGAGAGGTTAGGCCAGTCTGGACTACACAGTGAGCCCCTGTCTCAAAAAAAAAAAAACAGAGTCTATTCTCAAATGGTATGTGCAGATATTATACCCATAGGTCAGTTGAAAATATATATGTATTCCTATAAATGTTTAAATACCTGCCATGTTTATTTTCTAAAATAAATGATGCTTTATGTCCCAGCTGAAGCAGTTAAGGTTGAAATGGTTTCACAGTACTAACGTGTTGTTAAAAAGGAAATTCCAGGCAGGCTGCATGGTAGTTGCAGTGTGTTTAGGTAAAGACCATGTAATCGATCATGCTGTCATTTTATGTAAGTTCTGCTCCTTCAAGCTTTCAAAGCATTTCGGAGCCAGAGCTGTGCAGATACGGATGACACGCATTGTGTTTCTCTGACAGTGTCCAAGTGCTACATTTCTAGCAGGTGAAACTGCAGGGGCCAAGCCAGGAACACAGAGTCAGATGAGGGCTTGAGGTCTGAAAATAGCTTGTAGGCATAAGTACGGAAGAGGGCTAGAATTTTCTAGGACAGTTGTAAACAGCATGTGTTTCAGGAGCGGAGGTGCACACGTCTCTGGGAGGCTGAGGCAGGAAGATTGAAAGTTTAAGTCCAGCCTAGGCCATGCAGCAACTGAGTAAGAGCCTGTCTCAAAATTTAAAAAAGGACCGGAAATGCAGCTCAGTATGAGAACATGGGCTTCAAACCCCAGTAGCACAGGGTGCGGGTGGGAGGAGTCTGTGACAGGAAACACGGTTTTGCTAATTTTCACAAAAATTAGCAAGAGTGCTGTATAGACGGCGTTGTCTTGGCTGCACAGGAGTCTCTTGGCTTAGAAGAAATTGTGACCGAATGTTTTTAGACAAATTGAGAAGTGCCCGGATACACCCAGAAGGAAACACCATCCCTCAGTTATTATAAGCGGTGCAGTTTGTCCACTGTTTGCCTTGCAATCTTAAGACGCAAAAATTCTTCCACTTGCCAACTTTCAACAAATGCCGCTTGTGACACTCTGAACGCTGCCCGTATTAGCCGCTGAGAGGTGACAGCGTTGATAACAGCAGCGCTGGTGGGAGGAGAAGGCAGGTGGGTTGGGGCTGAGCTTTTTGGTGGTCGGGCCAATTCTGTAGGACTCCAGTTTGCACGTGGCTGTGCAGTTGCTGTGCCTGAGAATTGAGTCATCAGGAAGAGACCAGGGCAGGGACCGGCAGCGGACCCGGCGTGGCTCTTGGTGTCACGCGCCTTTGAACCCAGCATGAATTCAAGACGCGGCTGGAGAACCTCAAAACCCATCCTGTTGTGAAAGTGCCACTGCTGAAATGTAGTCGTAACTGGGCATAGTGACGTGCGCCTGTGAGCCCAGCACGGAGGAGGCTGAGGCAGGAGGATCGCCGCTGGTTCAAGACCAGCCTGCACTACATAGCAAAACCCAGTCTCAAAAAATAAAGAGATAAATGAAGAAATGTGGCTGTGAGCCACCTGTTGGTGATGGTAGGATCGAAGCCACCGCCCAGCATGTGACCATTATCAGAGCGAGTGACTGGGTCAGGTGCGAATCCCACTCCAGCAGAAGTACCGGGGGAAGAAGGGATTTTCCGTGTAGACCAAACTATATTATCCTGAAAAAAGATACCCACGCACAGACAAATGTAAGCTATCTGAGCAGAGAGAAGAGTCTGGAAGGTTTCTGCAAGGAGAGATTCATATTTCTATGTGTACAGTGTATCTCAGTACCAACTATACTCTTCCTAGTACACAAGGAATCCGAGATCTGTTAAAATAAAATAAACTTTGAGGAGTAGACCTCAGACCCCAAATTCTTCTCTTTTTTTTTCCCTCACTGGAGACAAACTAGGTACACAGGGACACATTTGTAATCCCAGCTGCTTAGGAGCTACTGAGGAGGAAAGATGGCAAATTCAAGGCCAGCATGGACAATTTAGTGAGACTATGTCTCAGAAGTATATTAAAACAGTTATTTTAAAGGGGGCTCAGAGTAGAGCTTGGTGGTAGAGCTCTTGGTCTAGCGTGCATTGAACTCAAGGTTCAATCCCTAGCACTACGGAGAAAATGGAAATAATTCAAATCATCATTTTAGAGTAGTTTGTGGTGGTGCCAATAGCTGTCCCTGGGAAGTGACCTGTTACAAGTTTTTTATTATTTAAAGAAGAAAAAAAAATGCAGGGATCTTTGGAAAACTGTTTTTTCTGTGGTCTTGGTCTTGGTTTTGGTTTTTGGTACTAGGAATTGAACTCAGGAGCTTACACTTACCAGGCAGGTTTTGTACCACTGAGCTAAATCCCTGGATCCTAGAAAAATGTTTTAAAGATTTTAGAAAGAACTGTCAGAACCAATGTTATAAATAAACCAGTGTTACAAAATTTCCTTTTCTCTCATGGAGGTCATCTACCCACATTAATTATTTGGCTAATGTCACTTTAGATTCAGAAAGAAAGGGGTCTCAAGACCCTACCTGGGCCGGAGGTTTAGCTGAGCGGCACAAGCACCTGCCTGGCAAGTGTGAGGTAGTGAGTTCCATCCTGTACCAAAAAAGAGACCTAACCTGTAAAGTGCTCTTCCTCTATGCAGAAGTAAGATCCAAGGAAGATGAATAAGGACTGGACATCAGAGTGTATGGCATTATTGTTACCATCTTAACTTTATAGTGGTTACATATGAGATGTCCCATGTGCAGGGACATGTATGTGTGTGTGTGTGCATGCTAAAGTGTGCAGGGGGACTCATGATATCTGCCCTTGGCAGACCTAGGTACAGTGGGGGTTTGCTCATTGTACTGTTCTTTCAACTTGTCTTTTTATTTGAAACAGAGAGAGATTACTTGGAACATGATATGATATAACAAATCCTCAGTATATATTAAAAAAAGAGCTAGGCATGGTGGCGCAAATCCTAGCACTCAGGAGGCCGAGGCAGGAGAATTATTGCAGGTTCGAGACCAACCTAAGCTACCAAGTAAGCCCAAGGCCAGCATGAACTACAAAGCAAGAACCTGTCTCAAAAAGACAAAAAATAAAATAAAATAAAATAAAATAAAATAAAATAAAAAGAGGAGGACGAGGGCCAGGGGTTTAGCTCAGCGGCGTAAGTGCCTGCTTGGCAAACACGAGGTTGTGAGTTCAATCCCTGGCACCCCCCAAAAAAAGAAGAAAAGAAAAAGAGGAGAAAGGATTGGGCTCTATTTCTTGAGACACTAAAGTAATAGATGCCCTAAATACTTTTTAAAGAACTAACACAATTCATTTTCTGTCTTTTATTGTAGGCTCAAGAAAAAGGAAGGATAGACTATGCTAAGGTAGGTAGATTTTATGTACAGTCTCTTACACGCCTTAGTGTGATGTTTCATTTTTGGAGTTTGGTCTCAAGTTGCATCTCTTTACCTATGTAAGTCTCCAGCTTGTTGTTCTTTATGGCTGAGTAGTGCTCCATCATATAAAAATACATCTTTTTTTATCCCCTCCTCAGTTGATGGGCATTTGGGTGGTTTCCAAGATCTGGCTAATACAAATTCTGCTGCTATAAACTTGGGTGCACATATATGGCTGTGCCTTGTACAGCACAGACTTCTGCCTCTTTGGGGAACAGGTAACAGTGGCGTCCATACCTGTCCTATCGGATGGCACGTCTTGGCTTCCCTGTCCATCGTGTCGTGTCTGCTTGCGCCCTGTCAGCTACCCACAGGCGGGCTGTGGATGCAGCGCTGGGCCTCGCCCTGCCGTGTGGCCTCAGTGCCTGTGAGAGCGAGCCCAACCTCCCCCGGAAACTCTCATCTTTTTGCTGTCACCATTTCACGACTATTTTTTAGAGCGGTTTTAGATCCAGAACCATCCATCAAAAAGTATAGGAAGCCCGGCATTGGTGGTTCACGCCTGTCATCCCAGCACTTGGGAGGCTGAGGCAGGAGGATCGTTGCGGGTTCCAGACCAGCCTGGGCTACAAAGTGAGCTCAAGGCCAGCCTGAACTGCAGAGCGAGACCCTGCCTCAAAAAGACAAATATATATATTTGTAGCTGTCCTCGCCAGTGAGCCTTGACTGCCACACCCAAAGTGCCCGGTGTTTAGCTCCGGTCCTTGTATTCTCTCTCCCCCCAGTGCTGGCACTGTCCTCGTGCCTGTCCTCCACATGAGAAACCGCTGCTGCTTCCAGTCCCGGGGACCCTCTAGCCTCTCCCAAGCCAGACACCACACAACCCAAGACACAGCGTTTCATTCCCTGTGCCTCTGCTTAGACCAGCTGCTCCCCTAGGGGGGCCTTTCCTGCCCTGTCTGCAACCCCTGCTCATCTGTAAAGCTTATTTTAAGGTCACCCCCTAGAGGGAGTCCTCTGCTCCCCCCCGGCTGGATGAGGTGCTCTCCTCCCGGCCTGACGGCGACATGCAGCTCTCAGGGATTGCGTTTCCTCCTTTGCTTTACAGTGATCCGTCAGGAGGCAGATTGTAGATTGTGGCTCTTGGGGGCAGAGACTCTTTTTTGTCTTTATAAGCCTGTTGTCATAGTCAGGGGGTTGCAAGGAGAATAATTATACACAAGACACATAATTTATGGTATTATTTATAATGATCACCCAAGGAGTCAAATACAAAGAAGGTGCAGGGAATCTGTCCACATACTAAAGGCCTAGAAAATCCAGCCCAGGGCCTGGATCCCACGCAGTAACCTTCATGAGCTCAGCTGAAAACCCAGAGCCAAGGACAATGACCCAGGCAGGCCTCTCCCATGGAGCTGCGCTGGGAAGGCCCAAAGGTCGGCGGTGGAAGCTAGAAAGCCTGTGTCAGCTGGGTGAAGGATCCGTGCCAGTAGGTTGAGGTTTCTGCAGTGGAGCCAGGAAGTGATGCTCAAAGTAAGGACCAGGGCTCCCCTGAAAAGTACCACAGCCACCCTCAGTGACAGTGAGGTCCCGAGCTCCTCTGATGGTAACAGCCGAGTTCATATCAGAAAGCCAATGTGACAAAGTTCTCCTGGAGATTGAACAGCACACATCTTCCCCTCCGGAGCCAGGAAGCGATGCTCAGCGTAAGGACCAGAGCTCCCCCAAGGTGAACCACAGCTGCTCTCAGCAACAAGGTCCCCAGCTCCTCCGATAATAACAGTCGAGTTCATATCAGGGGAGCCAGCGAGACAAGCTTCTCCAGAACCAGTGACTCCAAACAACAGCACTCAGGAGACCCCACAACGCTGCTCTTCCTCCTTTTATGCTGGCAGAGTCCTCGGGTGGGCCATCCATGCTCAGCCCCACACTGATTCAGTTCGGCTGGTGTTTCAGTGGCCCACCAGTTACCAAGCCACTACCCCTGTGCCTGCTGGGATGTGACTCCGGGCAGGATGCTTGCCTAGCATATGCAAAGTCCTGGGTTCAATCCTCAGCCACAAGGAAAAAAAAAAACAAAATAGAAGACACAGGAAGTAAGTTGGGAAGAAGTAAAAGGCAGGAGAAAAGCTGGTCTAGGGCTTTTAATCACAGTGCAGAGGGGAAAGTTTCTGACACGTTGCAGGTATAAACAGGGTCAAGTAGTGACAAACTGGTTTGAAGATAAAGGCTGGGATTCTCTGTGATAGTTAACAGAGGCAAACATGCAAATAGAAGAAGAGAGAGCGGCTGGGGCACTTGGTGCTTGTTTATGACACAGAGAACGTCCAGGGCGGCTTATCACAGAAGCGCTTGGACAGAGGAGGAGATTTCTGTTGGAAAAGGCGAAGCAGACGGGTGCTTTGGACCCTGCCACCCTGCGGGACTCACCGCGACTCGCTGCCGACTCTGTCGTGGGGCCCTTGAAGTGAGCAGTTTAGAGTAACGCTCTCCTGCTCTGATTTGGGAGGAGCCGTTGTCGCCTTGTGTGCCCGCTCCCTTCTCCGCCGGGAGTGTCTGGGACGCAGAGTCAGTCGGAGGCACTGTCCGTGCCGAGGTGACCGCAGCAAACAGCGCTCCCAGGGGCCTCACACCGCCGCTGGCCCCCAGCCTGTGGCCTCCCGTCCAGAGGAGCCGCCAGCCCCTTGCTGTTTCCCTTCTGCAATACACTGCACAGTCCTTAGCACTACACTTAGCACGTGTCTGTGCTTCCCTGGCCTGTAAAACCCTAACTGCGGGGGCCGCAGTGGCCACTGTCACCCTCCTCCATCAGCCCTTCCCTTCCTCTCTGCCCCCCCGCTGGAGCCCAGCCACCGTGGAGGGAGACACGGGTGGGAGCCGCTTCACCAGGTGTAGCCACTCCAGCCTTTTGGATGGGAAAGCAGACAGCATCTTACTCACCTAGTTAAAACTACACATTCATTAAATGAGGCGTAATAACCTTTTTTTTTTTTTTTTAATTTGTTTGGGGTTTTTTTTTTTTTTTTTTTTTTGTACCAGGGATCGAACTCACAACCTCACGCTTTGCCAGGCAGGCGCTTAGACCATTAAGTTAAATCCCTGGCCCAAAATACAAGTTCTTTTTTTTTTTTTGGTGGTACCAGGGATTGAACTCATGACCTCGCACTTGCCAGGCAGGTGCTTATGCCACTGAGCTAAATCCCCAGCCCTGAATGCAATGTAATTACCAGAGCAAATCACGCCCCAGCAGCTGGTGCTAATACTTTTGCTCTCGGGCGTAGTGCTGTAGAGATGTGAATCACAACCCGTCCGCTGTCCGGCGAGTGGGTCTCAGGCTCTTCCGGCCCCTTAGCTGCTGGCCCAGTGGGGAAGCTCGGCTGGTTCAGTCCCGAGCTAGAGGAAAGTGCCACCGGTTGAACTGCAGGAACTCTTGGGCGCGCGTGGAGACTGGTGGAGAAGCTCTCGGACACATTCTCGCCTGGTTTGCCATGGTAACTAATACGTACATCTAGAAGAAAACCAGTATGCTGACTCCTCTTGCTTAGAAAAACATCTCCAGGCATCTGTGTATTTCCCAGCTGGAGCCGAGTGTGAGCCTGCAGTTCGGCCCACCGCGACTTGAGATCAGCTTGTTGCTAAAAGACTGAGGCAGATGGTATTTTTGCCACTTCAGGCAATACGTGGCACCTGTAGTTCGACTTTCTGCAATTGTAATTTTTTAACATTTTCAAAATGGCTTGTTTAAATATCTCTGTTCCGCACAGACAGACTTGCTCCCAATTTCTTTCTAATAACTGCTTCAGATAGTGCAGACACAGACAAATATCATTTGGCCAAAATCAGACCATGCTCTGCCTTCTGGTCATTTCTAGGGGGAGAGGGGTGCACCGAGAATCGAACTCTGGACCTTGCCCGGCGCCGCTAAGCTGTATCCCTGGCCCCCGACATCCATGCTAATTTTGAAACACTCAAAATGGCTTATGAATAGCTTGCTTAATATTTACCTCTTCTTTACCTGGTGTTTCATATCATTTGCCCCATGCCTCGCTACAGACAAATTTTTCTTGTTTTTTGTTTTTTGTCTTTTTGAGACAGAGTTTCTCTATGCAGTTCAGACTGGCCTTGAGCTCACTTTGTGGCCCAGGCTGGTCTCGAACTTGCAACAATCCTCCTGCCTCAGCCTCCCGAGTGCTGGGATTACAGGCAGGAGCCACCATGCCCGGCTCTTCTTGCTTTCTTAATGGCATTTTAGGAGCGTTACCCTAGGCGTAGAGAACGGCTCAAAGTGAAGCACTCGGTGAAGAAAGATCTCACAGACGCCAGTTCCACAAGCACAGCCAGTCATGGCCCACGCCTGTAGTCCCGGCACTCAGGAGGCTGAGGCAGGTGGCTTGTCCCCAGTTCAAGGCCACCTGGGCTACACAGTGAGTTCAGGGCCATCGTGAAATACATAACGAGGCCCTGTCTCAAGCAACAGACAAAAAATAAAAATCCCGTAAGTACCCAGTTCCGAGGCCCCTGTGAGAGGCGTTTTTAAAGGACAGCGTTGGGGATGGCCACTTCCTCCCGGAACTGCTCCAGGGTTCCAGCGTGGTTCTTCGGCGCGGTCCTGCCGGGCCTCCCAAGCCTCAGTGCTTAGCAGCTGCTCCTACCCTCTGCCCTGCCTCCCCACCCCAGAAGTCCTAGCACGCCTCGCCTTACTGTAAAGCACGTTCCCGCAGAGAGCGCCGGGAATTTCTCCTCTCACCAGCAGCGATGCGCTCATAGGTCTGCACTTGCAAGGCCACACCCTTTCCCTGCCTGCCCTGCGCTCCCCTCCCCTTTCCTTCCCTTCTTCCCCTTCCCCTCTAAGAAACAGGAGAGCACCCCCACCCGTGCCTCCACACTGATCACCGTTTCTCGTTATCAGACATAGCTGCCTCACCTCTTTCGCTGTACATTAAATCTCAAGTCTAAGTTCCTTTTTTGATCCTCGAAATACAGAAAACAATTGCACTGTTACTGTTCTTCCCTTAGGGACTAAGCCAGACCCCGCCCGCCTTCCCTTCTTTCCTGTTCTGGCAGACAACTTTTGCAGCAGATGTTCCGCTTCTGTCCTGGGCCTTGACTTTAGCTCCACGATAAAACATTCCATGCAGCATCACCGCGGGCACTGAATCTCTCAGCTTCTCCGACCGCTTGAGGGTGTCTTAACATTTACCATTTCTGCTTTAGTGACAACAGTGGAGATTAGGTAGAGGTGGTGGCCTTCCCCTTCCCATCCTGTTCCTAGGGGATCTGTGGGCTGAGCGTGGCAGCACAGGCTTGTATTCCCAAGGTTAAGACTGGAAGATTGGGAGCTCAAGGCCAGCCTGGGCTACACAGAGACACTGTCTCGGTAAAACTAGCAAAGTCTGGGCTTGGCGGTACAGGCTATAATCCCAGCACTTTGGAAGGCTGAAACAGGAGGGGCAATTTAGCAATTTATCAAGATCCTGTTTCAAAATAAGAAATTTAACCTAACATGGTGGCACATGCCTGTAATCCCAGAAGGCTGAGGCAGGAGAATCACTGCGAGTTCAAGGCCAGCCTAAACTACATAGTGAGATGCAACTGTGAAAAATTTTGAACACTTGATAAAGATTGGAAGACGGGCTGGGGGTTTAGCTCAGCGGCATAAGCACCTGCCTTGCAAGCACGTGGTCGTGAGTTTGATCCCTGGTACCGATAAAAACTTTAAAAAAAAAAAAAAAGATTGGAAGACAACATGTAAATATGTAAGTAGAGGCATTTAACTGATGACATTTGATCGTGCTCTATGTTTTGGTTTGATCTGAGGTTTGTGTGTGTGTGTGTGTGTGTTTTGGGGTTTGTTGTGTTTTGATAGGGGATCTTGCTGTGTAGTTCATCCAGGCTGGCCTTGAACTTCTACTCCAGCCTGAATTTATGTGGTTCTACTACCTCAGCCTAAGTGCTAGGATCACACGTGTGTGCCACCATTTGGCTTAGTTTGGATTTGTCTGTTTGTTTTTTTGTTTTTCTTTTTGTCTTTTTGAGACAGGATTTCACTATGCAGTTCAGGCTGGCCCTACCCTCACTTTGTAGCCCAGATTGGCCTCAAATTTGCAGCAATCCTTCTGCCTCAGCCTCCCAAGTGCCAGATTCCAGGTGCACACCACCTTGCCTGTCTGTGCCTTGGTTTGGTTTTGATTTTTTTTGATTCAGAGTATCACCATGTAATCCAGGCTGGCCTCAAATTCACAGCAGTCCTCCTGCCTCAGCTTCCTAAATGATGAGATTACAGGCATACAGCCCTAAATGTGCTTTAAATAAGTAAACATAGTATACTTTTTAGAGATTTCTGTTGTATAAAGTGGGACTGATTTGAATTGAATTTTTTTCAAATTATGACAAACTGGTGAGAACTGAAAAATAAATTGAAGTCATGTTTTTAGCAAGGTATCCAGAACTTAATGCTAGACTCCTCAGGAATTGCTTGCTTCTTTGGCAGCGGGCACTTTGGAAGGTGTAATCTTTGTATACTGTGAATCTCTATGAAGTCTCAAGGAGGGTGGGGACTGAGGGAGAGGAAGCCTGGAGCCACCCTCACAGCCTGCCACAGGGAGAGGGCAGAGCGCAGACAGCACACATGGGAAAGTCACGAAGGCCACCGAAGTCAGACGAAATCAGTTATATTTCTAGTGTTTTCCTTTGCAGCAATAATTATAGGTTCTCATTAATCTGTTTTTCAAAACAAATACTCAGTCTGGGCGTGGTGGCTCATGCCTGTAATCCCAGCACAGACACTGAACAGGAGGATCACTGCAAGTTCAAGGCCGGGTTGGGCTACGTAGTGAGTTCAAGGCCAGCCTGAACTATATAGATTCTGTCTTATAAAAAAGAGAGAGAAAGAAAAACAATTACTCGTCAGTTTTGACAACTACTGTTTGGATTCCAAATCTCCTTCAAAACCCCATTATTTCTTTTCAAAGTCTTTGACCAATCTCTGTCCATAGCAAAGCAGAGAAGATTTTGTTTTTTTCATTTTTTTTTTTTTTTTTGAGATAGGATCTGTTATGGTTTGTGTCTGGATGTCCCCCCAAAGCCTCATGCAGTCATGGGGGCAGGCTTCTAGAGTCTGTGATTGACTCATGGTCCGGTGTTATGGTTTGTGTCTGGATGTCCCCCCAGAGCCTCATGCAGTCATGGGGGCAGGCTTCTAGAGTCTGTGATTGACTCATGGTCCGGTGTTATGGTTTGTATCTGGATGTCCCCCCAAAGCCTCATGCAGTCATGGGGGCAGGCTTCTAGAGTCTGTGATTGACTCATGGTCCAGTGCTAGGCGTGTGGGTGTGAGTGCCCCACCCACCCTAGGTTGTGCAGCCTACATTCAGTATAAGGGACAGAAAGAATCTCCTCTCTGCACACCTCCCTTTCTGTTCTTGTTGCTTTTGCTGTCTTCTGGCTTCCATGAAGTGTTGCCCTCTGCCATGCATCACTCCGCCTTGCAGCCAGCTGAGTATAGGCTGAAACCTCCATAAACTGTGAGCTAAATAAACTTTTCCTTCCTTCATTTTGGGTGTCAGGTATTTCGTCTCAACAATGAGAAAAAAGCAACACAGGGCCTCTCTGTGTAGTCCAGCTGACCTTGAATTCACTATGGAGCCCAGGCCAGCCACAAATTTATGGTGATCCTCTTGCCTCAGCATCCTGAGTGCTAAGATTATTAGGCATGTGCTACCACTCCTGATGTTGAGAGAAGTTTTTGAACCATGTGAAACTGTTTATTGAAAACAAATTCTAATCACACCTGACATAATCAGAATCTTAAAGCAGTGCTGTATCTTCTGAGCCCTCTGGACATTCACTCCTTCTTCGACATGGACATTCACTCCTTCTTCGACAAGCTAATCTTTTTCCTTCTAAGCCTCTGAGTATATTATTTAGTATGTGTCCCCAGGGACTGTCATCTTGCTTTGATGATCTAGTCCTCTAATTTCTTAATGTTATTTTAAAATTAGATTCTTGTTCTCTGAGGTATTAGCAATCTCACACACCTCAGTGGCATCAACAGATTTAATGATCATAATCTCTGTTCCCTTGTGAATCATGAATAAAATTATTAAGCAATTTCAATGATAAGCCTTTTTATGACATCATAAAATATGCCACTCGCTCAGTTCTCAGCCCAAACCCTCCTGATACTGTTAGAATGTAGGCAGCTAGAAATCTATTTTTTTTTTTTTTACATCATTTTCCTAGCTGTTGACCTTTGCTTTACCACGTTCTACATAACATGTTAATTGGGCCAGGGATCTAGCCCAGCAGCATAAGCACCCATCTGGCAAGTGCAAGGTCATGAGTTTGATACCTGGTACTCCCCCCCAAAAAAAGTTAAATTATTTTGTTCATAATGATAAAATTGCAATAGTACAACTCTCTCTCATTCTTAAATATATCACTTTCAATTACTGGCCCCTAAAATATTATGTACATATGTACATATCTAACTTTTATTCTGAAGCCAGGCACACATAGATTGCTGATGTAAACTAATTCCAGGTTTTAAGCCTGGAAGGATGTCTCAACTTCACCAATACCTGCCCTGAAAGCTTGTGCCCGGAATACAATAGGTACCAAGTAAACGTTTGTTGCATGACTGCTGAGTGAATGAAGGAATGAATGAATACCCCGGGGTGGCCCTGGGTGATTCCTACCCCCTGTTCTGTTCATAAGGCATGTTTGACTCTACCTGAGTTCCTGTCGTCCGTGCCTCCCAAGTATATTTCAATCAAATGGTTATATTCTGGTGCCTCGCTCCACCTAGCTGAAACAAAGACTCGCCTGGGTCTGGAAGGCTGACTGAGAAGGGCCTGTGGTGAGCAGTACGCAGCGGGAGCCCTGGATTCAATTATGGCTCCCAGTCTGTGGTGGCAGGAGCCCCCTGTGCCCGGGGCGAGCCTCATGACCGCAAGCAGAGGACACA
Organism: Hydrochoerus hydrochaeris; assembly: GCA_004027455.1. Lineage (NCBI taxonomy): Eukaryota > Metazoa > Chordata > Mammalia > Rodentia > Hydrochaeridae > Hydrochoerus > Hydrochoerus hydrochaeris. Next base: position 30,212 of record PVLA01003110.1, read on the forward strand.
GCCTCGCAGCCCAGAAGAGCCTGCTTCACCCACGAGGCGGGAGCTTTTAAAAGTAGATCTGGGGGTAGCGCGCTGTACTCCTCTTAAAATATAGCTGGAGGTAAGGATTTTCCAGAATTATGTTTTTTTGAAAGACAGAGAGAGAGAGAGAGAGAGAGAGAGAGAGAGAGAGGGAGAGAAACACTTCCATGTTATCACTCAATGTAGTTTTCTTAAGTTAGGAGTCTTTGTCCCCACCTAGATTTGTATTTCCTGGCGCATGCACTAATCCTTCAGTCTGACTCCACACGGTTTGGAGGGCTTGTGCCATTTCAAGCTGCCTGGCCCTCCGGGAGCTGCGGCCTGCTCACCTGCACCTCCAGAGCCTTCCCCGGGTGTTCTGTGCAGCGTGGTGTGCACCAGCACGCTCCCCACCTAGCACAGCTGAGACAGAGCCTTGGTCTTTGGCAGGGGGCTCAGCCTCTTTCCTGTGACAGCCCAGGGCCGTGCCCCCTCCACTTTCAGATTACTGAGGTGCCCGTAGTGATCAGGGGACCTGAAACATAGCTAAACAACATGGGAGGTATTAACCGGGGGTTCTGGGTGAGTAGACCCTACCCTGCTCCCCCAGCTCTTGACTTCAGGCTTGGCGAAAACCCTGGTCTATCCAGGAGAGCGAGAAAGCCGAAGACTGAGCCGTGCGAAGCGCAAGGGTGCCCCCTGTGGAAGGCCTCCCTGATCCGGCCCGAGGGGCTCGGGCTGCCCTGCTTCCTTGCATGCTCCTGAAGGGATTGTGTGGGCTCCTGTTTTGGAAGTGTCGTGGACCTTTCTCTGTGTGTGTTCCCTCCAAGTCACTGCAAGCTACTGCCTGTGTGTGTTTTGCAGAGCGCACTGCCGTGTGTTCCAGATACAGAGTCCCTTTGTCAAAGGCTGCTCTCAGATTCTCCCTCTGGACCCGCCCAGGGAACTTCCCAGCGCTCAGCTAGTTATGGGCTCTGAGCAGATTCCTCCCAGGTCTGCGGACCCCACGGCGCCGTGTGTCCCTTGCCCTCCTGTGCTTCGCAGGGAGCTCTGGACACCTCTTGTGCTCAGGCTCTGGTCTCAACACATCCAGAAAACACCGTGCGCGTTACTCTATAACATACCATGGTTCTCATTTCGAACATGTGGCGCCTGCTGACTGGTTCTGCGTTTGCTGAGCCACAGCAGTGACCGTTGTGACCCTGCTAAACTGGTAAGCGTTCCTCACTCTTCCAAGAAAGTTTCTGTCTTTGTTTTAATCTTATTTATTTTTTGACAGGGTCTCACAACGTAGCCCAGGCTGGCCTCGAACTCAGAACAATCCTCCTCCCTCAGCCTGCATAGTGCTGGGATCACAGGCACATGTCACGTGTTTCATGCCCGGCAAGAAAGTTTTCAGATGCAACCTTTTCAAAAAATTCTCAGCAAGCTAGGGATGGCGGTGCATGCCGGCAGTCTGGCACGTGGGAGGCTGAGGCAGGAGGAAAACGGAGTTTGAGGGCAGCCTGGGCTACATAGGGAGACCCTGTCTCAAAAAGACCAAAAAAAAAAAAAAAAAGTTCTCATCAAAGCCAAGCATGATAACACATGCTTGTAATCCCAGCACTTTGTAAGCTGAGGCAGGAGGATCATAATTTGAAGCCACCCTGGGCAATTTAGTGATTTCCTGGGACTATGTCTCCAAATAAAAAGTAGAAAAAAAGGTTTGGGGATACAGATCAGCACAAAGGCCCTCGATCAGTCCCCTGCAAGAAAGGAAGGCAGGGAGGGGAAGAGACAAAGTGAGGGAGAGTAGCGTTCTCATCACCGTCCAGCTTCGGGACTCAAGTTCACCCTCCCCAGCACCCCTCCCAGGAACCCCTTCATCTGGAGGAGTTGTTCCTTGTGCAGATGATGTCCTGCTGCATCTGTGACCCCCAGGTTAGCTCGTTCTCTCTCTCCACTGCTCCCACATCTGCCCCAGTCTGACGCAGTCCGCCTGGAAGCCCGGATGAGGTGACATTCAAGTCACCGTCAGGTACTCTCAGCAGACAGTTCCTCTGTTCTCTGAGGTGCTTTCTGGAAAAGTCATGCACATATTTTAAGCTCATCTTGCACCACGGTATGCATTAGGATATTTGGAATCTAAGGTCAGAGGGATAGTAGTGGAGTAGTTTGGGGCCACTGGTCCCCAGGAATCAGTAGTAAAAGAAAAGTACGAAAACCAATGAGAAATGGGGAATGAGAAGACAATAAGAAATTTATAAGGTACTATATTTATAAGTAAAAGATACGAGCACAAGCAAAATCATAGAAACCCAAACTCTTACATTATTTATGTATTCCACATGTCACTTTGGCAGCGCATATACTAAAATTTATGTATTCCTCAGATAACCCCCAAGACTGTCTAATACCTGCAAGGTATGAGTGCTTTTGTCCCAAAGTGTTCTTTTTAATTAAGTAAACCGAATAGTAATTTGTCATGAGGTTCTGGAGCTGACGACTTATTGATCCCTTGTTAAAAAGCTAAAGGCAAAATTAGCTCATTGCGGTGGTCCACAGTTTACGAATGACATGTTTTGCTTGTTGAATTTCTATTAGTTTACTAAAAAGCTGGAAGTCCCAGTTTTGCTTTTTGAATTTCAATGTGTAGAATTAAGTTCCCCCTTAGAATATGATAATAAAATTAGAAATTAAGTTAGAATAAGGATAAATCTATGATTATGTATAAAATCATTAAATTTTCCTTTGAAGATATAACCAAGAAGCAATGGTTGCTTTAGAATTAATCCTAAATTTAATATAGTTCCATATTACTAACCTCAAATGCCCGGCCTATTAAATGGTGATGACAGTTCATAAATTAAGGATTAAACTACACATCTTGTCCCATTTAATTACATTCTAAAATCAGGCATGTCTGTTCATGCCCTGAGCTACAAATTGATCTTTGCTCCTTGAAGTAGCAAGCACCACCTTGCCTGAATTCTTCTCTTCCATGGTGCCAACAAATTAGGTGAATCTGTATTACCCCAGTAGAAATGTTTGTTTTGTTTTGTTTGTACCGGGGATCGAACTCAGGACCTTGCCCTTGCCAGAGGCAAGCACTGAAGCCACTGAGCTCAATCCCCGGCCCTCCCCAGTAGAATGTTATACGCCTGTGTGTGTGTGTGTGTGTGTGTGTGTGTACAGCCATGTATATATACCTGCGTGCATCAGGTCTGTGTATTTACTAGGGATACATATTTCTGATAATCTGAATTACAAGAATTACTAGGTTGTGTTCAGGTCTTTGTGGACAGCAGGCCGTGCCCGCACTCATAAATGCATGGCAGAGATCTTTCAAATAATTTCCACAGGAGACTGCAGCCCAGCCAGGCAGAGGCTGACGGGCAGGTGGCAAGAAAAAGCCACACCAAATATGCCTTTGTCGTGTGTCCCCTTCTTTCTTGTCTCTTTTGGAGAAACTGGATTAAATGGGCGCGAGGCAAGGGTGTAGCTCAGTGGCAGCGCACCCACCTGGCCCCTGTGAGGCACCGGGTTCAAAGCCAGCAACACAGAAAATGAAAATAACGTGTTCGAGGTGATTTGGGAGTTCATTTTTCAAAACCAGCCCGAGACACGAACCATTTGAAACACCCTCGCGAGCGCGCTGTGAGCCAGCCCACCACTGCACCCGGGGGAGCCAGGCCCACGGCGCCCCGCGCCCCGGCCCGCTTCTCCTCGCGCTAGGTCGAGCAACGCACTGATGGCACACAGTGCCACACACTTTTATCTTACTTGCTCTTCACAGTCCTCTCCTGTGGCAGAAGTGTTGCTCTGACTTTACCGATGGGTCATTCTGGACGTGGCGAGGCTGCCCTGGGCAGGGTCGCACACAGAGAGCTCCGGAGTTCCAAGTTTGCTCCCCGCCGCCCCCGACTGCTTGTGCTACCACCAGGATGCACGGTAGCAGTGAGTTGCGGGCAGCTGCCCCCTCGTGGGGAGCAGCCCGGAGGTGCGTCCCAGGGGACGATCCTTCAGCCCTTCTCGTGTGGCTTTATCCGGAGAGGCCTGTTCCGAGACGCTTGAAAAGCTGGAAACACGGACATTGCATCCCTCTGGCGTCACCCACTGCAGCCTCGTGGGCCCCGCAAGAAGACGGGCAGCCGCACGACGCAAGCGCGTCCTGCCCACCCCCACGCGCGCGCACGATTTGCATCGCGCAGGAGTCCCGGGAGCTCGTGCCGCGCGACCCGATGACTCCTCCGCGGTGCAGGAGTCAGGCTGCTGGGCAAACAGAAACCAGAGAACAGTAAAAATGGGGGAGCCCGAGCAGGTCGTGCGTGGCCTCTGGAAGTTACTGACCTCTACCAGCCACTCAGATGCTGTGTGATGAGCCAGTTCTGAGGGTGGATTTTGAAATCATGAAAAGGAGCCGTGCGTGGTGCTGCTGTCTGACCTCGGGGAATCCCGGCTGACGGAGGTGGAGGCAGGAGGCAGCTCAAGGCCAGCGAGAACCACATAGCAAGACGCTGCCTCAAAACACCAAAACTAAAAGAAGATAAAATAAAACAGTGAAAATAACCTCGGCAATATTCGACCCTGTCATTGTGTGAAACCACAAGTACCACTGCGGTAGTCGGCGCGCTTTTGGTTTTTGGTTTTCTCTTGGTGTGGGCTTCAAACCCAGGGCCTCTTACATGCTAAGAAATCGCTCTGCCACTAAGGCAGCTCCCCCCAGGCAGAGGTGTCCACCGTAAGGAAAAATGTAGATATTTTCCTCCTCCAACTCCTGCTGACATTTGTTCTGCAACCGTGTGGCACTTTTTCGTGCAGTGGGGAACATGTACACGCTGTAATCGAGATGCATACTCTGAGGAGGGCTTCAGTTTCCAATCATCTCGATAAATATGACTTTGTGACTTGATTGTTTGTTTGTTTGTTTGTTTGAGACAGGGTCTCACTGTGCAGTTCAGGCTAGCCTTAAACTCACTACATGGCATAGGCTGGCCTTAAACTTGCAGAAATCCTCCTGCCTCAGCCTCTCGAGTGCTGGGATGATAGGCATCTACCACCACTCCCAGCTGTGATACATATTTTAATCTGTGATATGTACCTGAAATTTTGCCCTTGTGCATAGGACATTATTGAAATAGGTAGGTGTTGACTCTTTAAATGAACTTCTAGTGCTTTAGGGCTGGAAGAAAGACATCATAGTATATTGCTTAAGAACAAGAACTCCAGGAAAAACAGAAAAAGAGCAAGAGCTCTGAATGCTGACTTGAGCATTCCCCCTTTGTTACCTTAGACAACTTGCATTCACCTAGGTTTGTCCCTTTATGAGGTAATAGTGCTTTTATAACAGAGCCTCTGTCTTAGGGATGTTATAAGGACTGACAGTATACACAGGGCGATTAAAAAAATGATTTTAAAAAAATTTTAGCTTATATTAAAAGACATATTGCATGGCTGGGTGTGGTGGCACACACCTGTAATCCCAGCGCTCGGGAAGGCTGAGACAGGAAGATCGCTGCAAGTTCAAAGCCAGCCTGGGTACAAGATGAGTTCAAAGCCAGTCGGAACTACATAGGCCCTGCCTCAAAAAGCCCCCCCCAAAAAGCCATTACCAAGAACAATGGGATAAATGTGTCTGAAGTGAAAGAGAGTATTTTAAAGAAGATTAATAGAAAGCATGATTTAACATAATAGATTTTTAAAGTTAACCCTCATAGTATTTTTTGATCACTCGTCATTTTCTTGTTAAATACGTACGTGGCAGTGTGTCTCTATCCACGTCACTCTCCCGATCTGACACTATGCAACTTCAGGCTCTCCCCCCAAGTCAAAATAACTATGAAAGAGAGAGAAATATTTAGAATTGATTCAGTGCAACTAGAGACCCTTGCAAAGAGGACTTGCAGAACTGCTTCTGAGGGGCTGGGGACACAGCTTAGTGACACAGCCCTTAGAGGACAGTTTTAATTGTACTTTTTCCCTTTTATACCAAGTCTAGCTGGGCCTGGTGGCGTGAGTATGTTCAAGCAACGGGGCAGTCTTTTAAGGGCGGTATATCTTTTACTGTCCTAATTTCTTTAGCAACACTCACCGTATTTTCCGCTCATATCTCATCTTAGAACGGCTAGCTGTACGGTAAGTGCCAGGTGTAGAATTATCTTTGTGGTTTAAACTCTTTTCAGTACCAGGGATCGAACTCACAACCACACACTTGCAAGGCAGGCGCTTATGCTGCTGAGCTAAATCCCCAGCAGAATTATCTTCGTTGGTAATGCTATTGTTATCAGTGCTATTTTAATATTAAGAAGCACTTCTGTTCTTACTGTGTATCTCTATATGAATTCATGTGATGGAGGAAATAACTACAAATTATCTTATTTCTATCTCCTCCCATTTTTGCAAAGTATTTAGTTTTAAAAAAAATTTAAAAAAAAGTCAGGGATATAGCTCCACAGCACAAGGTCCTGAGTTCCAATCCTGGTACCAAAAAAACCAAAAAACTATGTATTTTTATTCTCTATAGACTCTTGAAAATAATTTATTACTCTTAGCAAAAAAGTTTGTCATCTTAGAGAATAGTTCTCATTTTTTTTTCTTTTGTTCATTTCTCTTTTTGGGGGGTGCGGTGGTACTAGGTATTGAACCCAGGGTTTCTTACATACTAAACTCTACAACTGACTGTATATACCCAGCCCTTAGAGAACAGTTTTAATTGTACTTTTGTCCTTTTACACCAAGTCTAGCTAGGCGTATATATTTATATATATATAAAATCCAGGTACTTGGGAGGCTGAGGCAGAAAGAGTTCAAGTGTAAGTCCAAGGCCAACCTGGGCTACATAGCAAAATTCTCTCTCTCCTAAAAGGCACTATATATAAATGTGTATATTTATGTGTTGATATGTAGCCTAGTCCCTCAGAAGCTGTGGAGCATTCAGCTAGAATCTTGGGGTCCATAGGCCGGTAGCAGCAGCCTAGCTCCCCCTCACACAGCAGCTGAGTGCCTCGCCAGTGTTTTCTGTGACATACGATGGCCCAGTCACTGAGGGCTTCCACTAACAGGGAGCTCGCAGCTTGTCAAAAATAATTATTCTACCGTCGGACAACTGTCGTCATTTGGAAGCACGTTCCCATTTGTAATTGAAATCTACCTCCCGGATATTTACCTTGCTGCTGTTTGTGGGCCCCGGAATCACAGAGATGACCGCTCCTTCTCCCTGAAGGTGACTTCCGCGCCCTGTATTAAATCTTCCCTCTAGCTTGAACATTCCTTCAGTCTCACGTTTCCAAATCCTCCCTCCTCCTCATGCTGGATCCACTCGTGCCATGCTGGATCCACTCATCGTGCCCAGAACTTGGCAGGAGCAGCAGCTGGCTGTCAGGGAGCAGTGGGGCTGTCCCATGGGTGTGCTGGCCGCAGGCATCTGCTGCTGACGCCTGGGAAGTTTGCCCTTACTCGCTCGAAACACGGCGAACTCTGGTTTATGTCAGGCATGTGCTTGTTGGGCATGGTAGCACACGCCTGTCACCCCAGCCCTCCAGAAGAGAGGCAGGAGGGTCACACGCCCAGGCACAGCTGACTTAGGAAGACCCTGTCTCAAAAAAAAAAAAGAAAAGGGTAAGGATGTAGTTCAGTGTAAAAGCTCTGGGTTCAAGCCCCAGTCCCCAAACAAACACACAAAAGGTTGGTTATCAACGATTCTAAGCACTTTCCATGAGTCGCTGCCAAACCAAAGCTTAAACTTTTACAATTAATTTTTTAAACCCAGATGCGCAGCTATACAATTATCACTGTTATTCGCTGGCTACCATCAGTCTATTGTTCAACATGCCAAAACCATTAAAATGTTGATGCTACACATTTGTTAGCTATCTTGCTTGGCTGCGTGACATCTAAAAATTAATTTTTTTTTTTAATGGGTACCGGGGATTGAACTCACGATGGTGCCCTTGCAAGGCAGGCGCTCGGGCCGCTGAGCTAAACCCCCAGCCCCTGAAAATTAAATTTTAATGTGCATTTGTGCTTCAGCGTCGTTCACGCAATGCGGATCGATATGATAAGGGGAAGGCGCAGATACTGAGTGTTGGTAGCGTGATTCTAGAGGTTGCTTTCTCATTCCATGTAAATCCACTAATAAACATTTCCTAGGTGTGGTTAAGGTTGTCTACGTGGTCAAATCCATGTTACTGTGTCCCAACCCAGAGCCGAGTCTCTCTGCCTTCTCCAGCCAAAGGACTGTTTCAAAAATCCTATAGACCTTTGCGATTTCTGAAGCCAACAGCCAAGGGGCCAGGTATCTTTTTTCCTTTTAAAAAAAAAAAAAACAAAACAAAAACAGGAGTGTAGCTAAGTGGTGTAGTGCATGTTTAGTGCAAAGGGTACTGGGTTCAATTCCTAGCTGTACTGCAAAATCCAAAAAACTAAAAACAAGACGTTTTGTCATGACTCGCCCTTGGCGACCCCTCTGCCGGGCCCCCTCACCACCCCTTCTTTCTCTCTAGCTCACAGACCCTCTGGGGAATCACCCTTGCTGGATTCTGCCCTAAAGCCCCCACTGGGGACCTGGAATGTAGCTCAGTAGCACAGGGCCTGCCTGGCAAACACAGGGCCTGAGTTCAATTGCTGGTAGGAAAAAAAAAAAGGAGACAGGATCTCACTAAGCTGCCGGGTCCTCCTGCCTCAGCCTCCCAGAGTCCTGGGATTGCAGAATCGTGCCGGTGTGCGCAGCCAGCCTTTACATTTTTAAGCCCCTCTTCCCCACCTTCCTACTTGCCTCCATCCCTGCAGGACTTTTTCCTCCTCTAAGGATCTTTATCAGATTCTGGATTTTGGCCTTCCTGACAAGGTAGTTTGTAAACAATTTTGTTTTTTTTAAAATTAGAAATAGCACTTTTTTGGAGACTTTGGTTTTTGTTTTGTCTTGTTTTGTTTTGGTTTTTTGAGGCAGGATCTCCATGGGTAGTTCAGGGTGGTCTTCAACTCGCTATCCAGCCCTGCTGGCCTTGAACTCATGATGATCCTCCTGTCTCAGCCTCCCGGAGGGCTGGAATTACAAACATGTGCCACCATACCCGGGTAGGAATAGCACTTAAACGCTTTGTGGCAAGTGTCCTGGTGATCACACGGACCACAAGGCGGATTCCCAGCAGATTGTTGGGTTTGGGTTTTGCTTTTCGAGACAGGGTTTCATTAAATAATCCAGAGCCTTGAACTGGTGACCCTTCTGCCCCAGCTCTCCACGGGCTAGGACTGCAGGCATGTGGCACCATGCCCAGCTTCCAGCATAGTGTGTGCTTTCAGTCGGGGAGCGGCGGCCGTGTCAACCTGAGCGCTTCCAAGCCTGTGGCCGGCCTGTAGGGCTCTTCCTATGAATGGTGACCACCTGGGAGCTTCGTTTTTCAGAGGCACCCCACTCTCTGGAACTATTTCTGCTTCTGAGCTGGACTTTTTTTCACTGAACCCCCTTTCACTGTGTGTTTCTCCTCTTGTAGCGTCTGGGTGTCTGAACTGTGCCACTTAGCACTGCCACCCCAGATTCTGACATCAAGAGGATACGCATTCCTTTTTTCCTTTTTTCTTTTTCCCTTTTTTTGGACAAAACTCTGACCACCCTTATACCCAACTATCTGTCACAAAAGGTTTAGTTAGCTCACAGTTTATGGAGGTTTCAGTCTGTACGCAGCTGTGCAAGGCAGGCTGATGTGGCAGAGAGCAACTGTTCATGGTAGCTAAAGACAGCAAAAGCAGCAAGAGCAAAAAAGGACAAAGCATACAAGAAGACTCTCTGTATTTTATACTGTATGTAGGCTACTCACCCTCAGGTGGATGTAGCACTCACACCCATAATCCCAGCACTGGACCATGAATCAGTCACAAACTCTAGGAACCTGTCCCCATGACTGCCTGAGGCTTTGGGGGGACATCCAGACACAAGCTGTAACACCTTTCTCTGCAAGCACTGGAGTCTTCTCCACCTGCTTCCAGTGCTGGAGGTGGAATAACGCTGAATGTGTAGAAGTGACTGTGCAGACAGCTTACAGATTCGTAAGCGGGGAGGTCACTGGCACCCAGAGCAGTAGTGTGCCCGTGGGCCTGGGTTCATTGAAGTGTCTCTCAAATCTTGAAGTCTTTCTCTGACTGCTGCCTCCATTTCTCTTATAACTTCTCACACCTGTGCCAAGGACTGCTGTGTAATTTATTTTTCTTTTTTGTCTTTTTGAGACAGGGTCTTGCTATGCAGCTCAGGATGGTCTTAAGCTCACTTAGTAGCCCAAGCTAGCCTCAAACTTGCAACAATCCTCCTGCCTCAGCCTCTAAGTGCTGGGATTACGTGCGTGTGCCACCACACCTGCCTGAAACATCATACCATAGTGATAGATGTGCACCCATGTTTATAGCAGCACAAATTTTTTTTATACTGGGGATCAAACTCATGACCACTCACTTACCAGGCAAGCGCTTTGAACTGTAGAGCTAAATCCCAGACCCAGCTCTGTAATACATTAAAAGGACTTTTGATCCAAATAGTTTTCAGAGCTGGGCATGGTGGTACATACTTACAGTCCCAGCATTTGAGAGGCTGGGGCAGGACCATTGCTATGAGTTCAAGTCCACCCTGAACTACATAGCAAGACTCTGTCTCAAAACAATAGTTTTCAGAGACATACAATGATTTATCATTTGAAAGGTATTTAATAAATGTTAAATAAAAATGCACTGAATTTTAAGTACTTTGTATCCTTTTTCCTGTTAATATCTTTAACTGGATCCTCTAACAGGGGATTTGTACTTAATTTATTTCAAGTGATACTGCACTTATACAGCTATTCAGTTGACTTAATTAGAGGTTTAATTAGTGCCCTGACGTGTCAGAGAAATAAAACAGACTGATAATTCATGTTTTTGTATTTCTTATTTATATTTGTTTTTTGGTTGGTTGGTTCATTGGCTGGTTTCATGCCATGTACCCTATGGCTGATCCTCAAACCATCTGAGCAGGGCTGGGAACGTAGCTCAGCAGCTGGGTGCCTGTGTGGCAAGTATGAGGTCATGAGTTCAATTCCTGGTACAAAAAAAGAAAGAAAGAAAGAAAGAAAGAAAGAAAGAAAGAAAGAAAGAAAGAAAGAAAGAGAGAGAGAGAAAGGGAGAGAGAGAGAGAGAGAAAGAAAGAAAGAAAGAAAGAAAGAAAGAAAGAAAGAAAATTCATCAAGCCATCAGAGCCACAATGAGCACAGTAACACTTTTAGCTACATACTTGAATGGAAAGATCTCTCTATCCATAAGTTTGAACTTTTCCAGTCAAAAACATTAAGGGAAGCAAGAAACAGAATGTTTTTATTTCATTGTTGTCTTTTCTTTTGGAGAAATTAGAACAAGATCATGGGTCTAAGCCTTCCATGGCTCATCTAACCCCCTCTGGAATGATAGGCCTATTTCTGCCCCTGTAGACAGATGGTTTTGAGGGACAGCAACTGTTTCTATATCTCCAGCCCCTACCATGAGCCCAGGCCACATAGGTGTCCAATAAATGCTTGTTGAGTTGAATTTGATCATTAGAAAGAGGAGTCAAAAGTGTGGGTAGAATCATAGAAGCCCAACAGAAGTGTTTTAAAATACAGTGGACAGGTATAGTAGTACCATGTACCTATTGTCCCAGATATTCTGGAGGCTGAAGCAGGAGGATCACTTGAGCCCAAGAGGTCAAGGCCAGCCTGGACAACATAGCAAGACCTCATCTGTAAATAAATTGCCAGCCTGGGAGGGGGCCCATGCTGTACCCCAGCACTCAGGAGCTAAGGTAGGGGGACTGTGAGCTTGAGGGCAGCTTGGGCTACATAGTGAGATTCTCTCAAATAACACCAAAAACAATTTTTTTGTTTGTTTGTTTGTTTGTTTTTGGTCTTTGAGACAGGGTCTCACTATGCAGTTCAGGCTGCCCTTGAGCTCATTGTGTAACCCAGGTTGGTCTTGAACTCGCAACAATACTCCTGCCTCAGCCTCCTAGGTGCTGAAATTTCAGGCCGGCACTATCACATCTAACTAGAAAAAAAGGAATTTTAATTCATTTAATTTAACACAGTGTCTCGGTTACTTTTCTGTCATTGTTGAGACAAAATACCTGATGCCCAAAATTAGGGAAGGGAAAGTTTATTTCTTACAGTTTTGGGGGTTTCAGCCCATACTCAGCTGGCTCCAAGGCTAAATGGCCTGGCGGGGCGCCCTTCATGACCACTGCAAACAGCAAGTATGAACAGTGCAAGAGAGAGAACAAAGCAAGCCCCCTTTCTGCCCTTTACACAAAGTATGCAGGCTCCACCCCTGGGTGGGTACAGCACTCACACCACCAATCCCAGCACTAGACAGTGAACCAATCACCAATGCTGGATTCAGCTGCATCCAGGACTAACACAACTCATAACACGCAGGTACTCTGAAACTGGTTGATCATTTTTCAGACCATGCTGAATCATCTCAAGGAAGAGGGGTTAGGCATCTTCACTGTAAAGCTTCCCAGGTCTGAGTTTCATGGCCAGCGGAGATTAGGGACACTCCAGATTAATACCACGTTAAGGGACATGGCCATTCTTATCAAGATAACCCTATCACCTGTACTCGTTTGCAAAAAAAAAAAAAATGGGTTCATTTATGGCTTATTATTTGTATCTTCATGGATTGCAGTATAGTCATTATGTGAGAGAAGTGAACTCTTTAGAATCCATCTTTCTGATTGCTGTTTTATACTAATCTGAATGTCCTTCTTCGTAGGATTAGATTTATCCCCCAGTACTAGGGAATCAAACCAGAACCTTGCACAGGCTAAGCAAGCACTGAACCCCTGAGCCAGGGTTTTGGTTTTGGTTTTGGTTTTGGTTTTGGCTTTGGTTTTGTGTTTGAGACAGGATCTTCCTCCGCGACTACATCTGTAGTCCAGAACAGCCTCAAACTTCCATCAGTCCTGCCTCAGGCTCCCAAATGCTGGGTTTGCAACCTTATCATAGGATTAAATACTCTAGTAGCCTCCATGATCAACTGGAACTGATCATGGTTTGAAAAAATGGCTGGCTCAGCTTCAGGGATAGGAAATTCCCTTCCTCTTGCAGTAAAGGACTGGAGTTAAGTCAGCCAATAAATCTAAGCCAGGAAAGCCTTCGCTGTATAGAGTTACATCTATGCAGAATAACCATAAACTTTCAGGGCCGGGCATATAGCTCAGCAGCACAGCACCTACCTGGCAAATGCAAGGTCCTGAGTTCAATCCCTGGTACCAAAAAGTTACACTTTCAATTTCTTATTTCCTTATTTATTTTGTTAACACTGATATTTTATAGGCCAGGGATTTAGCTCAGTGGCCTAAGCACCTGCTTGGCAAGCACAAGGTTGTGAGTTTGATCCCCGGTACCAAAAAAAAAAAAAGCTATAGCCCCACCCTTGTATTTTTTAAATATGTTACAATAGAAAATTGAAAAGAAAGTATGAATTCCTTCCCCTGATCTTCAGAGCCTTTCTGGGTCCCTGGACCCTTGACCATTTGCAAGCTGGGCCATACCACCCTGTTCTTGTTCTCTGGACACTCTGCGCTGTGGTCTGCTTTGCTCCAGCTGTTTGGTTTCCCCACAGTGCCCTGGCCACCCCGACCCCATGTCCATCTAATGCCCTCACAGGACCTGCCTCCCACCCCATCCTGCAAGGGTCCCTGTCAACAGCTGTCACCCTTCCCACATTTGTACCATGGGCTTTAGCTGCTTCTCAGTTGATCCTTAATTAGTTCCTGGCCCAAGCAGAGAAGGTGAGTTTTACTCTTTATAACTAGTAGGTGCTCAACTAGTACTTGAAAACCAAGCTTCTGATCTACTGGTGCAGGTATTCACTTCCCTGCAGTTGCCAACCTACAAATCTAGACTAGGAGAATGTTGGCTGGTCCTGATTTGGTTTGGAAGATTAAAAATACTGAAAGCAAGCTGAGCATGGTGGCTGACACCTGTAATCACAGCACTCTGGGAGCCTGAGGAGGAGGGTTGCGAGTTCGAACCCAGCCTAGGGAACTTAGCAGTTTGGTAAGACTCTGTCCCGCAAAGAGGGAGGGAAGCCATCGAATTCATGTGTTGCGTGCATTATGCAGTCAGTAGCTTAAAGCCTGGCGGAGAGTGAGTAGGAAAGTAAAATGCACTACATAATAATGCTGCGCTACAGCTGTGCCCAGGGGACTCCTCCAGCCCAGGAGGAGGACAGCGCAGGGACTCAGTAGGTGGGCTCTGAGAACTGCAGCTGTCCCCCATGAATGGCTGTTGGAAGGAGGCAGGGGAGCAGATGGACCTGGTCAGCAGCTGCCCGGGAGAAGAGACGCCAGGGAGGCGTGGGACGCTCTCTGTAGCCACTCAGAGACCCCGGGGAAGGGCACTTACAGTGCGGCTGCTCCAAGCCCACCGGGACCCATGGGGACCCATCAGTGCTGCGACCGACCCACAGTGAAGAAGTTTGGGGTCCACAAGCCACAGAACACAGCAGAGCCACAGTCGGGGTGGGGGCAAAGACTCCCCACTCCTGGGTCAGCGAGGGAGGCACACATTTGCTGAGGAGAAGGGGGAAGGGGGGACGAGGGAAAGCAGGCAGGCCCAGTAACTGCCCGTCCTTTCCAGCTCTAAAGAGTGACCATTTTATTGATCCTTTCTTGTGACAGAAGAAGGGTAAAAAGTCAGCCTCTGTCAGCAAGTGTCGCGATCTGTTTTGTTTGGGTGCCAAGAATCACACTCAGGACCTCGCACTTGCCAGCCACACGCCGTGCTGCTGAGCTGTATCCCCAACCCGAGTGTTTTTTTAGAAAGGGTGTTTCGGTTCATTCTGCTCAAATAAAACCTTTAAATCCATCACAATCCGCCGTAAGAGTGTGTGTCTTTCTTGGATCTTCACGTAGACTGTTCCGGCAGTGCACTGCGAATGAGCCAGGTATGGTAGCTGGCGCCTGGGATCCCAGCACTTGGGAGGCTGAGATGCGACGGCCACTTGGGCCAGCTTGAAACTACTTACCAGGACCTTGTCTCAAAAAATGTAAGATAAAAGAAAGACAAAAACATGGTGTTTTAAAAGAAAGTTATGAACTAAACTGCCAGTGAGACCTGCTCACAGGCCAGGCTGCGGGACTGAGCCAGCCGGAGCGGTGACCGTGCCACCCTCACCCTGCACCCCGGGGGTTGCACCTCGGCCTGTCCAGAGTGGGGTCACGCTGAGGTGCAATCAGGCTGATTGGGGCCTATTGTGCTGCTTGGGGAGCTGCTTAGGGGAGCATTAGTGCCTGGCGATCACTGTGGGGTGACCGCCTCTTTAAATGCTTCCAAATATCGATGCTGAGACGCTTCTCCCCCTTCATCGCGCCCCCCCCCCAATTTAATTGCGACCCTTCCTGAAACCTAAAAACTTGACTTTTATTGTGCGGTTTTGTTTTGTTTTTTTCCCTCAACAGTTGCGAGAAACAATCAAAGCTGGCAAAGGTGTGACTTCAGCTATTGACCTGTGTCGTTACCATGGAAACAAGGCCCTGGAGGCCCTGAAGATCTTCCCTCCCTCCGAGGCCAGATCCGCTTTAGAAAACATCGTGTTCGCCATGACCAGATTTTCCTGACACTGACTTTGAAAAGACACTGCTATTCCTTAGCTGGAAACCCTAAGGAAGCAGGTGACCGAGGCACTTTTATCAAAAACAGCTAACTGCATTGATGACTTTAAGGACATACACACATGTCCCCCTCTTCATCACATTACTGCATGAACACTGCCTTCTTTTTGGAATCAGCCACCAGCAAAATTAGAAGCAAAAAAAGGTCAAGCAGTTTTCACTTGTCAGGCCAGAAGCACACTTGAGGCTGCAGTAGCAGAAATAATTAATGAGATTCCCTCCTGTGACCTCAGCAAATGGACAGGAAATAAGTCCTTATTGATTGGACTGGGCCGGGGATGGCGCCAGGGCGGTGGCCTGTGGCTTTCCTTCCAGAGAGAACACAGCAAGCTAGAAGCTGCAGGTGTCGGAGAAATACTATAGATACCAACCCGGAGGCCTGGCAAATCGCAGCGACCAGGCTGCCCAGAGCGAGAAAGCTTCGGGGATCCAAGGGAAAACGGGCTTTCTTTGCCTTGCCATGCGTCTCTGATTTTATTGATACCATGTGAATATATTTTATGCATCATGTTTTTTGTAAGATGGGGGGGGTTGCTGAAAAGTTGCCAAATATTTTGAAATACATTAAAAGGTTATCAAATGTTAACATGGCTGTATTAGAAATTGTCCGTTTCTCTCTCTTGAAGGTCAGTTTTCTTTCCTCCAAACATATTTCAAAGAATCAATTTTTTTTTCCCCCTAGGGAAAAAGGTGCTTTGGGGCCTGGGATTTAGCTCAGTGGCATAAGTGCCTGCCTGGCAAGCGCAAGGTTGTGAGTTCCATCCCTTGAACCACAAAAAAAGAAAAAGGTGCTTTGTTTCAAGTGAGATGTAGTTAGTTGTAATACTTTGCTTTAGGGAATACTTCTAATTCTAACAAGTTCCAGAAATATAATTGCATTGGAGAGCTCGTTGGTTAAGACTTTTTGTACCGGGGATAGAACTCATGACCTCACGCTTGCCAGGCAGGCGCTTATGCCACTGAGCTAAATCCCCAGCCCTTAGACTTTTCTTTTAACCTCAGAATGTCAAACTGGGGTCTTGAACCGCAGACATCCAACAATAGAACCCAAGCAGTGGTAGGGCGGCCGTCAGTCCCTCGCTGGGGACGCCCCCCCCCCCGCTCTCCGCCCCCACGGGAGATGAGTTTTGCGGTTTGCACACGGTGGACAAGAAGGCTGAGCTTACATAAATGATCTCGGCGGAGACTCGGCCGCCTTTCCTCCTTCCGTGGTGTAATTACAGCCCTATCTGGAGACAGCGAACACAGCAAACAGATTTTATTACCTCCTTCCCTCAACACTAAGTGAAGTCACTTTCAATTCCTCTCCCTCAAAGTTTTATCAGGGCCCAGCGTGCAGACTGCAGTGCAGAGAAGGCGTAAAGCTGGCAAGAGGCTGAGGCACTGGGCCATGAGATCCTTTATATATATATTCTGGAAATATTGTCCGTGTGCAGCTCACGCTGATACGGTCTGCAGGCCCATGGGTTCCTGCAAACTCCCTCCACTCTCCTGTTTGAACCGTCAGTCTCTCTCTGAAATTGGCTTAATTAGTAACCCTGGCTGAGATGCTTTGGCTCCGACCAGGGTGTAATCATTAACCGCCCTCAGGGGGAGTCCAGCCTCTGTGCTGGCGCAGTGGGAGCTGCAGGGGGACCCGGCTTCATCCCAACCAGGGGAGCCTGAGTCCTGCACTCCGGTTCCAGCTGGTTGCTAGACCTTGAGCAAGTCACTTGCCGCTGGAACGGAATTCCTCCATCTGCAAGATGTTGAGATAGTCCCGAAGTCCCTCCCAGGTTTATCTCCTCTGTGTTTACCATTGCTGACTGTTTACACAGCAAACCTGTGAGGTTCCGGAGCAGGAGAGAAGGCAAAAGCCAAAATAATGCTCTAAGGAATGCAGAAAAATGTCGCTCTGAGCCGGCCTGGGGGTGGCCCTGCCTTTCAGCCTGCTCCTGGTGTGGCTAGAAAAGGCCCAGAAGTCTCCCTTGTTCCTGTCCCCATCTCCCCAGGCCCAGCTCCTCCCTAGAGGAAAGGCCTCATCGCTACCCATGTCCTGCTCTCTTTTTATTTACTTTTTTGGAAACGCAGTCTCGCTAGAGAGTTCAGGCTGGCCTCACACTCAAAGCGACTCTCCTGCCTCAGCCTCCCAAGCACTGGGATTACAAACTCGTAAACCACGCAGCCATTGTAGCTCAGGCTGGCCTTGAACTCGCAGTGATCCTCCTGCTCCAACCTCCCAAAAAACGCTACAGGTTTTTTCTTTATCGAGTATAACGGAGGGACATTAGCGATGAGTTCTGTGTTTTTGTTTGGTTGGTTAGAGCTTTTTGTTTTGTTTTCTGGGGGTTTGTTGGTTTGGTTTGGTTTTGGTTTTGCTTGTTGCTTTTCAGGACTGGAGACTGAATCCAGGGAAGTGAGCTACATCTCCAACTGCTTATTTTAATTTTATTTTGAGGCAGGGTCCCACCAAGACGCTAATCTGCCTGGGCTTTGATCTTCCTGCCTCAGCCTCCGCCTCCCAGAGCCCTGGAATCACAGGAAATGGGCCCCGCACCACACCGGGGTGCAGACACAGAAGGCTTTTGCACTCCTATGCGTCCTTGAGTCTGCAGCCTGCGAAAGGGCACCGACTCCCCGGCTTGGGACCCCTCCCTTGGCCCCCAGCTGCTCTCTCTCCCAGAAGGCTTCACGGGGGCCCCAAACTGCTCGTTTACAATGGGGTGTCCCCTGCCTGGAGCCCCCAGCTAGAGCAGGGCTGGCAGCACCGCAGACACCTGGTCCCGCTCCCCGCCCCCTCTCCGGTGCAGGTCACGCGGCTGTCCCCAAGCCAAGCCCTATCCCCAGGTGCTGTCCCCAGGCCCTGTCCCTCTGCCCTGCATGACACACTGGCTGGCGGTGGGCACCCTAGCGGGGTCGCTTCTGATCCTCCTGCTCCAGCCACCCCAGAATCACTTTTCCCTCAACATCAGTTACTTCCCCAGAAACTACAGGCTCCTGCTCCACCAAATCTTTTATCTTCCTTATTTTTGAGGTGCCAGTGATCAAACCCCTTTCCCATACACACCAGACAAGAGTTCAGCCACCAAGCTGCACCCCGCACCCCGGGATCTTTAAAATTCTCCAGCCTAGAGAAGTTGTTTTCTGGTGTAGAAAGGTATTAATTACTCATTGATTAGATAGCAGCCAATTTGCCAAGTTGTGATTAGTGACTTGGAAAGATAAAGGCGTGACCATCATTAAGGGCATTCCCTTAGGGTTTGCTTGATGGTGACACTAAATTCCTCCGGAGTTTTCTTGTGGCTACCCAGTCACACCTGGAAAAGCCTGACATGGGTGGGTTCGGCCTTGTTCCTGAAAGCTTGTGACTGTCTTATCTGTGATAGTGTTATTGCTGTGGCCCAAGATACCAACAGGCAAAAGGATTAGCAAAAATGCTCCAGAAAGGTGTCAGACCCCCTTGAGGCCCAGGGACCAGAAAGGAATCTCGGTAATTTTAAATGACTTTTCTTTTTTGTTGTTGTTGTTGTTGTTGTTTTGGTCTTTTTGAGACAGGGTCTCTCTATACAGTTCAGGCTGCCTTGAGCTCACTTTGTAGCCCCGGCTGGTCTCGAACTCAAGATCCTCCTGCCTCAGCCTCCCAAATGCTGGGATTACAGGCGTGAGCCACCACGCCCAGCTTAAATGACTTCAAAACAAGGCAGGGAACTCTACCAGGCCTGGGTCTCTTGGGGCCTGTGGTAACAAAACAGCAGCTAAAAGCTACTTTAAAAAAAAGATGTGCACTAACTGGAGTGTCCCTCACCGAGGAGGGGACCCTTGCTCTTCAGAAGATCCTTTGAGAGCACTTTCCTGGAGTTCACGACTTTGGAGGACACTTTCCACACCGTTGTTTGGCACTTTGAAATACTATTGTTGCCAGGGATGTAGCCCTGAGTGACGCAGTGCCTGCCTAGCAAACTCAAGGTCCTGAGTTCAATTCTCAATACCAAAAGAAAAAGAAATACTATTGTTAATCCCGGCTACTCAGGAGGCTGAGGCAGGAGGAGCCAAAGTTTCCTGGACAATTTAGCAAAATACTTTCTCACGGTATGAAGTGAAAAGGCTTGGGGTTTAGCTCAGGGTAGAGTGGCCCTGGGTTCCATCCCTGACCACTGAGAGCTCTGGGATTATTTTTTAGAACCATAAACATGACCTCTCAATCCAGAGGATGCGTGGATTTATGGTTAATCTAGCTGGTGTGACTGAAGACATTGTCTTTTTTTTTTTTTTTCCTGAGACAAACTCTCGTTTTTTGAAGCAAATAGTTCAGGCTGGCATTAAACTCACTATGTAACCCAGGCTAGCTTCAAACTTGAAGCAATCCTCCTGCCTCAGCCTCCCAAGTGCTGGGATTACAGGGGTGCAACACCAAGGCTGGCCATCATCTTTTAGCGATGAAGCCTTAAAGCTTTCATTCCTGTTTCATTCTGTTCCGACTGATCTTGTCCACAGCTATTACCCGTATAGTGTCAGGAATGAAGTCACTTGCACTTTTCTAGCAACGCACAGCAGCACAGGGACCCTGACAAGCTAATCCGGTCTTTTCCTGCCTTCTCTCCTGATCTGTCTCCCCTTAGCTGTTTGATTCTTTCGGAATGAGTCGTGCTTTTCTGTTAGAAGATCACAGACCGAATTTGAACAGTGACCTTGCTGGGGATTTAGCTCAGTGGCTTAAGTGCCTGCCTGGCAAGTGCAAGGTTGTGAGTTCGATCCCTAGTACCAAAAAAAAAAAAAAAAAACAGTGACCCAACAGGAGGTGTCCCCAGGGGGCAGTGGCCCCAGAGTGAACCCCAGATGCAGCCCTGACTGTGGTCCTGGAGGGAAGTTAAGCCCTGCCTGCCAGAGCAGTTGTTCCACTTAGAGTTCATTCTCTTGGGAGGCAGAGGGTGTTTCCCCTGGGTCTGTGTTTCTCTCTTCTCTTGGAGACACCCGTCTTCATGGAAAACCCTGTCCATCTCCCTCAGTTTGAGCAGCTTCCCTGCTGCACTGACCATGTGAGCCGGTCACTGTGCGAACAAGCCTGAGGCACCCACCACTGTGGCTGTCACTGTACCGATAGCTGGAATTTTACACTTTAATTTCACATGTCTTTTCTACTTGTGTGTTTGCTTGTTTGTTTTTCCAGACAGGGTCTCACTATGTAGTTCAGGCTGGCTTTGAATTCACTGTGTAACGCAGATTAGTCTCAAACTCCCCGTGACCCTCCTGCCTCAGCC
>PVLA01003110.1:51197-69617 GCA_004027455.1 Hydrochoerus hydrochaeris
GAAAAAGGCAAAAAAAAAAAAAAAAAAAAGAACTTTTGGAGCTGGGGGTGGTACACTCCTGTAATCCCAGCACTCTGGAGGCTGAGGCAGGTAAATCTTTGCAAGTTCAAGCCTAGGCTAAAAAGTGAGCCCAAGTGTAGCCTGAACTGCATAGCGAGACCCTGTTGAAGGAAGGAAGGAGGGAGGGAGGGAGGGAGGGAAGGAAGGAAGGAAGGAAGGAAGGAAGGAAGGAAGGAAGGAAGGAAGGAAGGAAGGAAGGAAGGAAGGAAACTTCGGGTCCTGCTGTTTTCATCTAACACGTGGTAAGGTTGTCTTTGTTTTTTGTTTTTTTGTGGTTTTTTGGCTTTTTGAGACAGGGTCTCTCTATGCAGTTCGGGCTGGCCTTGAGCTCACTTTGTAGCCCAGGCTGGTCTCGAACTCGCAACAATCCTCCTGCCTCAGCCTCCCGAGGGCTGGAATTACAGGCGTGAACCACCACACCCGGCTGTAAGGTGGTTTTTTATGACACTGCAGCTTCCACAGCCCTCAAGAACGACTAGAGGCTGACCAAGGCGTCTTATTCCCGTGCCGTGTGCCTGGTGACAGGTACAGTCCCTGTAAGTGGCTTGCATGAGTCAACCTCTAAATCCACTGGAAGGAAACTGTCGCTTGGGAAACCGCCCCAAGGGTCACGGTAGTAGGTGAAAGTAGCGAGTGACCTCAGGCTGGGCTAGCAGCTCAGGGGAAGAGCCCTGCCTGGTACCTAAGAGGCTCTGGGTCCCCTCCCAGCCTGGAAGGCGGAGTAACTGACCTCAGGGCCCCCCCCAGCTCTCAGCTGAGGGGCCCAAGCTTCCTGCCCTGTAAGATGCCACCCAGGGACCTCTGACCCTGAAGTTCAGTCTCTCAGTGACAACAGTCCCCACCGGACTGAATTGGGCCCTTCACACTAAGCTACATCCCTAGCTCTTGCTTTTCAGTTTGTTTTTGATTTGTTTTGTTTGGTTGGTTGATTGGTTTGTTGGTTGGGTTTTTTTTTTTTTGCTGGATCTTGAGGCAGAGTCTCACTCTGTAGTTCAAATTGTCCTTGAACTCACTCTGTACCCCAGCAATCCTCCTGCCTCAGCCTTCTCAATGCTGGTTTATGCCACCAGTTCTGACTGTTTGTTTGTTTTAATTTTGAGATAAGGTTTCACTACATTGTTCAGGCTGGGTTTGAACCTTCTGTCCAGGGCTGAGGATTTAGCTCAATGGCATAAGTGCCTCCCTTGCAAGTGCACAGTTGGGAGTTTGATCCCTGGTACCAAAAAAAAAAAAGAAAAAGAGAAAGAACCTACTGTCCTGCCTCAGCCTCCTGGGGTGCTGGGATTATAGGCCTCCAAGCCCAGCTGCACCTTCTCTTTGTCTGAAACTGTTTTGTGAGCCGTACTGGTGACTGAATCCAGGGGCTCTGAAACTGAGCTACATTCCCAAACTTTTTTATTCCTTCTGTGATAAGACCTAACTGAACTGCTAAACTGCCCGGCTGGGCTGGAATTCACTGTTCCCCCAGAGGGCTGAGATTACCCGACCCACCACCACACCCAACCCGCAAGAATCTGTGACTCAAATCTTTCATCCAACTTGATTTCATGGTTTTGTTGTGTTTGTCTTTTCTTTTGATTCTGTTACTGGTTTTTGGTTTGCTTTGCTTTGGTTTTGGTTTTTTGAGACAGGCTCTCAATAGGTAGTTTAGGCTGACCTTAAGCTTACTAGATAAAACCAGGCTGGCCTCCACCTCAAAGCGATCCTCCTGCCTCAGCCTCAGCCACCCAAGAGCTGGGATTGCAGGCTGGTACCACTCAGTGACCAACTCCAGCGAGAGTGCCTTAGCCCCGTGTCCTACTTGGCCTGCCCCGGCCCTGCCTCCTCAGGACCCCCTTCCTCCCCTCTCAGCCTCACAGCTCAGTTGTTCTTTAGGAAATTTACAAAGCTGTGGCATCACAGTTCAGGTTTGTGTTTTGGTTTTATTTTGTTTCTGACACAGGCCCTCGGCCCTGTAGCCCAGACTGACCTTAAACACACAATCCTTTGGCCTCAGCCTCCCAAAGGCTGGGGTCACAAAAGCATGCCACTGCCCAGTCACAACTCAAAATTTAAAATTAACAGATCCACCCAGCACTCGGGAGGCTGAGGCGGGAGGATCGTTGTGAGTTCGAGACCAGCCTGGACTACAAAGTGAGCTCAAGGCCAGCCTGAACTGCATATCGAGACCCTGTCTCATAAATAAATTAATTAATTTATAATTAACAGATCCAGCTGGGTGTAGTGAGACACCCTCATAATCCCAGCACTTGGGAGGCTGAGACAGGAGACTCCCTGAGTCTGAGGCGCCCCTGGGCTCCATAGTGAGACCCTGTCTCAAAAATAAATAAACAAATAAAAATTACCAGATCCTTTATGCCATTTGCAGTCAGCTTCTGCTCTCACCTCTAGCCGCTCTCTGGCTCTCCAGATTTTTTTTAGACATTTATAAATGGAATTATACAGTCTCCAGTCTTTACTGTATAATTTCTATTGCTTTCTTTGCACAATAAATTTGAAGTTTATTCATGCTGTAGAATTTGTTACTTCACTTCTTTTTATTGCTGAAACGTATCCCTTTGTAGGCTTTTGTATATCATATTCTTTATCCACTTAACCAGTTAAATGCTTTGGGGGTTGTTTCTACTTTTCACCTGTTATGAATAAATCTGCCGTGAATATCCCAGGAGTCTTTGTTTGGCATTTTTCTTGGGTAGGTCTCCATAAGCAAGATTGCTGGAACATAGTAGAAATTTAACTATTTAGAAATTGCCACACAGTTTTCCAAAGTAACTGTATTATTTCACATTTCCACAGCAACACACCAGAGGATTCCAGCTTCTTTGAATCCTTGCCAACATTTGCTATTCATTTTTTTATTATTATAGTTCTTCTAGTTGGAGCGGGGTGATAGCATATGGTTCGTATTTGCATAAATAATGATGTTAGGCAGCTTCTCATATGTGCAATAGGTATTTGTAGATCTTCTTTGGTGAAATGTCTATTCAGGTCTTTTGCCTATTTATTGGGTTGTCTCCTTAAATTATAAATATTTGTCTTTTGCTTTTTGCTTTTTCTTGGGTTGGGTTTGATTTATTCTTTTTTTTTTTTTTTTTTTTTGGTACTGGGAATCGAACCAGGACCTCACGCTTGCCAAGCAGATGCTGTACCATTGAGCTAAATGCCCAGACCCCTTGGTTGGTTTTGAGGCAGGATCTTGTTATGGAGCCAGGCTGGCCTGGAACTCACTGTGACCCTCCTACCTCGGCCTCCTGAGTGCTGGCATTGGAGGTGCTCACCTGGAAAATTACTGGCACTTTTTATATATTCGGGAACCAACTTCTTTATCGGCAGTATGATTTGCAAATAATTGCTCCCAGGCTGTTGCCTGCATTTTCTTTCTTCTCCTTCTTTTTGTCGTCCCCCCCCCCCCCGTGCACACACACACACACACACATGCACACACAGGTCTTCACGCAAAGTGTCCAGTGCGCGCTCCACAGCTGAGCTGAGCTGCAGCCCCCAGTGTCTTTGGAAGGTCTGGAACGTAGGGCCAGACCCTGAAACCAAGAAACTGTTTGGGGGAGTTTTGTGGGGTTTTGTTTTGTTTCGGCACCAGGAACCGAACTCGGGGCCTCACCCTTGCCAGTAGGCGCTGTGCTGCTGAGCTGGGCCCCTGGCCCCTCAACCGACAGACTTTGACGCTGCTCTGTGGGACACAGAGACAGAACCCTTGACCTCTGGCGCCCTCATACCGTCTGTCACCGGTGAGGCTCTGGCGCACACTCTGCTCTCTGCTCGTCCTGGCCGTGGGCTGCACCACGTGGGATCTGAGAGCTGCGGGCTCCTAAGGTCTTCAGCGCCCGCCACAAACGTGTATGCTACGTTTCTGTTTTTATTTTTGTTTTCTTGCCCTGGGATCAATCCCAGGTCCTTGAACATTCTAGGCAAGTGTTCTCCCACTGAACTAGTCTCAGCCCTTGGTATTTTTTAATTTTTCTGTTTCTGAGACAGGGTTTCACTATGCAGTTCAGGCTGAGCTTAAACTCACTGTGTAGCCCAGGCTGGTCTGGAATTTGCAGAGATCCTCCTGCCTCAGCCTCCTGAGTATTGGGATTACAGCCATGCACCACCACACCTGGCTGAAAGATATTTTATATTTTGTGAAACTTTGTTCTCCTAAAAGCCATCAACAGAAGAGTATGTGAGCTTGGTGACAGATGCCTGTAAACCCAGCTACTCAGGAAGCTGAGGCAGGAGAATCACGAGTTAAACCCATGCTGGGCAGCTATTGACTTAGTAAGACGCTGTTAATAAATAAATAAACAAAATGAAGAGCCTGGAGATTGAGCTTAATATGAAGGACCTGAGTTTAATCCCCAGTACTGGGGAAGGGCAGGTTTAAATTTCTTTTTTTTTTTTTTAATTTTATTTAAAGAGAGGGGGAAAATAAAGCAAAACAGGAAAAAAAAAAGGTAGAAACAATACAGAATTTCAAAAAAAAAAAAAGAAGAGTAAGAAATCACTAGTTAGGGCTGGGGATTTAGCTCAGTGGCATAAGCGCCTGCCTGGCAAGCACGAGGTCGTGAGTTCAATCCCTGGTACCAAAAAAAAAAAAAAAAGAAATCACTAGTTGATACATTACATATTGTCTTCCTGGATGTAGTTGTTCAAGTTACAAAATCAAAGCACACAAAGTGGACATTCAAACAGTGAGGCTGCAAACAGCTCCGTTCTCTGATCCAACAAAAACTTAGCAACATAATTATCATTCCTACACCCTTAAACATGCAGTTAAATCCTTTAGAGCACCTGCTTTTCCTCCTTTTGCTTTTTAAGTCCATTATCTGTTTAGTTATATCATGTTTCAGGTTGCTCAGTACCTTGCTGATCTATTTTGTTGTTATTTACTTTAAAATTTTTTTTTATTTCTTCTTATTTTTATTTATTGATTTATTTTATTTTGAAGGTAGTAAAATACAGCAGAACAAGACAGGACACAGCCAACTGAGGCAGTGCAGTGACACTGGCACTGAACCTCACAGCAGGCCACCGGGACAACAGCAATAGGCACAATAGTGCATCTGGTTTTCTTCACAATAGTTGTTCCTTCAATCAGGCAGAGCAATATCAAAGGAAATATCAAAATTACAAGAACAGAATATTGAATAGAGCAATACCATTGATCAAAACAGAGCAAAACAGAGATAAAAATATTTGCCCTCAAAGAGATGGCAGAAGAAAATCCCCCTTATTTGCTATATCGCATATAGTCAGACTCCCAAGACATGCTCTGATCTCCGGCTCTCACTTGCTAGCAGGGCGGGCTGGGGGGGGGTGTGTGTGGTTTATGATGGATGTTTGATTCTTAGCCTGCGCCCTGGTATGCTCATAGCCGCCCACCAGAGGGGTGAACTGGCTGCCCATTTTCCCAGAGCCCCAAGGTCCAACATGGTGCGTCACGGATCTCAGGAAACGCTGATGTGGTTCTCGCCCTGGGGCGGCCATGGCTTGCCGGGTCACAGTCACTTACCAGAGCGGCATGCTGGCCTAAATTTCATTTAACACAATCAGTTATAATCCTGGGGTTAAACCGGGCGTGGTGGCTCAAGCCTGTAATCCCAGCACTCGGGAGGCCGAGGCAGGAGGATCGTTGCAAGTTCGAGACCAGCCTGGGCTACAAAATGAGCTCAAGACCAGCCCAACCTGCACAGGGAGACCCTGTCTCAAAAAGACAAAAAAATAAAATAAAATAAAAAAAGTCCTGGGGTTGATTTGGGATTTCTTTTAGACTTTCACCCCTTCTCTGACAGTGTGAATGTGAGATGGAGAGGTGGACAGCTGTGGATAGTTTCGGTTTCTTTTTTAGCAGGTCTCTTTTTAAAAACCACTGACCATGGATTTTTCTTCCTAGTGTCCCACCTACCGTCTCTAATGATCAGAGGCTCCGTGACAGATCACCTGCATGTGTGTCTGGCTGTTGCTAAGCTGTCGCCATGGTATCAAGACACCTTGGGCAGATACAGGCGCCTCAAAACAAATGTGTAGGAGGAAAAATTTGTCCAGGTGTCCTCACCTCTGCTGTCATCTCGATGAGCGAGCAGTTCAGTGTTAAAGGCATGTGACACTTGCTCCATAACCATAACAAAACACAACAGGCTTGAAAACCAAATTATTGCATCCCAGAAAAATGTGACAAGGTCTGCAAATTTTATATTTGTCATCTACCAAAGTCATCACTGGTCAGTGTACCTGCACCTTGTAATGACCAAAGCAGCTGGCAGAGTAGCATTTATTAAATTTTTACCCTCTAGCAACATAAAACATCAGCCCTTAATTATAATTTCTAAGTTCATCCATTCAAAATGAATGGCGTCTTTCCGTCCTGGCTCAGAAGGTAAAGTTTTTGCAAATGGTTTTTCAGATTTCAAATCCCAATGGACGATTTCAGCAGAATGACCTGCTATGAGCCTTATCTTTTTAAGGTGGGAGAACTCGGGACAGCGCTTGGCAGCTCTGGGATTCCTCTCCACATTTCTACGGTGGATGCATCCATGGGGAACGGCTCAGTTTTCTTAAAAGTGCCCATCAGAATTATCACGGAGTGTTTACTGACTGAACGTATCATTTGTTTACCCAAATGGTAGCATAAATGTCTGTTTTTAGAAAGCGCCACTGTAAGTCTTTCCATGTGATTGGATTCTTAAGCAAGGCTATCATTAGGAAATCAACCGCTTCCCCCCTGGCTGGTCCTAATGAAAGCTTTCCAGCCGAAACGCTGTGCTTGAACACGCTTCCCTTCAGAGCCTGTGCCTGTCACCAAGAGTGTTCGGTGTGCAGTGTGGCAGGTGCACTATTTATGACCCGGCTGACGATGCCAGTGGGCAGGGAGAGGGGTTACGATTCACATGCAAATCCCCAGCCCAGGTTTCCAAAACGACACACGGTTGCTGGCTGTGTTGTGTTCAACGTCCGTATTACACAGCTGAGCACGTGTCAAAGAAACTATATTAAAACTGCTTAGAGAAAGAAGAGATTATGTTGTTGTGTTTTGCAAAGACTCCTGCACTGGGCTGGCGATGCAGCTCCATGGCGTAGCATCTGCCTGGCAAGCGCAAGGCCTTGGTTCCATTTCTGGTACCAAAAACAAACAAACAAAAAAAGACTCTTGTATTGATTTCATTAGAAAAAAGAAATTAAAGAGTACGAAACCAGAAGAGCCCTAATTGAAAATGCACAGGTTTACAAAATGCGATCCCAGTGACAAGTTGCAGAGCTGTGCCAAGGAGAGCTGCTGGCACAGGTCCTTCCTTCTGCATCGTCTCCAAACTTGTTGCTCCAAACCTTTTGCTGCTTCTTCATCTACCAGGTTGTGATTCCCCCGACTTGAAATCACCCACAGAGAAGGAAGAAACCAGGAAAAGCTCCTGCCCTCTGATCACTAGTTCATGCCTTTGGTTCCCCGTCGTGCAAAGCACCATCTTAGATACAAAAACGTACCACAGCACTATCTGTCCTTCCCATCATACCCTGGGCTTCTTGGGTCTAAGGCACCTTTGACAGCAGTGGAATATAACAAATAGAAGTGAGCTGGAGAGTGCACGGAGAAATCCTAGCTTCTCTCTGCAGTGTGTTGCAATGTCTGGGGTTAAGCCCGGCCCCTGGCCTGAGCTAGCCAGGCGCCCCCCACTGAGCCACCGTAGCCCTCTCCTTGTTCATGGAAATGAGACCGCCCACTTGCTGCTAAAGTGGCTGCCAAGTGCCTGCACGCTGCAACTGTCACTCGAGTTGCTGCTCAGTACATCTAGTTAAAGGATGGCTTTCCAGCAATGAAGCAAGTGAGTAAAAACTGAGTAAGAGTGAAAGAGCCACGGGTTGCCAACTCGAATCCAAAGGCAAGCTACAAAATAGATGGAGAGACTTCCTTCACCTCGCAGGTCAAAATACAGGGCCAAAGGTCTGGGAAGAGGGAGAGCCCACTCCACATGGGGTACAGTCGGTCGTTGGTGCTCCACTGCTTGGCCACTTGTTTGCACTCAGAAATCATGTCCCTTTACTCCCCATTTGTTCCTGAGAACATCGTGGCATCCTTTGCCTTGGGACCCGCTACCCTTTCCAGCCAAAGCAAGGTACGCAGTGTGCATCCCTTTTGGTACTTGTTGCGCCTCCTGGAACCAATGAACAAGTATCGAGGTACCACTGGATTTAAAAAGCAGCATTTCAAGGACAACTGGCAAGTGTCAAGCTCACGGTCTGACAAGTGACCCAGTATGGAAGGGAATAATATTCACACCACGTTGTCAGGAGATTGCCTGTACCAAAATCAAGGGCTTTCATTAAAATAAGGCTTTATCTAGGTGGGTGGAACCAGGATCCACCGTCCTGTGTGTGCTGAGGATTGACCCCTGGCAGCGCTGAGCTGCCTCCTCAGTCTGTTTCTTGAGCCAAAGTCTTGCTCAATTATCAAACTGGCATCAAATTTGCACCCCTCCCACTCCAGAGCCTGAGTAGGTGGCATTATAGCTATTGTGCCACCACCACTGGCCTTTCAAGAGACAGGATCTGGGCATTTAGCTCAGTAGCATAAGCACCTGCCTGGCAAGTGTGAGGTCATGAGTTTGATCCCTGGTACAAAAAGAGAGAGAGAGACAGAAAGAGAGAGACAGAGAGAGAGAATGGGTCTCACTCTGGATCTGACCTCCAACTGCTGGGCTCAAGCAGTTCTCCTGCCTCAGTCTGCTGAGTAGCTAGGACTCCAGGTGACCCACACCATGCCCAAGGAGGCTTCGGGGCGACTCTCCTGCACACTCCAGTTGTAGATCCACCGGGAAAGATGATAAACTTCTAAGGCTCCACTGACATCTGATTCTTCATGGGTCCAGCAGAGAGACGTGCCTTGGAGTAAGACAGATTCCAGGTAGAATACAACACTTAGCACATAAACCAGGAAAAACCTCTGTCCAGGGAAAAGAAGCATAAAACGTGTGGTTAATGAAAACTGTAGAATGAAACGGCAGAAAGAAGCACTTAGATAATCAGTGAATTTTAATTAATGTAATCTCAGCACTGAAGCAGGAAGACTGTGAGTCTGATGCCAGCCTGAGTAGCACAGTGAGTCCAAGGCCAGTGAAGATTACGTTGAATCTGTGTTAGGAATTTTTTGTTTTGTACTGGGGATCGAACTCACAACCTCGCACTTACCAGGAAGGTGCTTATGCCACTGAGCTTAATCCCCAGCCCCAATCTGTTTTAAAGAGATAATAAATACATTCTTAAAAACCAGACATTAAGACTGGACATGGTCGAGCACTCCTGTAACCCCAGCATTCAGGAGGCTGAGGCAGGAGAATCTATGCAACTTTGAGGTAAGCCTGGTCTACATAGTGAGTTCCAGGCCAGCATGAACTGCACAGTGAGATCCTGTCTCAAAAAAAAAAAAAAAAAAAAAAAAGACATTCACATTGGATTAAACAGATCCACTAATAAGTTACCTAAAACATAAACATAAGTAAAAATGACATAATTTGTTGTTTTTTTTTGTACTGGGGATTGAACTCACGACCTTGCACTTGCCAGGCCAGTACTTATGCCACTGAACTAAAATCCCGGCCTGATACAGAAAATTTGAAAATAAAAAATGGGAGAAAATATTAGAACATTTGAATCAAAAAGAGGGGGAAAATATCTTAACACCTGACAAGATAGACCATAAGACGAAAACAAATCATAAAAGGCAAAGAGGAGTATATTGCTGGATGAACAGAACAGCAAGAAGATAAAACCATCCAAGAAGGAGGAAAAAGAGGAGGAGATAAAGCCATGAATTTTGGCCGAATTCTGGGCAGGAAACCAAACACCTACAATCCCAGCAGTCAGAAGACTGAGGAGGGAAAGATCACCCGCCTGAGGCCAGGCCACGTGGCAGATTTAAGAGCCAGGCGTGGTCCACATGCCTGCAAGCCCACCCTTGGGAGGTTTGAGGCCAGCCTGAGCCACACAGCGAGTTCCAGGCTAGGCTGAACTGCATGGTGAAAGCTTGTCTCAAAAAGACAAAGAAAGAAAGGAAATTAAATCCAGCATTTATAACATGTATACATTGAAAGTTTTAGTACCACACACAAATTCAATGAGGGAGTTTGTCTACACCCAAAGAATTGTTCAATTAGTAACTATTTGATTCAACAATGAACCTATCAATGTTTGACCTATAAAAATGATCATTTCATATTATACAATCTATAGGTTTTTTGTTTTGTTTTGTTTTTGAGGCAGGATCTCACTATGTAACCCAACCTGGCCCTGAACTCACTATGTAGCCAGGTTGGCCTCAAATGTGTGACAATCCTCTTGTCTCGGCCTCCTGAGTGTGAGATTACAGGGGTGCATCACCATGCCCGGTTTATAACTTATTTGTTGGAGCTGGGGATTTAGCTCAGCGGCATAAGCGCCTGCCTTGCAAGTGCATGGTTGTGAGTTTGATCCCCGGTACCGATTTAAAAAAAAAAAAAAAAAAAAGACCTTTATAACTTATTTGTTGAAGGCATTAAATGAACTATGGGATATAAAATAACTAGCACAATCTCTAATTTGGTCTCGTCTACTAAAAGAATAGCTGTTTCAGTTGTTGGTGACCATAAACTAATATAGAAAACTGCACAGGCCCTGACATGTAGGCTCACATGCCTGTAAGCCTGACCACGAGGCCACCAGCGTAAGCCTGCACCCCACGGCGCTGAGGAATTCTGGGAGCCCCAGCCGCCCAGTCTGGACTGGTGCCAGACTCAGTTGTGATTTGATGCCACCTGGTGGTGGTGGCCGACCCATTTTTACACATCACTGGGGACAATTCTGAGTCCAGCTGCAGTAGCCTGGGTGACTCTGCAG
The DNA here is from genome assembly GCA_004027455.1 of Hydrochoerus hydrochaeris. Lineage (NCBI taxonomy): Eukaryota > Metazoa > Chordata > Mammalia > Rodentia > Hydrochaeridae > Hydrochoerus > Hydrochoerus hydrochaeris. The sequence continues at coordinate 62,121 of PVLA01003110.1, forward strand.
CAACCCTGAGAGCTGACCAAATCCAGGGCAGGGCAGGGCAGGAGGAACCGGAGTCTCAGCCTCCCTGGTCTTCCTGGAGCTCAGGGGCCTCTGCCTTGCTTTCATGGCCTTGGTATCTACTCTGTGCACCCCCAAAATGGAACTTTAACCCCATCCCAGCCCAGGGAGGGGGGCTGCCCTGCCAGAGGAGGAGGGCAGAATGCACACAAAGTGGAAAAATTCAGTCCATTGAAGATCACCCCTTTGGTGTGAAAGCCACGGAGTTTTAAATTAACATTTTCCACAAAATTGCTTTTGTGAATGACCCCCGGGGGCCCAGCAGACTGGGAACCCTTGGTTAAATTTCATGGTGTACTGGGTGGGGCACCCAACCTGCCACTGTCGCCTCCCCCACAAATCCCACGCAAAGCCACGTGGGGTTCAGAGCTATCCAGGGCAGGAGTCAGGTAGCACTTGTTATGTCCCTGTGTTTCTGTGTCCATCCCTCTTCCGGGCAGCACCTGCCCCTTGATTTACCCCTTGGGCATTGAAACAGGCCGAGCTAGGTGGACCAAGGCGGTGCCCGCAGAGCACCCGAGCCGCAGCTTTTGGAGCAGGGTCTTGGTGGCTTTGTCTGCCACGAAAGCGCTGAGCACCAAGGTGACAGTCGCAGGCCCAGGCTGCAGGGAGGCACTGTCTGCTGCCGGTTTGCCCTTCTCAGAACGCGCTTCACCCGGCTTTGTGGGTCAGAACCTAACCCTAACCCTCTCCTCCTCCAAACCTTGCTAAGGCCTAGCTTGTTTCTTTGCTTGAGACAAGCTCAGCATGGAGTCCAGCCAACCTTGAACTCACTACGTAGCCCAGTCCGGCCTTGAACTCAAGATCCTCCTGCTTCAGCCTCCCAAATGTTGGAATGGTGGGTGTGTAGTAATGTGTGTGGGTTTATCCATCGCTTAAGGTAACGACATAGTCTATGGCCACATCCTCTGACGATAATGAAATTAAGGACCAGGGGAGTAGACAGGAGGATTGTTTATCAGGAAGAGAGGAAACAGCCTCCATTATTAGGGACCCAAAAGTGGGTTGCCTTGGGGACTTTTTGAGACAGGGTCTCACTACGTAGCCCAGGCTGGCCTCGAACTCACAGCGATGCTGCTTCCACTGCCCAAGTGCTGAGACCACAGTTGCGCCCACCACACCCTGATGCTCTAGTTTAATAACCAGAGCTGGGAGGCTTCTGAGCCTGTGTAAACCAGCGGTGGCAAATCTGTGCCACAAGTGCCACAGCGGGCACATGGAGCCTCCCTGGGGGCACAGGAGCTCAGGCGCCCCAGCATCACCCCAGCAGCAGAGCTTCGGCTACCGGTGCACACAGGGTCCACATGCTCAGAAAGCAGCAGCCGCGCCAGGGGCTGACTTTGCCCGCCAGGTCCCTGGAGCCGGGAAGTGCAGGAACCTTAGCTTGGCGGTGGCGGACGTCTGTAATCCCAGTGCTCAGGAGGCTGAGGCAGGAGGATTATTATTGTGAGTTCGAGACCAACCTGGGCTACAAAGTGAGCTCAAGGCCAGCCTGAACTGCATAGAGAGACCCTGTCTCCAAAAGACAAAGATAAATAAATAAAAGAATAAAGTAAGCTTTCCAGATAGATGAAAGCAGAGGTTGTCAGAGGTCACCTAGCACCTTGCTGGTCACCCCACTTGTTACATCCCTGGACTTCATTGCCGCTCTGGTTTTTGTCAACCCTTGACCTCAGACCAAGACCCTGGAATTCTCCAGAATTCTCCAGAATTCAGCATGTACTAAATGTTTGAGACTTGGAGAATCACAACACAAACTGCCAGGTCTATCCGAAAATTTATGAGTTTCTCCCATTTCTGCTGATGCTATTAGTTGCTTTTTAAAAATGTTTTTGATTTTATAGGAGAAGAGGAACCTGACATGCTTCAAATGTCTAAAGTAAAACACAGAGCCAGAAACGAGGCAGGTGAATGCAGATCATTGGATTCCTCCGGCCTGGATGCACTCGGGTTCCAAAGGTTAGTTACCCTGCCTCGGCTCCATGCTGATTGCACAGGTCAGGAGGGTAATCGGGTCATTTATTTGAACAATTTGCTCCTAGTGTGTTTCTAATATATTTGCCCCACTCCTGACCACTCAAGTCCGTACTGTACTGAGACCAACATCTGTCTCCCACCACCAAAGAAAATGATGAGGCAAAGGTAATTTCCATGACCCTTCTGCCCCCAAATCTGTCACGTTCCTGGAGCACAGCCCTTTAAAGCTCAGTGACAGCGTTCGTATTTGAAACCCCAGATGGCTCAGTAATAACTAGGATCGTATGTTTATCATTAACTCGGTGAATAAACCCTCCAAGGTACTAAATGCCTTTTGGCACAGCACTGTATCCTGTATTTTTTCAAGAGCTTGTCACTGGCTGGGGTGACACTGGTGACAGTGTTGCCTAGCGGTGAACTTAGCAGACAGATTCCAGGCTCTCCTTCGGACGGAGAACTACAGCCCGACTGGTAGCTGCATGGATGGAGGATCATGGCAAGTGGTGCTCAGGGCAGAGCTGTGCCCCAGAAAAGACGGGGCACGAACGGCAAAGGGTACCAGGGACAGGAGAGCAAGAGCACTGTGCACAGCGCAGACCCTGCCGCAGCGGCCTTCTGCAACTTACCGCTGTGCAGCTCAGTCTCTAGATGTGATTGACCGAACCACCCACAGGGTCCTGACTCATTTCAGGGGCTCTCAACCCCTTCCTGTCCCAGAATGCACTCTGGCCTTCATTCTGTGCCTGGCGCATCTGTACGGATCCATCTGTATATGAGGTTTCAGGAGAGGCAGGTGGCCGAGGGTCACCCCAAGAGAGCCAGCTCACGTGTACTCTGGCTCCGTACCTCAGAGCCCTTGAGTTATCTGTGATTTTGACCTCTCTTAGGACAGTAGAAGAAATCAGGGCTTGAAATTAAACAGATGCAGTGCTGGGTGTGGTGGTGCCTCCCTGTTAGCCCAGCACCTGGGAGGCTGGAGCAGGAGGATCGCCAAGAGTTCAAAGCCAGACTGGGCCACATAGTGAGTCGGAATGAGATTCCATCACAAACAAACAAACAAATTAAATGGGTGGAAGCGAGCGGCTTCCTTAGCACCACGGTTTCTAACTGGACTACTGTCCTAGCAGGGCACCCGCCCCTAGCATGTCTGAGGCCCTCAGTTCAATACCAGGTGCAAAAAGGAAGAGAAAAACCACCTGTGACTGAATTCAGAAACTGTCCATGCAGAATCAAGGAAACAAGGTATTTTGCTAGGAGAAGCAAAAGTTATATCATAATATGTTAGGAAGTTGATGCCATGTAAGATAAAATGACACCACTGGTTAACTGGCTGAATTGAGATGTCTTTCCTAAAAAAAATCTTTTGCTAGTAGCTAGGTGTGGCAGCGCATGCCTGTAATTCCAGCATTTGGGAGGCTGAGGCAAAAGGATCCCCACGAGTTCAAGGTCACCCCGGGCTGCATAGTGAGACCTATGCCACAGACACACAGACCATTTTCCTGGGGCTCTCTTGGGGTCCACAGTGTGTAAAAATCCACATGTTTTGGCCAGGGATTTAGCTCAGTGGCATAAGTGCCTGCCTGGCAAGCGTGAGGTTATGAGTTCAATCCCCGGTACCGCATAAGGGGTGGGGGGGTGCTAGAGATTTAGCTGAGCGGTTCAAGCGCTTGCTTGCTAAGTGCATGGTGGTGAGTTCGAGCCCCGGTACCCCCCCAAAAAAATCCACACATTTTTATAAATAAGCTCAGACCAAATCTGCCCACTAATTATGTGGGCCATATCCATATCCATATCCATGTACATTTTGAGACACTGATCTTGCCTTTGATTGTCCTGCCTGTAAGCAGACATGTCCCCCTGGTTTACTGTCCTGGTGAGGGGATACATGGAGCAGTGCGTGGTCATAACCCTCAGGCTTTTGTTTCTAAATGCTTAGGGCTCAGCAGGGAGGGTTCTTGTACCTTAAGCAAAGTGTGCCAGACAGAAACAGAGGCACCCTGGCTGGGTGGCAGGCGGAGCAGGGCCCCGGCGGCTCCCCCCAGCTGCTGGGCAGGGCAGAGCTGTGCCTGGGGAAAGGTGGCAGTGAGCTGCCACCGACGGTCCCATGTCACAATGGGAGACCGCAGGCCAGATAAGGCCCGCTCCAACCTTGTGAATTTCTGTCATTTTTTAATTAAAATCTAGGCAATTTGGGCTCGGATTGAAGCTCAGCATAGAGAGTACATAGATATGCACAAGGTCCTGGATTTGATCTCCAGGACCAAAAATTAATTTAAAAAAAAAATCTAGGTAATTTTACCTAGCAATATGCATTTCTGCTTCTCTTGAATACGGCAGATTTGGAATCCCGGGTTTACCCTGGGTTCACTTAGATAAGGGATTGCACTTTTCATGATAATAATGATACACTTGAAGTTAAACACTTAAGAAGGGAAGAGATTTCTGGAGGCTGGGAGTCCAAGATCCTGCAGCCCCGTTTGTAATCCCAGCGTTCAGGAGGCCGAGGCAGGAGAATCACCATGAGTTCAAGACTAAATAGGGCTACAGAGGAAGACAGTCTCTCAAAAAAAAAACTAAGTTCCCACAAAAAAACCTCCGTAATCCTTTCTGAGGGTGCCTCTCTCCTTCTAGGCTCCAACTCTAGACTTTGGGGACAGACTTGAGCAGTATCTGAGCATAGCAGGAATAACCTCTCTGGACGCCGTCATCCCGATTAGTCCGTTCATGGTCCCTATTCTGAGACCAAGGGGTTCACTGCCACTCATCAAAGAACTTGCACTGCTGTTTTGCAGACAGTAAAGTTCCTGTTGTTTGTTTGTTGTCTTTTCTGACAGGATCTCACTTCGAGGTGCAGCCTGGCCTCAAACTCACAATGGAGTTGCTGACCTCCAAATTCCATCCAATCTTCCTGCTTCAGCCTCCGAGTACTGATTACAGATGTGCACCATCAGGGCCAGCAGGAATGTTTCTTTTTACCCAAGATTTGTTCCCATCCATGCAGACACGAAGGACAGACTGAAAGCTCTAGGGATATGGCTCAGGGCTAGAACATTTGCCTCACAAGGCCACAGCCCTGGGTTTGAACCCAGCGCTACAAAGAGCAAATCAAAAAAGACGGACTGGAGAAAGCTCGCATTGCTGCGTGAGCTGGCCTAGGGGGTCTCTGCAGAGAGGGTGGTGCGGCAGCCTGGTCCTAGCCTCCCTGTGCACTTCCTAGGGCAGTGGGCAGCTGACAACAGACAGACAGCTCTGGGGAAAGCCAGGCCTGGACACTGAGGTCCCCAGAAGTCCCCAACGTTGCGACTCCCAAAAGGATAAGATGAACTGGAAAGTAAATTATAAACGGTCCTCTAAGCGTGTGTGCTTTTACTGATCAGCCCGAAGCTTTTGGGGCTGGGTTGTTTGCATGAGCGAGGAAGAACTGTCAAAGCCTAACTGCCATAGGGGTGGGCTGGTTATTCCACCGGTTCTCTCGCCTCCTGTGTAACCAATAAAAGTAACGGCTCTCCTGTGCTGACCTCACCCTGTGCCAGCCACCGCACCAGGGTTCCAGAACAGTCTCCTCCTAACCGCCCCGGGGCGGGGCGCCCTGCTCTCCTACAGGAGGCGGGAGCTCAGAGCTCAAACAGCTTCTGCAAACCTCACACTCGGGCCTCGTGGGCACCTGGATCCAGACCCAAGGTGGCCTGATTTCGTGCTCCCTGGGCAGCAGGTCGGCCACCACTAGCTGGGGCAGCTGGAGGGACACAGAGGAAGGGACGCCAATGGCCAAGTCCACAGCAAAGATAAACTGGTGGCAGTTCCTGCAGCTCTTGGTATCTCTCAGGCTGGCGCTAATTATGTGTAAACCCGGAGTGGTGGCGCAGCCTGCGAGCCCAGCACTTGGGAGGCTGAGGCAGAAGGATGGCGGAGAGTTCAAGGCCAGCCTGCTCTGCATGTTGAATTCCAGAACAACCTGGACCACAGAGTGAGAACCTGTCTCAAAAAACTAAAAAAAAAAAAGGCGGAAAAAAACGAGAAAAAAAATGAACACAAGAGTCATAGCAGGATGACAGAAAAATAAAGTACCCAGAAAAACTAACCTTTGAGATATATATATATATATATATATATATATATATTTTTTTTTTTTTTTTTTTTTTGCAGTACCGGGGATCGAACTCACGACCACACACTTGCAAGGCGGGTGCTTATGCCACTGAGCTAACTCCCCAGCCCCACCCCTTGAGATTTTGAAGAATGTGCAGCCTGTCCCAGGCTCTGCTCATTGGCTCTCTGGATTAGACTGACAAGGTGCTGAGTCACCTCCGGGGCACCAGGACAGCCATTGTCTCTCCCAGAATTAAGTAGTGAGACCTGGCCTGTATGTGTGACCCCTACTGAGGTGCCAGGGCTGGGGGAAGGCTACTGGCGGTCAGGCACGAGTCCTAGCAGGCATGGGCTCTGCTCTGGAGGGTTTGGGGTTTCTGGGTCTTTGCTAATTTTATCTCTGCTTCTCTCTTGTTTCTGCCATAGAAGGACAACTGGCCCTGGGGTGTTGCCCAAATTCAGGTAAGTGAAGGGGAACAGTCTCCCGGCCCAGTTGTGCCACCCGTACTAGTTCTGGGATTGAGCCTGGCGCCATACTGAGCCATCCATGCTCCAGATCTTCTCTTTTCTCCTTCTTCTTCCTTGTCTTTTTTTTCCTTCTTTTCCTCCTCCTCTTCCTCCTCCTCTTCCTCCTCTGCTTCTTCCTCCTCCTCCCCTTCCTCCTTCTTCTTTGAGACAAGGTCTCGCTTTGCAGTTCAGGCGGGTCTTAAACTCACTTTGTAGCCCAGGCTGGTCTCGAATTTGCAGAGATCCTCCTGCCTCAGCCTCTGGAGTGCTGGGATTACAGGTGTGTGCCACCATACCCGGCTCCTTCTTTTCTTTTTCTTTTTTTAAATTTTATTTAAAGAGAAAAAAAAAAGCAAACCAGAAAAAGGGATAGAAACCATACAGAATTTCAGAAAAAAATAAGCAGTAAGCAATCACTAGTTGATAAATTACATATTGTCTTCTCAGACCTAGTTGTTAAAGCTTCCTTTCTTTTTTTGAGATAGGGTTTTACTGTGTAGTTCCAGTTAGCTTGGAGCACACTGTGTAGCCCGGGCTGACCTTGGACTCAGGGTGATTATCCTGTCTCAAACTCTTGAGTGCTGGGATTATAGGTATTTGCCACCACACCCAGCTACTTTCACTTTTTGAGACAAAATGTCATTAAATTGTCCGAAGTAGCCTCCAGTTTGTGTTGACCAATTCTTTGCTCAGGACAGAAAGGACCAGCTGCCTGAGCTTCCTGAGTACCTGGGATTCTAGGTGTGGGCCGTTTGACTTTGGCTCTTCAGAGCCGTCTGGATTCTGTTTGTACTCCGAAAAGGAGAAAGGACTTCCAAAGCAGTAGCTATTCACGGGGAGGGGACAGAAATGAACATTACACAAACA
>PVLA01003110.1:69717-179564 GCA_004027455.1 Hydrochoerus hydrochaeris
TCAGGAAGTCCATGCAAAGTTCGGGGATTGTTCTGCACATGCATCCTGGAATTTATGATTCATAGATCATCCATCCCTACTTCCCTAGCTAGTCTGCCATGCCCACTTCTCCTGCCTCAGTTTCCCCCGAGAGACAACTTCATTGTGGGACGCTGAGGGAGTGGACTGCTCTCGCGTCGCATAGCTTTCGCCTGCAGAAGCGGGTGTAGGCCCTGCCTACTGGGGACCGTGTGCTCTCTGCCTGCCTTGGGGTCTCGTGGCTCACTGAGTGGGAAGACAATGAGAAAAGAGAGGCACTGGTGACTGTTAGGTTGGGAATGCAGGGCCCAGGTTTCCATGGGAAGAAGTACGGCGAACAGGGCTATTGGCTAGATTATGGAGCACCCGAGCACTGTGGCCAGAGCAAGAGTATCCACATAGGGATCTAATGAAAACCAGGTACCAGTTTACATGATGGTGAATTAGCCCGGCACGGTGGCACACGACTATCATCCCAGCACTCAGGAGGCTGAGGCAGGAGGATCCTCATGAGTTTGAGGCCAGCCCGAACTGCATAGCAAGCCCCTATCTCAAAAAACAAAGCTACTAACTGAATAAATGAATGAATAGACAAATTATGGTGAGTTGAGGTTACTAGTGACTTTTCTTATCTATATCCAGAACGGCCCTGGAGTCTTGCTTTTTGAAGAAGCAGCTCAGGGCTTCCAGAGGTTTATAGGAGTAACCTTCTTCCTAGTCCTGTGAGAATTCTAGTGACCACTGTCTGTGTAAGGTTTTTATAGCTTTCCACTGCATTCCTTGAGGAAGGGCCAGTTGAATGTCTCTTCTTTGGAGACCGGGAATAAGGCTAGGATCTGAAGAGGCTACAGAGTGCCCTTCTTGCCAGCCACCGGCCTGTATTCCCAGTCTCAGGAGGCTGAGGCAGGAGGAGGATTGCTGAGAGTCTGAGGCCACCTTGTGCTACATAGTGAGTTCAAGGCCAGCCTGGGCTGCATAGCAATATCCTGACTCCAAAAAAAAAAAAAAAAAAAAGTGCCGTTCTTTCCTCCCATAAGCCTTCTGGTTTCTTAGAGAAGATTTAGACATGATTCTTTGGTGTCCCCTACAATGAATGACAGCAATCTGCCCGAGAAAATGGACTGCCCCTAGGAGTTGCAGAGTCCCCTGCCTGTGTGTCATGGGTGATTATTAGTTAGCAAGCCCCCGTCTCTTTGGGTTGCTGCATGGTCTCGTAGCACCAGAAAGGTATATTTAGGGTCTGTGGTGGATTGAAAACTGATGGTCAGCTTCAAGGCCAGCGGAACTGAATGGCGTGGTGCTGGGTGTAGATGGCCCACCGGAGGTTCTGTCTGCCAGCGTACAGAGGACACCTGGAGAGGAAGAGTGGGGCCGTTCTTTGGTGCTGTTGACTCTCCTGTTGCTGTGGGTTCTCCTGGAGGAGCTTGTGCAGCTTCTTCCCTGATAAAAACTTGGCTGTTCTCATCACCAGAGGAGCTGGGGACCTTGCTGTCGCTGAGGGTGGCTGTGGTCCTTTTCCGGGGAGCTCTGGTCCTTACTTTGAGCTTTGCTTCCTTCCTGGCTCTGGTGCAAAACCCTCAGCCTACCAGCACAGCTCCTTCACCCCGCTGGCATGGACTCTCCAGCTTCCACCGCTGACCTTTGGGCCTTCCCAGCACAGATCATTGAAATCTAAGATTTTCTGCACCTTCTTTGTATTTGACTCCTTGGGTGACCCTTATAAATAATACTGTAAATTATTTGTCCTGTAGGTAATCGTTTTCCTTGCAACCCCTGACTACGACAGAGTCTCTATAAATATTTCACTTCTTGAGTTTTCCTAATATCAAAGCCCGAGTAAAAGCTATGAGCTCAGGGCTGGGGATTTAGCTTAGCGGCACAAGTGCCTGGCAAGTGTGAGGTCATGAGTTCAATCCCCGGTACCCCCCCCCCCCAAAAAAAAAAGAGGTACGAGCTCGGCTTTTTGAGCAGAGGTCCTGGGGACAGCAGTTTGGCCTTGATAATCCACTGCAAACTAAGAACGGTATAACCTGTCTTTCTCGGACACAGCTACTTCCAGCAGTGAACCCCACCTGTTCAGGGGCTCGGAGGGGCAGGCTTCCCACCTGGAAATCACCCGTGTGCATCAAAGAGGTAGGACTAAGAGTCACATGAGTGTAGCGTGACCTCAGGGGTATCTGAGACCATGGCCTGGAATAGTCCCAAAAGGTAAAATCTGTTTTGGCCTCGGCTGAAATTGGGAATTGACCCCAAGTTTGCTAGTAAATTCCTTCCTAATAAGGGAGTAGAACACTGTGAGACACTGAAAAACTCACGCTTAAACGTCTGACCTTCAAGGTGACGTGTCAGAACAGGAGGGAAGAGTCACTGACCAGGACTTTCCTCAGCCCAAATATGGCCACAGATGTGGAGGAGGTTTTCTAGGGAAGAAAGTTAAAATGTAAACCGAAAGAATTGAAGCTGCTTAGCCATGACCTCTAGTGTCTCTCACAAGAGACGGAGAAAACTGACAGTTCATCTGGCATCCCAGGTTCCTCTGGGCCCTTCCCGTCCTCACCAGAGCAGGAGGGGAGGCTTTTGGCCTGATCCTTCTCTGGGAGTAGCACTCCCAGGTACACACTGGCCACCGGACACACCCCAGGGCCTGGGTGGTGGCTGGTACAGTCACATGCCTGGTGTCCAATTTTCCTGTAGGCTTTCACTGGGCTGGATTTTTCCTTAAATGACTCGGGAGTCCTTAAAGGATGGTCAACTGCAGCAGCAATCATTTTTGTCTGTCTTTTTTCCCTAGCTCTTCTCCCTTCCTCTGCATCTAGATCTCGACTGCTGAACATAGAAAAGCTTGTGTCCAGCACAGGGTCATATTTGAAAATCCTGGGTCTCCCCAGGATGCCAGCCCCGTGGTCCTGAAGGACAAGGACCACAGGATCACCAAAGACATCTCTCTCTTCCTCGGGGCCATTCTAAATACCATAGTTTCCAGGGGTTTCCAGAAGTAAAGGGTCACAAAAGACTGACCGGAAGGGATTTCACTCCACTTTCTGTGCTTTATGCAGAAACGATTTTAACTGAAATATAACTTAACCCATTTTTCACCATCCCCTAGTTCATACTAGTGTCACACTGTATTGCCATAATAGATAAGTCATTGTTTTTTCAAACTGGCAGGGTCAAACCATTCCCACTCCTCCAAAAGAGCAGAGCCCAGCTGAGGGGTCTCTTAGCCTGAGAATTCTCTACACAGTGGCCCACTAACTCCTTAGGGAGATGGGCAAAGCCCTCTATGGCTCCCTGAGAAACTCCCACGTGATTAGGGTGGTGCCCCTCCCAGCTGTAGACTGTCCTGGGGAGCTGAGACACTCTTAAGAGACGCTGGTGGAGCTCCCTGCCTGCAGTTCCCTTAGAAATAGTCCTAACAGCTGGGTGTAGTTCACGCGCAGCTGGGATCCCAGTACTCGGGATGCTGAGGTAGGAGGGTCGCTGTGAGTTCAAGACCAGGCCCGGGTACATAGTGAGTTTGAGGCCAGATTGGACTACACTGTGGATCCTCTCTCTCAAAAAAGAAGAAAAGAGAGAAAGAAAGAAAGAAAGAAAGAAAGAAAGAAAGAAAGAAAGAAAGAAAGAAAGAAAGAAAGGAAATAGTTATTCTGGAGTCACTTGAGATATACTTATCTCTTACATTTACCCCAATGGTAAAAACTTTGATACTTTAAGGCAATAGAGGTAGAAATCTCTTGAAAAAAAAATCACTAGAAAAGTTGGTACAGTGGCACTTGCCTCTGATCTCAGATCACAGGACTTGGGAGGCCTGGGCACCAGGATTGTCACAAGTTCCAGGCCAACTTGGACCACATACTGAACTCAGTGTCACCCTGAATCACATACTGAGAGCTTGTCTCAGAAGACAAAGACAGCAAAATAAAGGAGTAAAAGTCGCAGCCACTTGACTTGAGCTTTACTGGCTGCCCCTTTGGTCCTGCTCAGACCATCAGGCATGGGTTTTTGTCTACTTGAGTTTCCGTTAGAAAAAACATGGGAAAAAAGAAAGAAAGAGGAACATGGAGGGGATCTAATTCAAAACAAGAAAGGGAAGAAGGCTTGTATGTCCCCTAAAATTGGCAGCTCAGCTCTTGTCCACAAAGGTGAGGTTTCCTGTGACCAGGAGGCCAATTGAAAAAAGAAAAAACCAAAACCCAAAGCACAGGCAAACAAAGCATGGTGGGACCGTGTAACTGCTGCACAGAATCAAGTAAAATAGCCAACAAACATGGCCAAATCCACGCCGCCAACCCACAGGGTGAGCCAAGATGTCTGACCCATGTGACTGACTCACATGATGAACCAAGATGGCTGCCAGTCACAGGGGAAGGGTGGGCCGGGGTGAGGCAGGCCCGACAGCCTGAGGTGAAAGGCCATCGGGGGACAAAAGAGGTAAGCTGGAGGAGACGGCGACTCCCGCGGAAGACCAACCGACCAGTAGCCATTTTTCTCCAGAGAGCGAGAAAGCTGAGTGAACATGGTCACAGAGTAGCTGTAGGAAGGACCAGCACCCTCGAGTCTAGGTTGCGTGCACGGGACCCGAAGGACCTGGGACTGCCCGGCAGCTCTTTCCTGACGCATACCTGCCACAAGTGACCAAACACAGGAAGAAGGAGAAGGAGAGGAGGGAAGAAGAGAGGAGACAGGCTCGAGGCAGCTCTGTGGGCCTCCTGCTGCGGGGCAACACTGAGGCCCTGTGCTCCTGTCCCCTCCCACCTGGTAGGACAGTGGAGGAAGCTGTTTTGGCATCATGACGAAGCGTCCTGAGTTCCCCAGGGCTCTTCGAGTGGGGTCAGGGGGAAAGGAAGGAAGGAAGGAAGGAAGGAAGGGAGGAAGGGAGGAAATCTAGGCAGTAGATTTTAAAGAGAGAAACAAACTATTGTGCCCCAAAGGGCCTTACTTGCTCCTGGCTGGTTTCACCCAGACTGAGCGCTGTTAGCCCTGTATTTTCCAGAGCTTTCTTGTTCACATCCAGATATAGGTATTTGTGTGTTCCTTTTTTTTTTTTTTAATCAGTACCGGGGATCGAACTCACGACCTCGTGCTTGCCAGGCAGGCGCTTATGCCGCCGAGCTAAACCCCGGCCCTTGTCTTTGTTTTTGACATGAGGTCCTGCTGTGTTGTCCAGATGACCCTTGAACTCTTGGCTCCCAGCCTCATAGCTGCAGTCCCCTAAGTTGCTGGGGTGACAAGATGCCCGCCGCGTCCAGCTATAAATAAGTTGTTTTTGGTACCTGGGATCAGACTCACAACTTTGCGCTTACCAGGCAAATGCTTGAGCCACTGAGCCAAATCCCCGGGTAAATAATAAATTTTAAAAATTTGTCAACTAGAGCATTATATGTCTCCCCCTCATCTTTTTTTTATTTTTTTAATTAACGGGCCGTGATTGGCTGGGAAACCAGCCTCCCCAGTGCCTGCGTCCTGCTGTCGCCACAGCTGTGTAATCAAGCAGAAGCGGCCTGCCCGCAGGCCCTCGGGTGTCCCTCTGGGTACAGGGGCGCTGGCGGCCACAGTGCCTCCAGGCAGTGATCTGGGCTCAGAATGAGCTGTGGTTCAGACTGGCATTGTTTCCTCTGGGGTTTGAAACTGAGAAGGATGACAGTCATTTCCCCCCTGCCTGATGCTTCTTTTTTGGAGAATTCCATTGTGCAAAGCAGATACCCAGCTAAAATCAGATCCTAATGGCTGTGTCGGGTGCTTAATATCTCGGGCTGCTATAAATTATGCACGAGTTCTCCTACATCTGAGAAAAACTGCCCAGCTGAACTTCTCTGCACTTTCTCATAGAAAACCCTGTTTGGGGGGCTCGGGAGTTCACTCGGTGGCAATGCATGTGTTTGGTATGTGTTAGGCTCCAGGTCCAACCCCCTGTGCTGAATTCTAGAACACCGCCTGCTTTTTTCTACACAGGTTCATGGGGTGCATTTTCATCCACCCCTCACCTCACCGAAGGCAAATACTCAGGTCCCAAACCCGGCACGGGAGGATTAAACTTCGCACCTTCCTGCAAAGCCCACTTAATAAGGTTTAGGCAAACTCCTCTGCCCGCTTCCCCGCTTCCCTTTCTGAGTCTTCACGGAATCAGGGTTTGCGTTGTTTAAGACTTAACTACTGAAGTCCTACTAAATATTGTCTTGGCAACTACAAATATATCTGAGCAATGGAAAAAAATCCATCAGAGTGACTTAGAGGGGGAGATGGGAGGGGAAGGGAGGAAAAGGGACTGAAAAGAATTAAGATGCGTTAGATTCAGGTGCCAGTTTCCCCCAAAGAATATAATCATTGTGTCCTGCAAACATGTACTAGTAAAACTAAGAAATAGATGGGGCCGGGTATGGTGGCTCACGCCTGTAATCCCAGCACTCGGGAGGCTGAGGTGGGAGGATCTCGGGGAGTTTGAGACCAGCCTGGGTTACAAAGTGAGCTCAAGTCCAGCCTGAACTGCATAGCAAGACCCTGTCTCCAAAAGACAAAAAAAAAAAAAAAAAAATTAGATGGGGATTTAGCTCAGTGGCACAAGCACCTACCTGGAAAGGGAAAGGTTGTGAGTTTGATCCCCGACACCAAAAAAAAAAAAAAAAAGAATTAAAGAGGAAGAAGATATCTGAAAGCCAATATCTGGTTGCTACCTTTAATGATATGTATCTAAGCTACATATAGACACATATATTCCACTCAATTAGATGTGTATGATTTTTCATTTGGGTTTTCCTATTTAACGTTGTTGTTGTTGTTAAGTGACAGTCTTGCTATGTTCATTCAGGCTGACTTTGAACTCACTATGTAGCCTAGGCTGGCATCAAACTCATGATGATCCTCCTGCCTCAGCCTCCCGAGTGCTGGAATTACAGGCATGCACCACCATGCCCGGTCACATTTAGTGTTTCTTATGGCCAAACAGCCAAGTTTTCCCCCTACTGCATTTACTCAAGTAAAAAAAAAAATTTTTTTTTTTTTTGGACAGGGTCTCCTTTGGTAGTCCAAACTGGCCTTGGACTATGTAGCCTCCATTTGAACTCTCAGCAACCCTGCTGTCTCAGCCTCCAGAGTGCTGGGATTACAGGCGAGCACTATTCATTGTGCCCAGCCTGAAGACATTACTTTTATCTGATAGCACTTTCACAAACTATTTACAGTTTTTTCTTTTAAATTTTAATTGTAGTCAGACACAGTGGTACATATAGGGGAAAAAATATGTAACTCTGAATCTGCTAGATATCAGGTGTATTGAGGTCATGTTCCTCAAAGTTGAAAAATGAATTCCAAGGAACAAAGGCAGTTAAGAGTAAGAAAAGTAGCCCGGCGTGGTGGCTCATGCCTGTAATCCCAGCACTCAGGAGGCTGAGGCAGGAGGATCCTGGCAAGTTCGAGACCAGCCTGGGCTACAAAGTGAGCTCAAGGCCAGCCTGAACTGCAAAGCGAGACCCTGTCTTAAAAAACAAAACAAAACAAAACAAAACAAGAATAGAATAAGAAAAGTTATGGGGAATCGGAAGAGGTCCCATGGGATAGGAGAGGTTCTGAATGGGTTGCCAGTGAGCCCACTTCATTGAGAAAGTTTTGTAGAGCAGTCATGAGTGTAATGTGGGTCAAATTACAACCAAGCAATAAAAAAACATAATTTGGGGCTGGGGATTTATCTCAGCGGTTATGCCTTGCAAGCACGTGGTCGTGAGTTCGATCCCCCGGTACTGATCAAACAAATAAACAAAGTAAAGAACATAATCTATAATCTCAGTCTTGTCATTAGTTTTAGTTTTAGTCTTGGTGGGCGGGAAAGGATGGCCCAATGAGATAATGGTTTATTTATATGGAAAATCTTAAAACAGGGGTACCAATAATCTCAAGCCTCCCTAGGGAAGTACGGAAATCAGGCATTGAGACCTTAGTCTTCTCCAAATGCGCCTCCAGCCACGGTCCTCCTCCTCTGCCCTGGCTCCCTTGAGGGCCCAGCCCTGTCTGAAGGCCTACACTGTTTCTACCTTATTTTAGCCATCTATGATATAGGCTCTTGCTAAATTGGGCTGGAATTCACCACGTTCTTTGTTCAGCTTACCGCAATGCTGGGATAACAAGTGTGTGCCATTTTTTTAGATTTAAAAAAAATTTTTTTTTGGTACTGGAGATTGAACTCATGTCCTTACGCTTGCCAGGCAGGCACTTATGCTGCTGAGCAATATTCCTGGCCTAGATTTTGATTTTTAAACTTTTATTAGTATGTGTTTGCATACTAATAAGTACATAAGGTAGAGAGGGTTGGTATCTGTATGTAACACACCTTTTTTTTTTTTTTTTTTTTTGAGACAAGGTTTCACTATGCAGTTCAGGCTGGCCTTGAACTCACTGTGTAGCCCAGGCTGGTGTTGAACTCACAATGATCCTCCTGCCTTAGCCTCCCGAGTGCTGGGATTACAGGCATGGGCCACCACGCCCGGCTTACATCTTTTGTGGTACTGGGGATTGAACTCATGACCTAGAGCTTGCCAGGCACACATCTTTTTTTTAAAATCCCCTTCGCATCTTAGAACCTTTTTTGAAGATTCCAAAATTAGATAGAACCAGTCCTATACATGTTTTACCTGTTTGTATTATTTGCCCTTCCTACTTACACATAAAAACAAGCGAATCACCCCAACCCTCATGTAAACATCCCACCATCTGAGGGTAGGTACTGTGTTTTACTGGATGGCCCAGATTTCCATCCTTGGTAATGAATCATACTTTTATAAGAGTACTCAAGGCCAGTGTATCATAAGAGATGTCTGAAAAGCCAGCCGCGTGGATTAAGGCCTCTTGCCTTGGGTGCTTTGGTTCTAGGAATTGACCTCAGAGCCTTTGCACTGATCTACATTCCTAGCCCCTCCCTGTAGGCTCCCTTGCTTTTTTCGTTTTGTTTTTTTTGAAGCAGGGTCTCATTAGGTACCCCAGACAGGCCTCAAACTCACCACACCACAGTCCTCCTGCCTCAGCCTTCCGGGCACAGGGGTTACAGGCACATGCCACTTTGCCCGGGTCCCTGCCTTATGGTTATTTATTTATTTTTGGCATCAAACTCATGACCTTGCACTTGCCAGACAGGCCCTCGTGCCACTGAGCTATGTCCTCGGCCTTCTCAGCCTTTTATGATTTTTTTCTTTTGACTATGTTCTGGCTAAGGAGCAAACTTGTCCAGGCTTGGCTCAAACTTGTGACTCCCCTGCCTCAGCCTGCCGGGGCACAGGGATCAGGGGCCAGGGCTACCATGCCCCAGTGTTTGATGCTTATTTATATTAAATATACTGTATTTTTAAATAAATTAGCACGCTTGCCATAATCTTCGGTTTTCTCACAACATGAACACAGAAACGTGAATTTCTGTAGTTTCATTATTCATTTTTCCCTTAAATGCTTGAGCTGTTACAGTGAATGATTGGCTAAAATATCCATCACAACACGCGTCTTTAGGCTCTTCCTAAAACTTTAACGAGGTCACTTTGGCTTTCTTAGATTTTTACAGCTAAGTGGTTTAAATGCAAAATGAGCTTAAGTGCTACTTTTCACTCTGCTACTGGGAAATCCTAGAAAACAGAGCTAATGAAATGCAGCTTCTACTTTTAAAATTCTAATTGTGTCACATTAAATTGGTGAGAATAAAGCTGCCGCCTGTGTTAACCAAGTGAAGCGGTGTCCTGTATCCTACGTGATATTTAACGTGCAAGTGTAAAAGTCAAGTTCCCTGCAGAAATCTAAGCGTCTCTAGCGAAGGTCTAAACTCACCGCGCTCCCTCCAGCGGCCCAGCTCCCTTCCTCCCTCCGCCCTATTTTAAATGTAGATAGGGCGACCCCGAGTCTTTTGAATTTGAAGGGCTGCTATCTTGGCCCCATTCTTTTCATTATCCTGTTTTGAATGACACTGAGCACGTATAGATTCTTTTACAAAAGCCTCCTCCAGGCTGCGGGCTAATTTTGCATAGTAATTAGCACTGACTTCTGCAAGTGTGCGGATCCAAACACTGCTCCAACGTTTCCTCGAAGCTCACGGATTTCAGATAACTGAACCTTTGTGTGCCTTTTGGATTTCAACCCCGAACGCGAGGAACTTGCAAAATGTCTAAATTTCCAGTTGGAGTCGGGGAAAGGAACGGTAACTCCAAAGTACACGTTAATTCAAGCCCTGGGCCACTGGGCAGCCAGCAGCCAGCACATGCCTGCTTCTCAGATCTGTTCCACCTATTCACTGACCGCGCGCGGCTGGGCCACATGGCTCGCTGTGAGCAGCCAGTCAGCTGTGAGCAGCAGATGGGACCATTTGCATTTTTCTTTTTATACTTTCTTCGATCGGGAAATTAAAGGACTTTTTTAAAAAAAAATTTACATTCGTATTGTTCGCTTAAAATACAAACGCGGCTTCCATGCTGAACTGGGTTTCCCTACTCTCACCCCCTCCCCATCACGGAGACTGGAGAAAACACCCGCGGGGCAGCCTTTTATTTATCTGCTTGGGATCTACGGTCCGGGAGTTGCGAGTGGACCCACGAAGTCTTGGCCTAGTCTCCCGCCGTTTCCAGCGCCGAGCGCACGTGTGCCGTGGGCCCGGGTCCGCGAGCGCGCGCGCGCCCCTCCCCAGCCCCCGCTCTGCAGCCTCCAACCCCAAAACTTCGGGCTGCGAGTTGCAAGCAGATTTGCAGCTCTCGGGCTCACGGCAGAGGGCGGCCACCCCGCTGGGGGAGTGGCCAGAGCCTGCGTTTCCCAGCCGGGGTCGCTCCGCGCGTCCCGCCGGACTCCATGCCCCTCCGCCGGGGCCACCGCGCCCCGACGTCTTTGTGCCGGGCGCGGCGCGAGAAGACCCTTCCCGGGGTCCCGGGCTGCGACCGACCCCCCGCAAAGGCGGGAGAGGCGCGGGAGCCCAGGCTGAAGACGTTCCGTACCGTCCCCGTCCCGCGAGGGGAAAAAGTGTTAAAAGAGGGATTTGGGGCCAAACTCGGGGCTGAGAAGGCGACCACGTTTCAGAGCGATGACCCGCGGGGGCCGAGCCGCTGCGGCCAAGCTCGCGCAACAGTGGGTGCACGGCCGCCGCCCCCCGTCCGAGCAGCCGGCGCTGGCCCACGTGGAGGGCAGCGCGGCGCCGGCCGAGCGCGCAGGGCCGCCCGGGTCCCCGGAGCGCGCGCCCCAGCTCCCCGCCGCTGCCGTTCACGCCCGAGCGCCGCCGCCGGTCCCGCGTGTGCCCCGCTGAGGGGGAGGGGCGGCCGGGCCGGGGGTGGGGGCGGAGGGGTTGTGGTTCCACTGCAGCGGGGGCTCCTGTGTCCTTGTGCGGAAATGACACACGGAGTCCCGTCACGTCACGCGAGAGCGCAGCGCACGGACACACACAAAGAGAGGGGAAAATACACGGCGCCCGCCCGCCGCCGCCCCCAGCAGCCCCGCGGGCCGCCCCGCCAGCCCCTCGGCGCGCGGCCCCCCGCCGGCCCTCCCCCGCACGTGGCCCCGGACTCGGCGCGGGCCCCTCGGCCGAGTAAGAACTCGCGTCCCAGGTGAGTGCGGGGCGGACTGGGCCGGCCGCGCGGCGGCGGCTCCGGGGCAGAAGGACGCGAGAGTGGCGGCGGCCACATCCATGCGGGGTGGGGGCGGGCGCAGGGGAGGGACGCGGAGGGGGGCTGCCGGGGCGCGCCGCCGGGCAGGGCGCCCACCCCGCGCCCGAGTCCCGGCGCCCACGGGCTCGCCGCGCCCATTGTGCCGCGCGCCCCTTTGTGCCCGCTCGGAACGCGGCGGCTCCATGGCGCTCCGGAGCACGCGCGTGGCGCGCGGCGGGGCGGGGGGGGACGCGCAGTGGAACGGTCCGCGCCGCAGCCGCCGCCCGCCCCACTCGCGCAGCGCGCCGGCCCCGCACCCCCGCCGGGCGCCACGATGGAGCGGTCGGGGCCGCCGGAAGACTGCGGAGCCCTGGGCGCCTCGGCCGGGCTGCGGCGGGGGACGGCGGCGACGCCGCCGCGTGTGAAGGGGGTGACCGAGCGGGAGCAGGGGGCGGAGACTGGAGGGAGCGGCCGGGCGGGCCGCGCCGCGCCGAGGCCGCGGAGCCGCCGGTCGGAGGGACGCTGCCTCCGGACTCGGCAAATGGAGCGAGGCCGGCAGCGGCGACCGTGGCGGCCGGGCGCGGAGAGCGACGCGCCCCGCCGCTAGGGGGCGCGGGCCCGCCCGGCTTTCCACGGCGTCCGCGGTTCCCGCTGCCCGGGCGCTGGGGCGGGCCCGGCGCCCGGGGTGAGTGCGCACCCGGCTGGCCAGAGGCCTTCCCGGCCCTCTCGGAGCTGCCCCTGTGCCCTCTGTGTCGGCGGCGTGGTTTCCCACGCTCTTGGAGGGCCTTGTGGCCGAGGCACAGGCGCATCTGTATACGTGTTGCTGTGTGTTTTCATTAAAAGAAATGGAAAGGATTTGCTCAGGTGGCTCATCCGGAGGAATTTCGGACACGAAGACCAAGCCAAGAAGGGTTATCCAAGGGGGCTTACACATTTCAAAGTTGCATAGAGGTGCTCAACTTCACCTTAAAGTAAATTTGCCTGCTCTACTCCAGATGTTTTCGTGTCACACGGCGCGGTAGAGTGCCAGAAAGCTAGGGCCACCGGAGACCGAGGCACGGAAGCGAGCCTTCTGGGCTGGATTGATATTTGCAGAAGGTCTTTTGTTGCCTTCTATCCCACCTTCACCCAGTAGGTTTTTTTTCCCTCTTATTTTAAAGTGAAAAAAACAATGATACAGAATTTGAAAACAAGAGACTAGGAAATTAACAGTGGTTAATTTATTGCATATTGTGATCTTCAGAGTAGCTGCTCAGATTACAAGATACAGCTATGCAAAATTGAGCAAACGGTGTAAGCACAATATAATTTATAGTTTCTGGTTTTGCAGTATGTCGCCCTTCGGGACAGTGCCACCTATCCTCCATACTGGAATTTGGGCAAGATTTTGTGTCTTACTAGTTTGCATTCTCAGTTACTAGCCCAGAGTAGTAATTTAGTATGTGTTTGTTAAATATTTGCTAAGTGAATGGAGAGAAACTAATGGCTTTGAGAGGATCGGGTCAGAGTGGCCAGTCGTTCAGGTGGGTTAGCTAGAGTGTTCAGGGCCCTTGAAATCCTTAGACGGAAATTAGAGCCTCTGAAATCTGTCATGTGGTGAGGCATGGTGGCACATGCCTGGGGCACGCCTGTAATTCCAGCACTTGGGAGGCTGAGGCAGAAGAATCTTCAAGTTCCAGGCTGGGCTCCAGAGTGAGTCCAAAGACAGACTGAAGTACCTAGTGAGACCCCGTCCCAAATCCCTGCCCCCATCTGTTATGTAAAAACTGCCCTTCAGTGTGGGCTTCAGGCTAGATGGGAGGTGTCCTCTCCTGTTGAACTAATTAACAGAAAAGGCAGAAAAGAGTTTTGTCCTGCTCCCACCCTATCAGCCATGGCAGAGTGACTCCCTAAGGGAGATTGGACTCAATCCTGACAGGTCTGAGTACATGAAAATTTGTTTTATTATTATTATGATTATTATTTTGAGACAGGGTCTTGCTACTTTAGGCTGGCACCTTGAACGCAGTATGTGAGGCTGGCCTTGACCTCTGGTGATACTTGAACTCAGTATGTGAGGCTGGCCTCGAACTCTGGGTGATCCTCCTGCCTCAGCTTTCCGGGTCCTCACCCCCATGCCTGCCTCAAACTTGTTTCAGAGCCGAGGTTTTCCTAGCAGGTCTTCCGGTGACATGCCTTCGCTCCATTTTTAATGCTACTTGAGATGTACTTAAAAATCAGCCTTCTCGGTAGTTTGCTGAGATGAGGCTGTGTTCTGAACCTAAGGAAAACAGCAACAATTACAGCTTTAGAATAACTTGGGGAAAATTGCCCCGGTTTTGTGGAGGACTGGTACTTTTCAAACTGTAGCTGCAGATGTGTCTAAAAATAAAAAAACAAATTGTGAACATGTCCTGCTAGTCCCAGGGGCAGCATGCCACTGCCAAGAGGGCTGGGTTCTGAGGGCCCTGAGGCTCTTGGGTGACCTGTGAACGCAGAGACCCAGCTGGTGGTGAGCCGACTGGAATGGCCTGGGAACATTCTTCCTGTCCTTGGGGAGAGAGCCTTTTGATTGGATTTCACTCTTCCCCCCCTTACATTTTCATTTTTTTATTTGAAAGAAAAGCTAAACGTTTGTAAATCTTTTGTTTCTTGTTTGTTTGAAACAGGGTTTTGCTGTGTAGTTTGGGATGGTCTTGAACTCACTGTGTAGCCCAGGGTTACCTTGACCTGGTAGCAGTCCTCCTGCCTCTGCCTCCCGTGTGCTGGGATTACAGGCATGCACTACTATGCTAGCCCTTAACCAATTTTGTTTTGCAGTTTGTATTAAAAATTTTATCTGTAAAGTTTTTTTTTTTTTCCCTTTGGTACCAGGGATTGAACTCATGACCAGGCAGGCACTTATGCTACTGAGCTAAATCCCCAGCCCTATCATCTTCTTCTTCTTCTTCTTCTTCTTCTTCTTCTTCTTATTATTATTATTATTATTTTTTGCAGTACTGGGGATTGAACTCATGACCTTGCACTTGCCAGGCAGGCACTTATGCCACTGAGCTAAATCCCCAGCCCCTATCTGTAAAGTTTTAAAAAAATTTTGTAATAGGGCACATTGAGTGCTTTGTAATTTTTACAAAAACACTGAGAAGATGAGATAGTTGTACTCGGCTTCATGTCACGGAGGAACCAAAGCATGGATGGATGGCAAGCAACTCAGGTGTTAGATGCTGAACACTAACTGGCTAAAAGCCTTTCTAAAAATCTGGGTTAAAGCTAGGCATGGTGGTGTACACCTGTAATCCTAGGACCCTGGAAGCTGAGGCAGGAGGCTTGCCCTGAATTTGAGGAAAGCCTAAATTACACAGCGAGAGAGAGCCTATCTCCAAAAAAGAAAAAAGGAGAAAACCTGGGTTAAAAGTGGGGCATCATGGCATATGTGTGTTGTAACCCCAGCATTTAGAAGGCTGAGGCAGGAAGATTACCACTAGTTTAAAGCCAGCCTGGGCTACATAGTAAGTTCAAGACCAAACAACATATCAGGAAAGACACTGTCTCTAATGAACAAACAGAAAAATGCACAACATAATTTCGGTTAAAGGTCAGAGTTTGCAGCCTGGGCCCCCCAGACCCTGAAGTTCCGTGTGGAATGGCATCTTGAACGGTACTCCCCGGTGACCAGCTAGGTCATCTGAGGGTTCTGATGGCTGCTTGACACCTCCTGCACCCCGAGCCCGGTGCATAGATTCTCTCTGCTCACACCCCTTCCCCAGCCTCTGCTCCCTTTGGGAGGCTGGACGGAGTCTGCCCACACCCCGGCCCTCTTCCTGACTTGCTGACTCCCCCAACGGGGCAGAGCTGGCCCGTGTCCCCCTTCTGTGCAGGAGGAGGCCTGTCAGGCTTCTGTGGATTAACCTGCCAAATCCTTAGAGGTAGAGCCAGCTGCATGAGCTTCAGCTGCTGTTCTCCTTTCTGTGT
Organism: Hydrochoerus hydrochaeris; assembly: GCA_004027455.1. Lineage (NCBI taxonomy): Eukaryota > Metazoa > Chordata > Mammalia > Rodentia > Hydrochaeridae > Hydrochoerus > Hydrochoerus hydrochaeris. Next base: position 85,278 of record PVLA01003110.1, read on the forward strand.
TTAACTTCTAGAAGTTGGATGGGACACGGTGGCACACACCTATAATCCAAGTACTCAGGAGGCTGGGGCAGGAGGATGCTGCCAGTTCAAGACCAGCCAGGGCTACAAAGTGAGACTCTGTGTCAAAACACTGGGTGTCGGGGGAAGGTAATTATGACTTACAGTGGGGAAGTGTATGACGTAAGATCATGTGATGCGCTAGTTGTGAAAGGGCTCAAGTGAGGTTTTGGTTTTATGTAAACCTTTAACATCCCTGAGTTTATTTTATTACTGATATTTCTAAAATGAATGAGTGGTCGTGGGGTTGTAAAAAGTCAGCAGTATGCACTGTCTTAGTTTCCGGTCTCTCTCTCTCTCTCTCTCTCTCTCTCTCTCTCTCTCTCTCTCTCTCTCTCTCTCTCTCTCTCTCTCTCTTTGAGGCAGGGTCTCACTATGTAGCCCAGGCTGGCCTTGTACTCACTCTGGAGCCCAGGCTGGCCTCGAACCTATGGCAGTTCCCCTGCCTCAGCCTCCCAAATGCTGTGATTATAGGCCCATGCCACCACCCCTGGCGCCGAAACATATTCCTTATTCGGGGCTCACCTTCTCAAGGAAAGGTATAGCAAGACAGCGTTTGCTTCAGCTATCAGCAGAAAACGGACCTTGGGACGGGGAGGGTTTGCCGCAAGTGGCCATAGGCAGGGCTGCGGAGCCGGCTCCTCCCTGACCTGCACCTCTGCCCCTTGGCGGGTCCAGGCTGGCAGATGTTTCTAGGTAGCCAGTGGGGCAGCCTCTGGAGTCAGCTGGCTAGGATTTGAACCTTGAGGTTTCAGGAAGCCAAGTACTTCCCATTTTTGGGCCTGCTGCTTGTCCTGTGTGACTTGGGGCCAGCCACAAGCCTCTGGCGGCTCGTACAAAGGGCCTGGTCTATCTGGCCTGGCCACAGCGCTGAGCCCTTCAGAGAGCTTGGTGGATGGGTACCATGGCTCCCCCAGCTGCCTGAGCTGAGGCCAGCATGGGGAGAGCTTCTGTGGAGCCTCAGGGCTGGGGAGGGAAGAGACGATGGTCCTGCAGGGGCACCTTGCTTTGCCGCAGGTCATCACCCGCCTCGTACCCAAGTGGGAATTCTCCAGTGCCACCCCGCCGGTCCCTTTCAGTGCTGGGCTTGCCAGGTTCCTTGCTGTCCAGCAGCCCAGCTCCTCAGCCCCCTGAGCTTCTGGTTCATCTGGAGCCACCCCGCAGGTCTCTGGTGCCCAGGGTGGCCCGGAGTCTAGCGGTGCGGGAGGAGGCCGCATGGAAGTCCCTGAGCCCAAGAGAGCTGCAGAGTCCCTCGGACGGACAGACAGACGGTCATCCTGGAGCAGAATGTAGAGAACTGCCTCTGCCCCCAGACTGCTGAGCCTCCCTCCGTTCTAGACCCTCCGCTCCCACTACCGGCTTCGGATCTGCAAAGCAGCCCGGCCGCAGCCCAGCTCAAGTCCCTGACGCAGGACGCGTGGCCCTGGTTGGTTTGTTTCAGCCCTGAAATTTGGCACATTTTGAAAAAGAATCCAGGCCTTGGGCAAGTGTAGTGATAGCCTGTTATGCATCCACTGGTGAGTGGCATTTCCTTGGGTTTAAAGTCGATTCTTTTTCCTCCTCTTTATTCACCTTTGGCTTTACTGGAGTTTTGTTTGTTTGAGACCAGGCCTCACTACGTAGCCCAGGCTGGCCTCAGATCTGTGGCAACCCTCCTGCCTCAGCCCCCTGAGTGCTGGGGTTACAGGTGTGTGCCACCGAGCCTGGTGTGTCACTTCATGTTCCAGGCTGACCTTGAATTCACTGTGTACTGCAGACTGACCTCAAGCTCTGGGCGATGAGGCCCCGGCCTCAGCCTGATCCCCAGTGCTGAGATCACAGGCGAGTGGCAACCCGCCCAGTTTCTCTTACGCCTGCTTTGCAGGTATTCATGTAGTGTAGCAGTAATGAGCAACAGCTGGGGGTGCTGGAGGGTTTCCCTGACTCCAGATCCCCACACCCACGGCCCAGCCTCCAGCTCCTTCCGTCGGTCAGGGCAAACCTAACCACCAAGCGTGAGGCCTTCAGGCCCAGGTTTTGTCTTTAGGACTTTTTTTTCTCATTGCTGTGACTCCGAATCACACATTTCCAAGTGTGTGAGGCTCTGTAGGTACAGAAAGATTAGGTCAGAGTGGCCTCCCTCCCCCATCACTGGGATTGACCCAGGGCCTCAGGAACGCCAGGCCAGCACTGCCCACCGAGTTCCACCCCAGCCCTTCCCAGCGGTCTACGGGACATGATGAGGAATACCAAGTTATTTCTCCAAGTGGACAAAGTTACTCCTGCGGGGGTTTCCCCCTCATTAATTTTGGTTAACATTGTCTCTCCTTGCTTCCAGTTATGCTGCTGTACTCCTGGAATGCCAGCACTTTGGAAGGCTGAGGCAGGAGGATCACAAGTTCTACCCCAGCCCGGGGAAATTTAGTGTCTTAGCAAGACCCTGTCTCAAAATATAAAGTGAAAAAAGGTTGGGATATAATGCAGTGCACAGGCCCTTGGGCTCAATCCCCAGTACCAAAAGTAAGAATTTCTCTCTCTCCTTAAGGAGGGAAAAAGTCTAATGTGTCCATGTTAAAGTTTAAAAATTTGCATCCATCTGTAATCTCAGCACTCAGGAGGCCGAGGCGAAAAGATTGCTGTGAGTTCAAGGCCAGCCTGTACTACAAAGTGAGTGAGTCAAGTCCTGGCGGAACTGCATAGCAAGACCCGGCCTGTGTGTGAAGGGCGGAGTTGTGGTCCTGCGCTGGCTGCTGACCCTGGGGTTCTGACCACTGCCTTTCCCGCTCCTTTTCTCTCCCACCCTCCGCTCTTGTCGCCCTTACAGGGGTGTGGGCATATTCCTGTAGGACCGCCCTCTGCCCCCCTGCCTGGCCTGTGACCCCTGTGCAGGGCAGGCCCGGACCTCGCGTGGCACTGGCACCGGGGCAAGTGTGTCCACCGCCTCTGAGGCCCCTCTCCGCTCTCCAGCTGCCCGCTGCGCGCTGGGAGGTGCCGGGGTGTGCACGGTCCCCTCGTGTAAATGCGGGCGGCTGCCCCCTCCTCCGCCCCACGCCGCCTGCCGCCTGCCTAACCCCTCTGGCAGAAGGAGCCGGCCTGGGTCTCCCCCCGAGAAACTGCTGGTCTCCAGGCTGTCGACTCGGGACCTCTTCAGAGGGACTCGATAAAAGCTAACAGTGATGCGCACATTTCACCCGTCCTTTAATTTCACTTAAAAAGAGGCAAAAGAAGGGTCAGCGAACCCGTTAGACTCATGATCTCTTTTAGGCTTTAAAATTAGTCGTGACCCCAGGGCTTTCTTTTTTGTGGGTTATATCTGTTCATACTTAGGATGTTAAAGTAAATATAGTAAATAAATGAAGTAAATATAGTAAAGCTGTGAAAGAAATTTTTTTTTTGAAAAGCATAACAAATTGATTTTTAAAAAGTTACATGATGTGGTATCCTTCAGAAGTGAATGCAAAAAAACTGTATAGTTTGTTAATTTTAAAACAAAACCAAATAAAAATGATACAGAATTTCAAAACAAAATAATAGGACATTATCGATGGTTAATAGATTGTGTATAATTATCTTCAAAGTAATTGCCCAGATTACAAGATATAGGCATGAAAAAATGATCAAACAGTGACAACACAATCCATTCTTTTTGGTGAACTAACAGATTAATATTATAATTAACTACCTTTGCTGTGCTTGGCGTGTGTGTGAATATATATGTTTACTTATTTTTAAATGACCAATAATAACAAGAATAAATACCCATTACAAGGATACGGAATAACATTTTTGTGACACGTAGCTAGACTTTTTTTAAAAAAACCTAATAAAATGGGCAGCACTGTTTTGCAGAGCCCGTAGTGCCTGCTTACTGGAGGGCGGCTGAGGGCCGGTACGGCTGGACGTAGTGGCTGGCGCACTGGACCTTCTGGCGCAGGCCAGGGTCGGTCCTGGCATTGGGACAGAGGGATAAAGCGGACTTTGCTGCTGCCCCCATTGGTGGACCTGCACATGGCCCCTGGACGGCTCCCCCCACCCCCAGAGTGAGAGGGAAAGAAAGGGCAGTGTTGGAGACATTTCCCCCTGAGGGCTTGTGCAGGTGAGTCTGCTGCCAGCCCCCAGAAGGAGCCCCGGGAACAGTGTCAGTTGGGTAGTGAATGTACTGCTCTCCTGCTGCGGCCGGCTCAGGCTGCCAGCCTGCTGAGGGTGCACACAGGGAGTGTACCCCACCTAAGCCGGCTCCTCACTCCCCTTGTTGAGAACCGCTGATGGGGAACATCTCTGGGAAGACTTGCTTGTGTACTTGTTCTGAGACAGGGTCACTCTGTAGTTCCTGCTGACCTTGAAGGTGAGGGTGATCCTCCTGCCTCAGCCTCCTGAGTGCTGGGATTATGCTACCACGCCTGGCTGTTTGGTATTTTTGAGACAGGCTCTCACTGTGCCCCTCCGTCTGGGCCGCCCTTGAACTTGCTGTGTGGTGTGGGCTGGCACAAGCTCTTACTCATGCACACAACCCCAGTTCCTGAGCACTGAGGTTTCTAGCGCTTTCTACCATCCTTGGCTTATACCGCCTCAAGGCAGTAACCAGTGACTGGACACTGGGCAGTGACTGGACAGCCGCTCTGTGGGGAGCAGGCTGCTTTGGGAGGCTGCAGTTCGCATGCAGGTTGACCCGGGTTGAGGTTTGAGGTGTGAGGAAAGGTGTCGGTCCACGGGGGCCAGCAGGTGGGGGACGCGGGCCTGTCAGTGGCCGGATGCCGTCGCGACGTGGTGGCTGCGGTAGCTCCTCCTAACCTGCAGTTACACAATGGGAAGGAATGTCTGTGGCATGCCCGGCATCCGGCCGCCCGCTCGTGTCCACCCATGAAGACAGAGTTCGTGACCCTCCCCTGAACAGATGACCAGGAAATGAAGGTAGATCATCATTCCCATCTGCTTTCTCCCGTGCCGTGACTTGTTGCTGAGCTGTCACCAGTTGGCTTGGGGGTGCAGAGAGCGACCTGCGTGTCCCTGAGCAGAAACTTCTGTGCACGGCAGGGTGGAGTCTCTTTCCAGGCCCCAGGCAGGCTGGGTTTCCAGGTGGCTTCTCGGTGAAAGGAGCTGGGTTGGTTCTCGCTGCTGCTGCTGCTGGACAGAGCCCTGAGTCTGGAGCCAGGCCGGTGCTGCTCTTCCTCCTCTGGCTGCTGACAGGAGGTTCAGACAGACTCGCTTTCGAGCGTGGTTCCGCCGCTCAGTCACCGTGTGACACTGAGCCCACGTACCGCTGCCCAGCAGGTGGCTGGCTGTCCAGAGGGCCCAGGGTTGCTTCCCTGCTTCCCTGGCATCTGTCCCCATCTGCAAAACTTCCAAGAAGTGCCCTTCAAGGCAGACGCGCCTGTCCGGGATGCGCAGGCAGCTGGCCCGTCCCCGTCCTCACCCCAAGCCTTTGGGCTGCCGGTCAGCGTCCTCTGCCCACTGAGCAGGGCTGCACGCCCTCCCGCTGTCCCGGAGCACTCCGGCTGCTCCTTAGGACAGGTGCCAGGTGGCTGAGTTTCTTGGGAGATAAATGGCAGGTCCTTGCTCCGTTGCTAGTTCTCTGTGCTGTGCTCTTTCATCCGACCTTTTTTTCTTTTTGGGTGGTGATTAAACCCAGGGCCTTCACACTGAGCTACATCCCCAGACTTTTTTTTTTTTACTTTTCATTTTTGAGACAGGGAGACAGAGTCTTGCCGAGTTAATGAATCACCCAGACGGGGCTTGCATTTGTGGTCCTCCTGCCTCAGCTTCCCACAGTGCTGGGATCATAGGTGGACACCACCACACTTGGCTTTGCCTTTCCTTTTCTTCTAGTGTTTGCTTGCCCTTTGATTGATGGATTGAGTTTTATTTTTTTGGGGAATGGGATCTTTGCTGTGTAACCCAGGCTGAACTCAAACTCAAGGCAGTCCTCCTCGGTCTCCCCGGGGCTGGCATTGCAGGTCTAGCTTGCACATTCTTGGTTTTTTTTTTAACCAGGGATTGAACTCACAACTTCGCGCTTGCTAGGCAGGCGCTTAGGCCACTGAGCTAAATCCCCAGCTTGTTTGTGTTTTTTGGTACCAGGGATTGAACTCACGACCCTGCCCTCGTGCTGCTGAGCTAAACCCCCGGCCCCGCTCACTTGCACATTCTTCCATCACTTTCCTACCTAGCCAGACTCTTCAGAGTATTTGTTCACCATCACCTTTCTTCCTGAAGCAGATCATCCGCCGTCTCTTCTGTTTCCCTGTTTTTAATCACAAGACTAATGCTCACCGAACCTGCTTCGCACCCCGCGTGATGGGAGGGGATCCACTGTGGTTGTGTGGCAGCTCCTGGTTGACCTGAGGTGTTTCCTGCCAGGTCCTGGCTGGGCTGGAACTGGGACTGGGCTGGACCTTGTGCCCGGCTGGCCAGCTCTCCTGCGCCCTCAGGCATCCCCAGGGCACCGGCCAGCTTTAGTTCTTCAAATACAATGGCAGAACTGCTGAACTTTGCCTGATAAAGCAGAGCACGGATCCTTGAAGTTGACCGTTTTCTTTCCTTCAGTAATACTGTACTTTGGATGTTTTTCAGACAGGAGGTAGCTTTGTAAGCAGGAGTTATGTTTAATTTCAGATCTTATTTTCTCTTAGCGCTCTGAAAGGAAGTGTTGTAATTCAGGAATGAAAAGGACTGTGCCTGTCTTGGCATTGGGGTGGTCTGAGAAAGGACCCCGTAGAAAAGCTGAGGCACTCTCGCCACGCTTTAACATGATGGGACCGCCTCGCCCACCCATCTAAAACGGAAGGCGGTGTGCTGAACCGGCCCCAGGCCTGTGGCTGCCCCTTGATGTTTACTGCATGTTGTCCCGGCATCCCTCTGACGGAAGTGTCACCCAGATGTTCCGTGGTCTGAGGACTCTGGAGTCAGCTGTGGGGATCCCAGCTGTGCAGTGGCAGCCGGAAGGGTTGCTGTTGGGAGCCTTCTGTAGGAAGTGCCGCCCAGCAGAAATATAACCGCATCCCATGTATGGTTTACATTTTCTGGTAGCCAGACTGAAAGAATAGGTGAAGTTTGTCTTGATGAAGTGTTTTATTTAGTGAATAAGTCCAGAACACTCTCATGGCAGCATGCGATTGCTTGCTTACACGAGCGCTTGCTCTAGTGTAGGGCCTTCCGTTCCTGTTCCTAGGCTGGGGCTGAAATCTGGTGGGCACTGGTGTTGGCTCTGGCCACATTCCCAGAGGCCAGTGGCTACAGGGCAGCACAGGTCTCAGGCTCCCTGGGGTGTTAAGGCCTCGGCTTGGTTTACTGGGATTCGCGCTGCTTTCTTCTTTAGCCTTGCGTTTCATGCCCGAGATTTATAAGCAGAGGGGATGAAAAGGGGATCATTCCATTTGACGGCTTTTCTAAGTCTTGATTTGCTCAAAGAGTGTTTCCTTGGCCAGAAAGTGCGTTCCGTGGGTGTTTCCGCTGTGTTCTGTCCCCATAAGGTCCCTGCTGCAGCCCCAGAGGCAGTGCCTACCCCTTCTGGCATCACAGCTCGGGCCCAGAACGCATCCCTCGGCACCAAGGAGCCTTCGGCCTCCTGTTCCCCGGAGCCGGGGTTGTGGCTCAGGCTGGGTGGGGGAAAAGGCGGGGGGGTGGGGAATCAAGCAATAAATGAAGACTTTCTTTGTCTTTTCATTTAGTGGAATAGAAGATGAACTCAACTGAATTCAATGAAGATGTAGAAGAAGGTAAAAGTTTTCAATTTACTATTTTGAGTAGGCCATATAATTCACACAGTTCAAAACTTAAAAAGACAAGTAAGAGAAAGTTTCCTTTGTCTCTTGTTCGCATCCCACCCTACCCACACACCTGTTATAAGAATCTCACAGGAGTTTTTCAATGACTACTTTTGCAGTATTGTAGGTTATATCCCCAGCCCTTGTTTCATTTTTGAGACAGGTATTGAGACAGGTGTTGGGTGTTGCTAAATTGCTAATAAATCACCAAGGTTGGGCTTGAACTTGCAGTCCTCCTGCCTCGGCCTCCCACGGTACAAGGATTATAGTTGTGTGCCCCTACACCCAACTCAGTTATGTTTTAGTAGCACCAAAAAGATAATCCTTGGTTGCTTTTCTCTATCTCTTGCATTTCCACGAAAGACTTAAACCAACTTTTTTTTTTTTTTTTTTTTGTCCTTTTTTGAGACAGGATCTCACCGTGCAGTTCAGGCTGGCCTTGAGCTCACTCTGTAGCCCAGGCTGGTCTCGAACTCCCAAAGATCCTCCTCCCTCAGCCTCCCGAGTGCTGGGATTACTGCTGGGTGCCACCACCTGGGTTGAGACAGGGTTTTGCTATGTGTTTCAGACTGGCTTTGAACTCACTTTGTGTCCCCGGCTGGCCTCAGCCTCCTGAGAGCTGGGATTATAGGCTTGTGCCACCAAGCCCAGCTTTTAAGCTAGTTTCCAGCTGTGAACTGGTTTCATTGCTTAGCACTAATGCAGTCAGTCAAAGTCCACATGACTGGAAGTAGGTGGTGGTGGCTCACACCTGTAATCCCAGCTCTCTGGAGGCTGAGGCAGGAGGGTTGTTGTGAGTTCAGGACCGGCCAGGGCTACAAAGTGAGCTCAAGGCCAGCCTGAATGGCATAGGGAGACTTTGTCTCGAAAAGATACCAGGAAAAAAAAAAAAAAAGTACCATATGGCTGGGAAGCACAGGGTTGTGTGATGAGAGCACATTCCCTGCGAGACATAGCTGGAGGGTGGCCCACGAATGCCTGCTGGTCTCTGGAGCGAGGCTGATGTTTCCCACTGAGCCCTGTTTCTTCTCTGCTGCAGTTCTAAAAAATAACACTGTGAAGGTGGAGACAGAGAGTGAAGATGCTGCTCTGGACTGCTCCCTGAGCTCCAGGACCTCGGAGAAGCACCCTCTGGACAGCGTCTTCTCCGCCCTTCAGGTGTCCAGCAAACGCCGGCAGCTGGGCTGCGACAGCCAGCTGGACTGTGTCACCAGTGTGAAGAGGAGGCGGCTGATACCCGAGGTGAGGGCCCAGCCCCTTCCCCCTCTGCTGCGCCTGGGCCTACCCCTCGGCGTGAGGAGGGTGTCACTGAAACTGCCCTTTCTCTGGCTTCTGTCTCCCGGAGGTGTCTCCCGAGAAGTCTCGGCTTCCCTCTGGGTTCTCTTCTGGGGAAGGGAAGTCTGCAGGTGTGCTCTGCAGGGGCGGGGACAGCAAGGGGCTGATCCTGCCTCCCACTGCTTTCCATTCCCGCTTCCGCTTCCCGGAAGCCTGTAATTGCAGGAGTCCTGTGTGGCTGGCCCTTAGGGGACTTCATTCCCTGGAGAACACTTCAGTGAATCTGTAAAGCTGGGGGTTCTCATTTTGTTCCTGTTATCCTGTGAGTTACCTGTTTGCAAACGTGCTTAGTTTTTGGATTGCTTGGTGGTTGTCTTGAACCTGGCTGATGAGCTAGATCTGAAGGGGAGTCGGCCCCAGGCCCTGAGCCGTGAGCCAGCCGAGACCCCTCCAAGGGGCTGTGGGAGCAAGGCAGACGTTTGACCTGGGATCCCTCTGCCGTGATTCCTCGCCTTTTACTTTCAGAGTAAACCTTTCTCCACGCCAGCTCTGAACGTCTTCTCTGCCCCCCTCTGCCACACATTCTTTGTGAGACCCGGTGAGCACTGTAAGTTCTGTGTGTGTGTCCAAAAAAGCCCAAGTTTTAGTTGTCTGTGGTAGCACATGCATGTAATCCTAGAACTCTTGGGAGAATCACATTGGCGATTTAGCAGGACCCCAAAAGAGCTAGGGGTGTAACTCAGTACAAAAGCCCTTTGTTTAATCCTCATTACCAACCAAACAAAACAAAACAAAACAAAACAAAACAAAACAAAACAAAAACCTAAGTTTTCAGCACTGTAGGGTATTATATAGGATTCTTTTTTTTGCGGTGCTGGGATCTGAACTCACGGCTTCACACTTGCTAGGCAGGCACTGTGTCACTGAACCTTTCTTTAAAAATTTAGTTTTTGCTCTAGAATTGTTGGTTTTGTTCTCTATTGGATATCAGGGCAGATCCAAATAAGTTGAAAATTGGTGCATTTTTGGGACTTGTGTAGGCTTCAATAAGTAAAAACTATCCTTTTTTAAAAAAAATTGCAATAATGATGAGATTAAGGCTTTAACCAGGATTTAAATATACATATTTATATTACATAGAACCTGGCTCTCTATCAGCACTGAGGTACATATTTACTGTATTTATTTATGCTGTTCTTGAGATTGAACCCAGGGCCTCACACATGCTAGGCAGGTACTCTATCACTGGGATGCACCCCAGGCCTTTTTCTTTTTATTTTGAGATACAGTCTCTAAATCGCCAGTTCGAGGCTGACCTCAGGCTTCAAATCCTCCCGTTTGAAGGCTCTCAAAACTTACTAATTTACGTATTTAGGTTTTTTCCCAAACAACTTATATTGAGATGTAATTCACATGCTCTGCATTTCACCAGCTTGTGACTATTCACAGATTTGTGCACTTGCTCCCACAAGCAATTTGAGAGCAGTTTTCATACCCCCTGGAAAACCTCTACACCTCAGCAGTGCTCCCCACTCCCCGCCTCAGCTCCCGGCTGCTTGTGTTTATTTATTTATTTTGCTGGTACCGGGGATCGAACTCACAACCTCGCGCTTGCCGGACAGACGCTCAAGCCACTGAGCTAAGTCCCCGGCCCCTCCTGTCTGCTTTCTGTCCTTAGACTTTGTTCTTTAGAGCAGTTCTGGGGGAACAGTAGCATCAAGCGACGGGTGAAGATTTCCCATCTACTTCCTGTCCCTCCCATGTCAACCTTCCTGGCTGCCAGCAGCCCTCCCTGAGTTCCAGCAGAAGCAGTCAGCACTGACACATTGCTGCCTCACCCTGTCAATTCCGCAGGGTTCATGCTTGGTCTCTCAGTCGCTCTCTCTTTTTTTGGGGGGTGTACTGGGAATTGAATTCAGGCCCTCAAGCTTGTCAGGCAGGCGCTGTGCTGGTGAGCTGTGTCCCCTGTCCCTCACTTTTGGTCTTGTGCAGTGGGTCTGGACAAACGTCGAGGGACCTGAAACTGCCATTCCCAGTATCATACGTCCCTCCCCCAAAGATCCTCTGGCTTTCACTCATCTGTCGATTGTCTTCACAGTTTTGCCTTTTCCAGAGTGACCTACAGTTAGAATCGGGGTTCGCATCCTGTTCAGATTGCCTTTATTCACTTAATGATACGCGTTTACGTGTCCTCCGTAATTCTTCCTGCCCTGCCGGCTCGTTTCCCTTTAGTGCGGAATCCGTGGTCTGGCTGTCTCGTGTGACTTCACCTCCTAAAGACATCTTGAGCACTTCTGGCTCTGGCAGTTAGGAATTTAGGCCGCTATAAACATCCGTGTATACATATCTGTGTGGAAGTGAGTTTTCAGCCCCTTTGGGTAAATAGTGTGGTGGAGTAGCTAATGGTCACCGTGGACCATGCAGCTGAGCTAGGGTAGTGGGGCTCTGGGTGTGAAAGGCCCGCCCACCTGAGCACTGTCACCAGCAGCGTAAGAGGAGGCCTGCACCGAAGATGACATGCTGTTGTCCTGGAGAGGTATGACATGCTGGTTTTCCTGATAGGAACTTGGCTGTTCCCATCATCCTCGGAGCTCAGAACCTTATTGTCCCTGAGGATGGCTGTTCTTTTTAGGGGAGCCCTGGTCCTTATCTTGAGTGTGGCTTCCTGGCTCCCATGCAGATCCCTCAGCTGCCAGCTCTGATCCTTCACCCCGCTGGCACAGACTTGGTAGCTTCCACTGCTGACCTTCGGGCCTTCCCAGAGCAGATCCTAGACACAGACTTCCATGAGACATTGTCGTGGGCCCTCGGCCTCCGGCTGAACTCGTGGAGGTCATGGCTGTGGAATCCAGGCCCTCAGCTGGATTCTTGGGGTCTCTAGTGGCAGCTCTTTCACATTCTTTCACTTGACTGTGAGTGAATCCTATAAATTATTTATACTCTGTAAATTACACGTTCTGTATTAAATCCTTTCCCTTGTAAACCCTGACTGCAAGTAATAGCAAACAGGCAGTTGCTGGTTACAAGGTAGAGTGTGTTTATAGAAACTGCCACCACTTCCACAGTGGCTCTAGCATTTTGTGCCCCGTTGGTAAAGCATGTCTTTGCGGGCTTCTGGTGTTCTTGGCAGTTCCTGAAGTCTGGGCCATCTGATAGGTGTGCAGTGGTGTCTCGTCCCTTCAATCTGTTTCCCTGATAACATGTGACGTCGAGGGTATTTCCGTATGCGTCTCTGCTAGTCATATATCCTTTTTGGTGAGTTGTCTGTCAAGGATTTTAGCCCACTTTTCAAGCCCTTGGCCAAGGTCTATAGTTCAAGGCTGTCCTTGAACTTGATATGTATAGCCCTGATCCTCCTGCCTCAGCCTTCTGAGTGCTAGGATTATAAGTGTGCACCAGTCCACTTTTTAATTGACTACTTTGCATTCTGACTGTTGAATTTTAAAGCTCTCCCCGCTGCACACATACCCCTTGTAATGCTGGGGATTGAACCCAGGAGTGCTAGCCAAGTTACCCTAGTTTTGAATGATGGTCAGTCTCAAGAGTTGTTTTGTATTTCAGTTCGGGGTACTTTATCAGCTATGTTGTTTGCAAACCTGGCATGGTGGCCCTGCCTGTAAATCTTCTTTACAGGAAGATTTATCGATCAAAGGCAGTGTGGGCAGTTCAGATCTCTTATCAAAACAAATAACAACAACAAAACAACAGTGCTGGAGATGTTGCTCTATGCTTTTCAGGTTCCACCCTTAGTACACAAGGGGGAAGAGAGAAAAATAGCTAAGATCTTGCTAACTTCTCTGTCCAAATGGACCTTGAACTCACAATCCTTCCACCTCAGCCACCCAAGCAGTTGGAATTATAGCATAGAAACTTGCACGGGGTTTGCTGCTGCGGTCGGGCGCGGTGAGCACACCCGTAATCCTTGCTTGTGGAAGCCTGAGGTGGGAGGAATCTTGTGCTCCACCCCAGCCTGGACTGCTCGCAGACCCCCCCTCAAACACCAAGCAGAACGAACAACACAGCTGCTGATACTCGTGCAAGTCTGCTTCTGGGCTCTGTCTTCTGATCTGTCTCTTTTATCGTGACTTGTGTCTTGTAGCAGCGCGCTGTGAAGTCCGGTAGTGGCGGTCCTCTAACTCCCTTTGTTTAGTGATTTATGATCATGTTGGTGGTCTCGTGTTTTTGAGACAGGATTTCAAGTGCGGCTTAGCTGAACTTGCCGCGTAGCCCACGCCAGCCTCACACGCAGGACGATCCTCAGGTGCCGGCCACCGAGTGCCGCCGTGTCTTTCCCCTTTGTGACCGGGCCAGCTATTCCGGGTTGTTTGCCTTTCTGGGAGTCAGTTTATCGATAGTGACGAAAGGGCTTGCTGCGTTTTTATGGAAGCTGTGTAGGAATAGAGACCTGACAAGAGAGCAGTGCGCACGGACTCTTCACGTCTCTCTCCGTGTGTGTCACTATTTGTAATGGCCTTCGTGTAGTTCACATTGCGTAACTTGTTACATGTATAGCTAGGTACTTAAGTTTTGGAGGCCTCACGGAAATGATAACATGATAATCGCTCCTTTTCTTTTGAGACAGGGTCCTGCATTTTTATTATTAATAATTGCATTTTTACTAAATTGGAATTATTTTAAATTACTGGTATATAGGAAAATGAATCGACCTTCCTGCAGTGACTTTGTGTTGTCTTTCAACCTTTATCTTAATGGCTAGTCCAGTAGTTTTCTTGTTGATTCTTTTTTTTTTTAAGGTCAGGCTGAGGTTTTTTTTGTTGTTTTGTTTTGTTTTTGTTTTTGTTTTTTGCTGCACCTGGGCTGGAACTCATGACCTCAGGTTTACCAGGTTGGGCCCTTAGCTAACTAAGCTAAACCCCAGAGCACTCTTGTTGATCCTTTTTGATGTTCTTCATAGATAATCATGGCACGTGCCAAGACAGTTTTATTTCCTTCTTCCAATAAGTATTCCTTTTATTTCCTTTTCTTGCTTTTTGTTTTGTTGGTGGTACGGTGGTTGCACCCAGGGCTTCCCCCTGAGCTACACCCTCAGCCTGTTTTGGGTTTTTGAGACAGGGCTCACTCTCCTGTAGGCTGGCCTTGTACTCACCGCAGTCCTCCTGCCTCAGCCTCCCGATGCAGGGATTACAGGTGTGTGCCCCCACACCTGGCTTCCTCAGCCCTTTAAACTTTTAAAATTTTGAGACAGAGTCTCAATAAATCACTGTATTGTCCAGATTGGGCTCAATTTTTTTTTTCTTTTCCCCCCACCAGGAATTGAATTCACAACCTCTCGCTTGCCAGGCAGCCGCTTCTGTCACTGGGCTAAACCCCTGGGCCCTGGGCTCAAATTTTTGACCCTCTTTCCTCAGTGTCCTAGAGTGTGCTGGGATTAGAGGTGTGTGTCACCACGTCTGGTTTGCTTCCTTTTGTTCATTCTTTAGTTCTTGTGAGACCTCAGGGTCTTGATACGTAGTTCAGGCTACCCTCGAATTTCCAGTAAGTAATCCTCCTGCCTCAGCCTCCTGAGTTCTGGGATTCTAGGCCTGTGCCACCACATCCAGACTTTTTTTTTTTTGTATTGGGTGTTCTTGAGACACGGTCTCACTGTGTAGTAGGCTGGCTTCATGATTTTCCTGCCTCAGCCTCAAATGCTGAGGTTACAGGCACGTGCCACCATGCCAGGCTGAAATTGTGTATTGAGGTATCCTCAAGCTGAGAGATTATTTTGTCAGCAGAGTGTAGCCCTCTGATAAGCCCATTGAGAGGCACCCTTCACGTCTGTGACAGTGGTTTTTTCTCTAGCACATCTGTGTACCCTGGCCATCAGTTCCTCCCCTGTCTCTGCACCTGTCCCCTTACCATACTTATCATACTTGGTTTAAATTCTTCCCTTGATAATTCCAGCATCTCCCAGCCCAGTGTGGTCTGGTCTTGGTGTTTCTTCTGAGCTTTCCTGGTGGCTGGACAGGAGGAGGAATTTGCTAAAAGGAGAAGCATAAACGGGTCTGGAGGGTGGCAGAGGCGGTGGGGTCTCTAGCCCTGAGGCCTGCTGCCCCCACCCACCCACCCACCCAGTGCTGGCCTGGGCTGCTCCTCTCCTTGGGGTGGGGCAGGATGGCTTCGGAATCCGAATCTTCCTGCCTGCCGGTCAGATAGGTTCTGATAAAACCTGGGCTCTGGCTGAGTGGTTACACCGGAGGGCAAATCTCAAGCGCAAAAAGCACTGGAGTATTTCAAAGTGGTCTGATTTCCCTGTGCCTGCCGCTGGCAGGAGGGAGATTTTGCTGAACTCACTGTGAGAACCTTCTGGAGCACTTGGGTAAAACCCCCAGAACCTGGGGCCTGGCTGCTCCCCAGTCCCTGGGGTTTTTACCTCCCAGGCTGGTATGCCCTGAGCCCCAGCAACTCCTGTGCCCTGGCACTGGCTCCCCTCAAGATCTCCACACTTGGGTGTCTGCTCTGGGAAGTCCCAATTTTAGGGGTACCTGTCACCTGCCTAAGGCCTATGGGAAGTTGTTGATTTGTTTTGTTTTTGTTTTTTAGTTTGGCTTTTTACTGGTTGTGGGGTGGAAACTTCCAGGCTCCTTATATGCAGAACAAGTCTTGAGGCCACACCCTTCCATTTTTTTATGGCCAAATAGTAACCTATTATATAGTTGGTTATATACCATGTTTTGTTTGTCCATCCATCGGTTGGTGGCCATTTGAGTAGTTTTGCACTTTTTGGCCTTTTACGAGTAACACTTGAACAAGACCTTTTTAAACATTTGTAATTCCCAGCTGGGCATGGTGGTGCATGACTGTCTTCCGAGCACTTGGGAGGCAGAGGCAGGAAGATTGCCAGTTTGAGGCTGGCCTGGGCTCCATGGGAAGTTCAAGGCAGCTTTCCTCAGTAAGAGAAAAAGAAAGAAAGGAAGAAATCTATGAATGTTGAGACGAGAAAGCTGAACTGATGGTGAATATGTCTCTAGCCCAGGAACTTGTGAGCCTGAGGCAGGGGAATTGCAAGTGCCAGGCCGATCTGGGCAACTTAGCGAGATCCTATCGCAAAATAAACAAGGCCAGAGATTTACCCCAGCAAATCTGCTTTCAATTCCCAGTTTTGGCTTTTTTTTTTTTGGTACCAGGGATTGAACTCACGACCTTGCGCTTGCCAGGCAGGCTGCCAAGCTAAATCCCCGGCCTCAATTCCCTGTGTTAACTAGGGGGGAAAAATGTTGAATTTTTAAATTTTTTATGTGTATGCACTTTCCAGGGGAAGATTCTGGGGGTTGAAGCCTTCCTACTAAGCTACATTCTCAGATCTTTCTTGTTCCTGGTTGATTTTGAGAGAGTCTTGTCAAATCACTGAGTTGCAGGTTGAACCTGTGATCCTGCCAGAGTGCTCAGATTACGGGCGTGCCTACGAGCATTTTTAAATAAGGGAATATCGTACTTCAGAAAGCCCTACAAGCATTTTTAAATAAGGGAATATTGTACTTCAGAAAAACGCCGCCCTGACTCTGGCTTGCACCAGCCACGTTCTGCGTACTGTGACCTGTGAGCCGAGGGAGGGTTTCCTGAGTGACTGGCAGTTTGCAGTGTGGTGAGCAAGGACTTGCTGAAAACTCAGACCCCTGAGCATGGTGATGGGTACTAGGGCAGGACAAAGCTGTAGCATAGTAGGACCACATGTTGGAAAAACATTTAGCCACTTGCTTTTTATTTTTTTTATTTTGCTTTTTCTTTTAAATCATAATTTGTGGGCTGGAGATTTGGCTCAGCAGCATAAGCGCCTGCCTTGCAAGCGCTCAGTCGTGAGTTCGATCCCTGGTACCCCTTCAAAAAAAATCAATCATAATTTGTTTTCTTCTTCACTCATGGTTGATAACTGAGGTGTTTTGATTTTATAATATCACAAACACCGTCACGGTGCCCCGCCGTGAGCGAGTTACCTCACGTGACACTGTCTATGGGCCGCAGCTGGCGAGGGCATTCTGGGGTTGCTGCATCCTGACCTCCGCAGGGACACCTGTCAGCATTTCCTTGTGGACAGGGCCTGCATCCCATTGCCAGCACCTTAACAAAACAGAACCCATTTCCCTTTACCTTACTTTTCCACTTGTGATCAGTTCTACAGACTCTCTTCAAGCTTGCAAGTAAAGTGGGGTTGAGGAGCTGCAGGTGGGTGGAGCAGCCCAGCACGTAGCTGAAAGTGGCCGTCCCTTTATCCGTATGCAATCCCGTGGGTCAGCTGAGGTCCTCTGGCTTGGCCTGACCTGCCAAGCCCGGGTGGCGCGGAGCGCCGTCACTCACACATCTGGACTTGGGTGACTGCAGCTAGCTGCTAAGCACAGTGCCCCCTCCAGGAGGCCAGGCCAGTGGGGCCAGTTCCCAGGGTGATGGGAGGCCAGCTCCTGGGCACGGACACTCACCAAGCCTCTGCTTGCGTTGCATGTGAGTGTCTTACTGGTCAAGCAAAGTCATGTGGCCAAACCTAGACTCAGAGGTGGACAGTGGGCTCTGCCTCTGATGGTGGGAGCCGTTAGGAGCGCTTTACCCAGTGAGGAGCTCTGGTGGTGTGGGTGGGCAGCGGCTCTTGGGCCTTCATTTGGGACATTTTTATCATTGCAGTGGGATCACAGAGAAGGGAGATTTCTTGGGACAGAAAAAAAGGAATTTTTTTTTGTTGGTAGTATAATTTAGTCCTTTGGTACAGAGCTGTTTGGAAGAGACCCAGCATCAGGCCGAATGCTGCTGGGTTTGTGGTGGAGATTTTCTGTGGGTGTCACCAGTGGGGTGAAGGTTGCAAATGCTGCACTTTTTAGTTTGGAGTCAGGGTTCACACTCAGGACCTTGCACTTGCCAAGCAGGAGCTGTGCTGCTGAGCTGTACCCCTGGCCCCCAGATGCTGTCAGATGGAGGGTGTGGTGGGAGCGAGCTGGCTGGAGCTTCCAGCATCGTACTCTGGAGTGTTTGTGGGGAAGGAACCAGTAATACATTTGAGTGTTTCCGACAGGGCTTACCTGACCCGGATGTACAAGACTTAAACGTGAGTTGGATCAAAAGGCAGCTCCAGCCCTTTAGGTCTCGGAGCCAAAAGATCTGTGAGGCCTGGGTCTTTTCTTTATTCACTTTAGTAACCCAACAGTAACAGAGCTGTTCCATTTTGTATTTCACTTATCCATCCTACGAGTCGGTACCGAAGGGACTAATGTGGCTTTGAGTCACATGAGCCAGTGTGGGCATGGAAGTTAAGGTGAACCATGCCCGGGAGCGGCCTGGAACCCCATTACCCCGGGCCGGAGCGACACGCCCGCCTTCTCTTTTCCCTCTGGGGTGAAGAGTCGAGTGGTCACCCTGACGCTATAAAGGTGTAGGATGTGGAAACTGCTGCCACTGCCCACAGCTTGTTTTATGAGTGATGCTTAATACAATGCGCAGAGGGAAAGTAAAACCTCCTGCCAAGGGTCCTAACGAAGGACCAGAGCGAGCTTATTCAGCACCTGCACCAAGAGGGCCGAGCAGCCAAATACAGGAGAGCGGAAGGTGAGTAGCCAGAGGTTGTATTGCTGATCTCCTTTTTGTTCTCAGAAGGGGACCCGATATTCAAGAACTGTGTGCCAGGCAGAGGTTTGCTTTGGTCTCTGGGAGGTTTTTACTTGTTTTAAGCCTAGAGTGTCTGTGGTGTTTGTTTGTTTGTTGAACTGGAAATCAGAAACGCTGTCTCGCGTCTGGCTTGTGCAGTGCAGGCGAGCTGCACACCGCCGCTCCGTGAGGTGGGAGCTGGGGCTCCTCAGAAGCCTCCCGCTGCACCCCAGGCGGGGACCTTTCTGCCGGACTCCCGCCTGCTCCATCTCTCAGCACCCGGTCACCTTGCTGCCGCCCCGAAGGCCAGGCCGGCAGGATCTGTGTGAGCGGCCCCTGGCGCCTGAGGTGCGCGGACACGGTGCCGCCTCTGTGGTCACTCACTTCCCCTTTCAGCGCAGCTGCTTCATCTCCCGGATTCTCTCTTTTCTGGACGCCGTCTCGTGCTCTTCTTCCTCCTCACCGGGAGGATAAGGGTGGCCGGGCTGGGGCTGCGGGAGGAGATGTTGTGCCCACCCCATCGCGTGTTCCCCGGGCACGGGGTCCTGCCCGCTCTGTGGCTGACCGGATCCGGCCAGTCGAGGACCAGGAGGGACAGGGTGGTAATAATCTGACAAAGCGGGAAGCGCACTGGTGGAATCCGGGAGGAGGCCGCCAGCCCTTCGCCGCTGTGCACACGGCCTGCCCCGTGTCGCATTAGCCCCCAGCTCCCCGCTTCGCAGAGGCCTGCTGCTTTGCTGCTTTCCTGGCCTTCCACTGTGCTGACTCTGGGCACCGTTCAGCAGCTCTCCACTCACTGAACTGAATTCAGTGCCCGACCTAGGGCCGCCTGATGGAGGTATCTCGATACTGGGACCCACTCCAGGGTGACCCCATCCTTGGGCTGCCACCGGCCAGTTTCCTGGACTCTCTCCTGGACAGCCCGCTTACCCCTGGCTCTCGGGGCAGCACCAGCCTCTTTGAGTTCAGCCCCACCCTCCAGCCCAGAGTCACGGGCCTGTCTGGAGCGTCTGCAGGTGCTCGCGTGGAATGGAACGCCCGGATCCGATCTGGGGTAGATGCTGGCACCGCCGCGCCGGGGCTGCGCAGCAGGGTTCCCATATGGTCGGAAGATGAGGCTTGGCAAGTTGGGAACGGTGTCAACCAGATACACGGTGCCAAGTAGCACAGATTTAAAGATTTCTTGATACTTCTAGACAGCCGAGCAGAGATTTTATCGTCGGCAGCGCTGCAGCAGCCCATCACTGCCTTGGCAGCATTTGTGGAATTGATTGGAGCGCCAAGTTGACAGGACACCAGCGTGGGGATAGCGAAGCACCTTCTTCTCTCCAGGGCTGAGCTGGGGCCTGCGTGGGGTTGTATGCTCCTCTGGGACTGAGGAATATTGCCCTCTACTGGGATTCTAACTTTTTTTTTTTTTTTTAATTCAACAATTCAGTCAAGAATGTTTCTGTTGACAGTATTTCTAACATGCTCAGTGCAAATAGAAATATTTGTATTAATGAGCGGAATGTTGGGAGTTAGATAGTGAGAGGCTTCCAGTTCCGCTGGATTCTGGCCTCCTGCCTGCCGTAGGAATGTGGAGGAGTCCAGAGACTTAGGTTTGGTGTTGGTGCTCAGCAAGTGCCCCGGGAACCTTTCTACCGCGGCTGCTGGTTAGGGAGGTTCTCCCTCTGGCACGTGCACTGTGGTTGCACTGTGTGTTTCCTGAAATCTTACGTACTCAGCGATAGACGCTTGGAGCTTGCTAGACAGTGCTTTTCAACAGGGGTGAGGCGTGGTTATAAATCCACCCATACCATTCACAGGTAGGTATTCATAGTTGAGTACATAGGCGCACAGAAGTGAAGCAGAATTTTCCTGAATTGATTCACTTTGTGCAGTATGCCTTATTTGCTATTCTAACTTCTTGGTCTTTTTTGTTTTGTTTGTTTTGGTGATGCTCTACCACTGAGCTGTATTTTTATTTTGAGATAGTTATGTGACCTTGTCATCCTGCCTCAGCTACCCAAGTGGCTGGAGTTGCAGGCATGAGCTGCTATACCTGTCTGGCCCTCCCCGTCCCCTTCCCCTCCCTCCCCCTCCCCCCTTCCCTCCCCCCTCTGCTCCCCTCTTCTGTGCTGAGGGGCACTCTCCGCTCAGCCATCCCCCCGGCTCCTAGTGTTCCCTTCTGCAAGCAGACACTCAGGGGTGGCCAAACTCCCTGCGTGCTGTGGCTACAGACCTTCAGGGCCCTGGCCACTTTCCTGGATGCCGGGGATGGGCAGGAGTCTCAGGGACCAAGTGAGATAGAAGGGAAGTGCCTGTCACTCCCTTCTGCCCATTTGTTCTTAACTGCACCCTGCTCTCACTCCTGTTTCTTCTATTGTCCTAAGAGAGGTAGAAAATAAAATAACAAAACCCCAGAAGATCACCGATGCTCTTGGTGATGGAAGTGTTGGATTTCCTGGCCTGAGGTTCTGGTCACCTTTACCCTGCTCACGTCTCATTACAGGTTCAAACTTATGTACTACGGGTGATACATTTAATCAAGGTCAAGTGTTCTGGGACAGGCATGCGTGTGGAGAGACCCTAAAATGACCTGACTCCCTGTCAATCATTCCTGTCCATCACACCTAGAGATTCGGGGGAGGTACCTAAACGGAGGTGCCTGGCCTTTTAAATTCCAAAGGCAGGCATGGGGGCACATGCCTGTAATTCTGGCACTCAGGAGGCTGAGGCAAGAGGATCACCTCAAGTTTGAGGCCAGGTGGGGTAACATAGTATATTCAAGGCCAGCCTGAACCACATAAGGAGGCCCTGTCACAGTCAGTCAGTTCATTCATTCTGAAGCCAGGTGTGGTAGCGCATGCCTGTAATCCTAGCACTCAGGAAGGCTGAGGCAGAATTTGCCATGAGTTTGAAGTCAGCCTGGACTGCATAGTGAGTTCTAGCCCAGCCTCAACTACTTAGCGAGATCCTGTCTTCAAAAGAAAAAAGAGGAAGGAAGGAAGGAAGTCTGGGTGGATTCTGAGGGGTGTGCTTCTGTTGCTGTTGCTGCTTTTGTGCGCTTGGACCTGAGCAGTGCTTTTCTGTACCCTGGCACCTTTTCTGTCTGAGCCTTAGCCTTTGTTGGCATGGACTTGCCCTGAGCTTAACTTCCTGTGACCCTCAGTAAATGTAGCTGTTCGCTCCTCATCCCAGGGCACACTTGGCATTTCTTTCCTGGTACACAAGGACCCGATTACACAGGCCTGTTCCATGGCACCGTGTGATGGGGTTGGCAGGGGGAGGCCCAGGGGTGGGGACAGATCACCAGCCACCCGTCGCAGGCTCGCTCCACGGTGATGTGTCCCTGGTCCTCTGCTCCTGAGCAGCGCACCGGATCACATTTACCACCTGCTAGTATTTTCTTGTGTCTCTTTGTATAGCCTCCTCAACACCTCCAGGAACCCACCAATCTGCCTGTTCATTTTCTAGAAGAATGATATATAAATGGAGTTGTAAGGATGGCTTCTTTTTAGCATGGCCTCTATCTTGCTATGGTTATTTTGAGATCAGTCGTGAGTGCTGTGTGCCATGTCTGTTAGCTCACCTTTATTGTGGGTAGTGTTCGTATTCTGTTGTATGAAGGCAGTGGTTTGTTTAGGGGCTGTCTCAAGTTCTGGGGTGTCACCCATTGGGTTATAGCATGAATGCTCATGCGGAAGGCTTGGTTCCCTTGGTGATTACTAAGGAGATTGAATACCTAGATCATACGGCCCAGGAATACTAACTTTCTTAGAAACTGCTGCTAGTTTTCTAATGTGGTTCAACTATTCTATATCCCCACCAGCAAGGCGTGGGGATTTGGTTTCCTTTCATTGCCTCTAGTGTATGGTATTGTGTCTTTGATATTCACCCATCCTAGTTTATTTTGAATGTCACTAAGGTGCATCTTTTTGTTGTCATTTTGTTTTGTTTTTGAGACAGAGTTTCCCTGTATAGTGCAGGCTGGCTTCGAATTCATGCTTTAGCCTCCCAAGTGCTGGGATTACTGGTACATGCTAACGAGCATCTTTTTGTATGTTTTTTTTTTTTTGGTCTTTTGTCTTTTTTGAGACAAGGTTTCACTATGCAATTCAGGCAGGTTGAAATCTCTTCGTAGCCCAGGCTGGCCTCAGATTTGCAGCATTCCCCTGAGTGTTAGGATTACAGGCCTGTGCCACCGTGCCTGACCATTTGTATATTTTTAAGTGTCTGTTTATTTATTTTTGAGATAGGATCTTGCCATGTAGTCCAGGCTGGCCTCGAATTTAGAGCAATCCTCCTGCCTCAGCCTTGAGAGTGCTGGGATTATAGGCATGTACCACCATGTCTGGTGAAATCGTTAATTATATGTCATGGTTTTAGAGTTTCTTATTTTGGATTCAAGTCTTTGGTCAGATATGATTTGTGAATATTTTCTTCTGGTCTGTCATTTTCGAGTGTCTTTACAGTTGATTTTAGCTAAAAGGCTGAGAAAAATCAAAGTGTCTTAAAAGAGTATTTCGGCCTGGTGTGGTAACACATGCTCATAATCCTAGCATTTGGGAGGCTGAGGCAGGAGGATCTCCATTAGCATCATCATGAGTTTAAGGCCAGCTAGGGCTGCAAGGTGAGTTTAAGCCTAGCCTAGCCTGAACTATGTTGTAAAACCTTGTCTCAAAAAGATTTAAAAAAGAAAGAAAAGAAAAGAGCAGCAGGTATTTTTAGGTTTGCGAAAGCCCAAAGTAATAATTTCCTTCTGGGTCACACTTTTGGTGTTGTATCTAAAAACCAAAGTCACAAAGGATTTTCCCTAAATTTTCTTTAGAAATGTTAGAACTTTAGATTTTACATTTAAGTTCATGATTCTTTTTTTTGGTACTGGGACTTGAACTCATGACCTCGTTCTTGCCAGACAGGTGCTGTGTCACTGAGCTACATCTCCAGCACCCCATTCATGATTCATTTTGAGTTATGTTTTTATGTATCATGAAATAGATTTGTTTATTTATTTACTTTATTTTTCCAAATCTGTTTCATTGCAAGGAGAAAAAGAAAAAAGAAGAAAAACAGCAAAAAAACTACAACAAAATTTCAAAACAGTCAATCAAGGGGCAGCAATGGTGCACACATGATGCATTGTTACCCTCAAATCATTCACCCAGAGCACAAGACATCTGTCTTCAGTTGGCTGAACAATAGCAGTACAAATCTTTCTTTTCAGTGAACTCAGAGAAATCAGTAGTATAACTATCTTTATATACATATACAAATACACAGACACACACATATACATACATTTTTCCCTTCAGCTCACACTAATAAGACAATGTGATGTTTACATGTCTTATTTATTTTGCTAATGAGAATGGTTTCAAGTTGCATCCAATTACCCATAAAATCTTCCAGTTTATTATTCTTTACGGCTGAGTAGTACTCCATTGTATAAAAATACCACATCTGTTTTATCCATTCCTCAGTCAGTGGGCACTTGGGTTGTTTCCAAGACCTGGCTGTCACAAACTGTGCTGCTATAAACATGCATGCACACATATCACTGTGGTATGAAGTTTTTAATTCTTTTGGAAAGATCCTCAGAAGGGGGATAGCTGGGTCGAATGGGACCTCCAATCCTAGTTTTTTTGATTTCACACTGGTTGCACCAGTCTGCATTCCCACACAGTTTTCAGTATTCTGTTCTTACGCTGAATTTCTGGGATATTGCTTATTACATGTCTGGGTGTTGATTTATTTTGGTTATGGCTAATTGGAGTTGTATATGCTTCATTTATCTGTGTATCAGTTTCCTTTCCCATGTTTGGGAAATTTTCTGCTATTCTGTAAATAGTCTTTTGATATCATTTGTGTTTGTCATCTTTTTCATTTATACCTGTCCATCTTATTTTTCTTTGCATCGTCTTGCAACTGTTGAATTGTTATTTCCTGGTTCTCTGCTATTTTTATTTTATTTTATTATTATTAATTTTTTTTTTTTGTACTGGGGATTGAACTCATGACCATGCGCCTCAAGGCAGGTGCTTATGCCGCTGAGCTAAATCCCCAGCCCCCCTTGCTATTTTTAACAGATCTTTCCTTTCCTGTTCACTAGCTACAATCTTGTCTTCTATGCCTGAGAGTCTATCTTCACATTCATTCATGTGGTTTTGCCAGCTTTTGATGGAATTTTTGATTTCCTGGGTGTGTCCTTGAATCTGTTTCATGGATTCTATTGTTTTCTTATGTTGTTCATGCAAGGCTCCATCTTTCTGCAGTGCTCTATTTTTTTTTAACTAGGTCTTCTTAAAATGAGTTCAGCCTTTCCTTTGTTATATTTGTCTTTTCTTCTTTTACCTGGTAGATGATTGCTGATCTGAGTTCCTTTATAGCTTCATGGAGTTGCTTCTCTCTCAGTTGCTCTCATTTGGGGAGTTTCAGGTGTGTGACTTACATTTTCTTCTATGTTCATGTCTCCTGGGTTTGTTTGGGATGGGCTACAGGTTTGAGGTTGCATTTTGTTCTTTGGTTTTGTCATTTTCCTGTATTCCCTGGTTCCCTAGTGGCACTTAGAGACTCCCCAGATGGGGGGTGCACACTGGGTGGACCTTCAGCACACCCCACATGGCTCGCTGAAGTACCCCCTTGCTTGCGGCCACTGGCCGGGTCCTGCCAGGTTCTGAGTGGTGTAGTAAGGCTGAACGGTGTGTGGAGTACACTGGGCAGACCTTCAGCTCATGCCTCATGCCACACCAAAGCTCCCTGGTTTCTTGGGTCTCTGGGTGTGGCTCTACGAGATTGTAAGCAAAGACTCGAAGACTCAAAGACCCAAAGACCCGCCACTGCACAGCTAGGTTGGGACCGCCGTGGTAGGCTTCAGCTCACACGCGGTAGCTCCTGGCAATCTGGAGGATGCTTGGCGGGGCCCAGCTAGGACCCAAGTGACGTCCCTGCAGTGTTCAGGGACGCTGGGTGGGGGCCTTCCAGGTTCTAGGCAGAATCCCGTGGCTGTGCAGCTAGGTAGGAATCTCCGTGGCAGGCTTCAGTTCATACGCAGTGGCTCTCTGCTACCTGGAAGTCATGGGGTGGGGCCCCGCCGGGACGGAGTGATGACCCAGAGGTCCCACAACGTTTGGGGATGCTGGGCACGGCCGACCAGGTTCCAGGCAAACTGCCCTGGTTTGCATTCCCACCACAGTGGAGAAGGGCTCCTTTTTCCCCACAGCCCCTCTACATTTTTTATTGGTTGATTTCTTGATAATAGCCGTCTCTCTGGGGTGAGGTGGAATCTCAGTGTTGTTTTAATTTGCATCTCTCAAATGACCAGTGATATTGAACATGGTCTCACATATTTATTTGCTGTTTGTATTTTTTCATCTGAGAAATGTGTGTTCATCTCAGATGCCTGTTTTTGGAATGGGTCTTTAAATCTGGAAGGATTGATTTATTTGAGTTCTTTATTAGTAATTATTAGTTCTTTATTAGTTCTCATTAGTAATCCTTTGTCTGAGGAACAGTTGGCAAACATTTTCTCCCACATTGTGGGTTGTCTCTTCACTCGGTTGGTGGTTTCCCTTGCTGTGCAAAAGCTTTTCAGTAGGGTGAGAGCCCAGTTGTTGATTCTTTGTGCTAGGTCCTGTGCGATCTGGGTTTTGTTCATAAAATATTTGCCTACACCAGTGTCTTCAAGAGTTTTACCTACTCTGTCTCTCAGTAGATTTGACTGTTTGTGTTTTAATATTAAGATCTTTGATCCATTCTGATTTTAGCGTAGCACATGGTGAAAGATATGGGTTTAGTTTTAATCTTCAGCATCTGTAGAGCCAGTTTTTCCAGCATCGTTTATTAAAGAGGCTGTCTTTCTTCCAGTGAATGTATTTGGCACCTTTGTCAAAGATAAGGTGGCTTTGTGTGTCTGTAGTTGTTGCTGCATATTCTAATATATTCCATTGATCTTCGGGTCTGGTTTTTTTTTTTGCCAGTACCACACTGTTTTTATCACAGTAGCTTTATACTATAATTTCACGTCAGATGTGCCCCCTGCCTTGTCTTTGTTGCCCAGGATTGCCTGTGCTATTCTAGGTCTCTTCTGGTTCCAGATGAATTTTAGGGTTGTTTTCTCTAATTCTGTGAGATATTCTGTTAGGATTTTGATGGGGATTGCATTGAATCTGTATAACAGTTTTGGAGTATGGCCACTGTCTCTGTGTGTGTGTGTGTTTTATTTTTATAAAACCAATTGAAAGAGAGTATTAAATAGAGCAAAACAAATATAACAACAACAAAAAAAAAACAGTGAAAACAAACTTTGCCTTCAAACAGAAGACACAAGGAAATCCCCCATATTTGCTATATCCTCCCAAGAGATGCTGAGACATCTATCCCCAGGAGCTACGGGAAGGAGGGTGCTTGATTCTCAGCCCACGTGCCCATAGGCTCATGGGAGCCCCTGGTTCTCCTCCTGGCCCGTGCTGGGGGTGTTTACCAAGAGGGCGGGCGAATAAGCTGCCTGAACTCCACCATGGCTGGTTCTTGGGAGTGCTGGTTCTCTCTCTGTCTCTCTCTCTTTTTTTTTTGAGACAGGGTCTCCCTATACAGTTAGGGCTCACTTGGAGCTTACTTTGCAGCCCAGGCTGGTCTCGTACTCGCAATGATCCTCCTGCCTCAGCCTCCTGGATGCTAGGATTGTAGGCATGAGCCACCATGCCCGGCTCTCCATTTTCTAATGTCCTCTTCGGTCTCCTTTTTCACAGTACTGTAGTTTTCAGATAGAGGTCTTTTATATCCTTTATTATATTAATTCCTTGGTATTTTGTCTTTTTTGGATGCTGTTGTAAAAAGTATTGTTTCCCTGATTTCTCTGTCAGTGAGTTTTTTATTCATGTACAAGAAGGCTATAGATTTTGAGCGTTGATTTTGTAACCAACTATGTTACTGAATTTGCTTATTAAATCTAGAAGTCTTTTTTTTTTTTTTTGGTCTTTTTGAGACAGGATCTTGCTATGTGGTTCAGGCTGGCCTTAAGCTCACTTTGTAGCTAGGCTGGTCTCGAATTTGCAATGATCCTCCTGCCTCAGCCTCTTGAGTGCTGGGATTACACTAGTGCACCACCACACCTGGCAAGTCTAGAAATCTTTTGGTTGAGTTTTTGGGGTTTTCTCACTAGAGTATCGTGTCATCTGCTAACAGTAGTTTTAACTTGTTCCTTTTCTTTCTTTCTCTTGTCTATTTCTCCAGCTAAAGTTTCCAGGACTGTGTTGAAGAAGAGCGGAGACGGTGGACAAACTTGTCTTCTTCCTCATTTTGGACTGAAACATTTCAGTTTTTGTCCATTTAGTATGATGTTGGCTGTTAGTTTGTCGTAGATGGCTTTTATCAGATCCAGATGAAGACTAACTATTCCAGTTTTCATAGGGTTTTTGTCATGAATGGGTGCTGGACTTTGTCAAAAGCCTTTTCTGTATCTATTGAGATGATCGTATGGGTTTGTCCTTGGCTCTGTTAATATGGTGTATTACATGTATGGGTTTATTTATGTTGAATCATCCCTGCATGCCTGGGATGAATCCCACTTGATCGTGGTGCATAATCTTCTTGATGATTAGCTACATTCTGTTTGCCAGTATCTCATTGAGGATTTTTGCATCAGTGTTCATTAGGGAGATTGGGCTGTAATGCTCTTCTGAGTTGGGACTTCTCTGGTTTTAGAATGAGAGTAATACTTGCTTCCAAGGATGAATTCGGGAGTATTGCTTCCCCTTCAATTTCATTAAAGAGTTTGAGAAGTAGTGGTGTTAGGTCTTCAGTAAATTTCTTGTAGAATTCAACAGTGAATGAATGCATCAGGGCCTGGGCTTTTCTTTGTTGATAGGTTTTTAATTACATCTTCAATTTCATTTATTGATACTGGGTTATTTAGGATTTTTGTATCTTCTTGATTCAGCTTTGGTAGTTCATACGTATCTAGGAACCTGTCCATTTCTTCTGTATTTTCCATCTTAGTAGAATATAAGTTTTCCAAGTAAGTATAGATGGTTTTTGGAATTTCTACAGGGCCTGTTGTAGTTTCATTCTTTTCATGCCTAACTGCATGGACTTGACTCTTTTCTTTCCATTTTTTGATAAGGTTGGCTAACGGTTTGTCTATTTGATTTAATCTTTCAAAGAACCAAGTCTTTGATTCATTGATTCTTTGTATTGTTTTGTGAGTCTCCAGTGTGTTAATTTCTGCTCTGATCTTTATAATTTCCTCCCTTGTATGAGCTTTTGGTTTAACCTGCTCTTCTTTTTCTAGTAGTTTGAGGTTCAACATTAAGTTGTTTAGATGAGCTTGCTCTGTTTTCCTGACATGGCTATTTACTGCTATAAATTTTCCTCTTAAGACTGCTTTCATTGTGACCTACAAGTTCTGATATGTTGTGTTGTCATTTTCATTAAACTATAAAAACTAATTTCTTTAATTTCATCTCTGACCCATTGGTTGTTCAGTAGGGTGCTGTTTGATTTCCATGTGTTTATGAACTTCTTTCCTTTAGCATGGATTTCCATTTTCATTGCACTGTGGTCTGAGTATATGCATGGGATAACTTCAGTTTTTTTGCATATACTTAAGCATGTTCTATGATCCATTCTGTGCTCTGTTTTGGAGAATGTCCCATGTGCAGCTGAGAAGAATGTGTTTAGATGTTGTGGAGTCAAACATTTTATAGACATCTACTAAGTTCATTTGCACAAAAGTTCAAGTTAGTTCTAATATTTCATTATTGATTTTTTTGTCTAGTTGGCGTGTTTTTCTGTGGCAGTGGGTTTGAGGTTTCCGAATACAATTGTATTAGGGCTCATTTGATTTTTTTTTTTTTTATGTCCGTTAGTAATTGTTTTATATAGCTGGGTGCACTGGTACTTGTTGCATATATATTTATGATTGTTATCTCTCCTCTTGGATTGTTCCCTTTACGAGGATGTTATGACTATCTTTATCAATCAGTCGAGGCTTGAAATTTGGTTTGTCTGCAAATAGAATAGTTACCCTTGCTTTTTTCTGGATTCCTGTTGCCTAGAGTATTGTTTCCCATCCTTTGACTGTCATTCTATGAATTTCTTACTGAGTTAAGTGTGTTTCTAGTATGCAGCATATTATTAGATCTTACATCTTGACCCACTCTGCCGGTCTGTGGCTTTTGATGGTTAAACTGGTATGTACTGACTTTTCCTTGTCATGTTATTTTCTTGTTGTTGGCTCCTTCCTTTTTCCCCGACTCCCTCTTAATTGTTTGCCTTCCCTGGTGGATTTCTTCTGTTGGGGTTCATGGAGCTGCGGTCTGTATTATCTCTTTCTAGAATGTTCTTCAGAACATTTTGGAGTGCTGGTTTGGTGGTTATAAATTTCCTCAGATATTCCTTGTCATGGAAGTCTCTTATTTCTCCATTGGTTTTGAAAGATAGTGTTGCGGGATACATCAATCTGGGTTGAAAGTTGTTTTCTTTTAGAATTTGGAGCACTTCACTCCAAGCTCTCCTTGACTGGAGAGTTTGTGCTCATTAGTCAGCTTTGATTCTGATGGGCTCTCCTTTAAAGGTGATTTGTTTCTTTTCTCTAACAGCCTTTAGGATTCTATTCTTGTTCTAAATTTCTGGAATCTTGACTGCGTAATGCCTGGCTGTAGATTTTTTTTTGATAATTGCTAATTGGGGTTCTATATGCCTCACTTATTTGTATGTTATATTCTTTTTCTGTACCAGGAAAGTTTTCTGTCATGATGTCTGTGAACATTTTTTTCAGTGTCTTTTGTCGTGTCTCCTACTTGGTTAATAACTCCAAAAATGGGTTGATTTCTCATGGTCCCTTGCTAGTTCTGAGAAATCTTCTTTTTCCTGTGTCTAACTATAAGCCTGTCTTCAATATCTGAGATCCTCTCCTTCCATTGGCCTAATCTGCTTCGAATACTTTCAGTGGTGTTTTTATTCTCCTGCTTGAATCTGCTTTCTGGAGCCCATTTGTTTCCTGTGCTGTGCCTCCACAGTTTCCTTAAGCTCATCTCTTGTTTTTGCCTGTGTCTGCTCTGTCACTATGATGTATATTTTGGTAATCTCTGTAGTTACCTGAGAGGTTATTTCTGATTTCATTTTTTCCAGAGCCTCATTCAACTGCTTTGTTGTTACCACTTCTCAGAGACCTGGCTGGGGGCTTTCCCTGTCTGACTTCATTGCTCCCTGGGTTTGCCTTTGGTGAACTGGCTGTCTAGAGCTGCATCTTGTTTACCTGTTTCCTCATTTCTTTTCTTCTATGAATTCCTGGGGAGATGCTAGTAAGTTGCCTATGGTGGGTTGCTTGATTGTTAGTACGTAGGACCCTTGGTGATGGCTGCTTCTCTGAGGTACCTTCCCAGTGTAGCTGGTTTGGGGGTTTTGAGTCTGTTAGAAGATCTGACCTCTTCAGTCGGTTGGAGATGAGAAGTTGCTGCTTGTTCGGCCTGGTCCCTGGTTCTTTGGCACTGTGCCACAGCATTTTCTGTGACCCTTATTTAATCTCGGTCATGAAATACCAGGACCAACAGCTGTTTTGAACAGTTATGTCAGTTTTGGGTACAGTGGTACCAGTAGCCTCAAACACAGCTTAGAAAACAACAGACTGAGCTGACCCTTAATTTGCAGCTTTTAACCATCGGAACTAGACTTGTGATTGTATAACAAAATGTAGAACCAGATCATCATATGCAATATGAAAGTCTGTAATGTGTCAATTTTACCCCCGGGGTTAAAATTTAAAATGGATTAAGGAGGACATAGAGAAGTGGAAGAAGAGAGATTAAAAGTCAGGTTGGAGGACAAAGGGGGTTCACACCGACTCGGGGAAACTAGTGCAGAAGACTGAAGGAAAAGAGAGGTGGGAGAGATAAAAGGAAGAACAGGACAGAAACATAGGTACGAAGAGGTGAGGAACCACTTTCATCCACATGCAAAACAGTGAGGAAGAAAGAAGCCAGAAAACAAAAAAAAGAACAAGACAAAAAAGAAAAACAAAAGTCCACTTCCAGGGTTTGGTCTGGTTCACTGGGAGACAACCTGTGGGGACAGAGTCCCCAGTCGCGCCCATCTGTCGCAGCGGGCCCGCAGTTGCTCTGTGGTGGGTTAGTGGGTAACCTCAGCAGGCTGTCCTGGGACAGACTCACTGAGCTCACCGTGGTCCAGGCACGGTCTGTGCCCAGCTGGGAGCTGCTGGAGGAAGCCAACAGCAGTTCTGGGCTTAGCCAGCCCGTCTCCAATAGAGACTCCCAGCTCATCGCTCTCTCCCCTGGGAGGACTGAGTCCTCTGCACTCACCACCAGCCAGCGCAGTCTTCCAGGTCCACTGCTCCCCTGCAGAGTCTCTCCGCACAAGCCTCCAGGGCCGCCTGCTGTCACTCTCCCTGTGACTGTGCGTCCCCAGGTTCAGACAGCACCTCTCATGCAGTGAGTCCAGTCTCAGGGACAAGGTGCTGCTGGATGCCACCCTCTTTGAAGTTTCTCTTTGTGCTTGCTTTCTCTGGGCCTTGATTCACATTTAAGATTCTTCCTGGGCTGGGGGGGACCCACTTTCTTCTTTCTTGTCTTCTTCGTGATGTAGATTCCAGCACATTGTATCGTCAGATTTAGATTAAAAGCATTACTCCCTTTTATATGGATTTCCAGTCATTCAGAATCTTTTGTGGAGATCCCCATCTGTTTTCCACTAAGTTTAGTGGAACCTTTGTCACAAATCACCCATCTGACATGTAGAGAGAAACAAATCTCTTACCATCTGGAGATTGACTCAAGGTCAAAACCACTGAGGGAACCAGCGAGAACTCTGGGTTACCAAATGGTGGTGGGGCTTAGCTTCCAGTTGGGATAGTTTTGGTCTGGGACAAGGTCTCACTTTGTAGTTAGGCGGCCTTGACCTGATTTGTAGGTCCTGCTGGCCTGAACTCTTGGGATCTTCCTGGTCAGCCTCCCAAGTGCTGAGGTGCCAGGTGTGCACCACCACACCTGGCCCAGGCTGGAATCTTGGAAGTGAGTCCAGTGAGAGCAGACCTGTGGATGTGCATCCCAGGGTGAGCTGAGAAAATTGGCCCTGACACCACTCTTGGTAGTGCGTTCCTCTCCCCAAACACTGGGTGAAGCAGGCCGGAGAGTTTGTAGCAAGCACTTGTAGACGTATAGGAGAGACGTTAATTCGTTATGTCAAGTAAGTGCTTTAAGCACAGGCCTTCTCCTCCTGGAATTCTAGCTGCAGAGGTGGCCGGACCTCTGTGAGGGGGACTGAGAGGACCCTCGGAATCCACAGTGACACAGTGTCTGGAAGGTTCGGATTCAGGATGAGCATGACTCAGGCCGCAGTTAAGCTGGCAGCAGACTGCCACTGTGTAGAATCTGTGCCTACCACTGTCCATTCAAAGAAGTCCTCCCCAGAGCGAGACCGGTTGTCCCAGAGGCAGCAGGTGTGAATGACCACGGCGGCCTTTGGGAGCTACCCCTGGTGGGAGTCACTGTCCCTGTGTCTGAGTAGGTGAGACATGGACCAGGAAAGGTCACCTTCCTTGTGACTGGGCAGCCACAGGGGCCCTCACCTGGCGTAGCCAACATCTGTGCCGTGCTTCTGCTGGGCCCAGGGTACGGGAAGCCCAGCCCTGGGTCCTGCGGGTGCACAGCTCTCCGGGGTCGGGGAGGGAGCAGGCTCGCGTTGCTCTCTGGGACAGGCTGGCTGGCCTGGGGGAGGGGAGGCTGCCTGTGGCTCCCGTGTGTGCCCTCACCTGGAATCTGGAGCATGCCTCTAACAGTGAGGGAAACGCTTTCTGTTTTCCAGGCGCTGCTGGCGGGCATGCGGAACCGGGAGAATAGCTCGCCCTGCCAGGGCAACGGAGAGGCGGCCGGCAGGGGCAGGAGCGTGGGCTCTTCGTGGCTGGGCGAGGAGGAGCCCTGCAATGACACGGCCACTGCTTCCTACAAGAAGCCTCTGTATGGCATCTCCCACAAGATCATGGAGAAGAAGAACCCGCCCACAGGGGACCTGCTCGGCACCTACGAGGTTTTCGAGAAGCCCAACCCCAGCAGCAGCCCCTCCCCGCTGCGCCTGCTGGGCGAATCTCAGAAGCGAGACTGCAGTAGCACCGGGGCTGCCACCGACGGTGACCCCAACATCTACTTCCTGATCCAGAAGATGTTCTACATGCTGAACACACTCACGTCCAACATGTCCCAGCTGCACAGCAAGGTGGACCTGCTCTCCCTGGAAGTGAGCCGCATCAAGAAGCAGGTGAGCCCTTCTGAGCTGGTGGCCAAGTTCCAGCCACCCCCCGAGTACCAGCTGACCGCTGCTGAGCTCAAGCAGATCGTGGACCAGAGCCTGTCGGGTGGCGACCTGGCCTGCCGGCTGCTGGTGCAGCTGTTCCCCGAACTCTTCAGTGACGTGGACTTCTCCCGGGGCTGCAGCGCCTGTGGCTTCGCTGCCAAGCGGAAGCTGGAGTCGCTGCACCTGCAGCTCATCCGCAACTACGTGGAGGTCTACTACCCCTCGGTGAAGGACACGGCCGTGTGGCAGGCCGAGTGCTTGCCGCAGCTGAACGACTTCTTCAGCCGCTTCTGGGCCCAGCGGGAGATGGAGGACAGCCAGCCCGGTGGCCAGGTGCCCGGCTTCTTTGAAGCTGAGCAAGTGGATGCCAGCCACTTCCTGGACAAGAAGGACCAGGAGGAGGCCCTGTCTCTGGACCGCAGCAGCACCATTGCCTCCGACCACATGGTGGACACCCAGGACCTCACTGAGTTCCTGGACGAAGCCTCGTCCCCGGGCGAGTTTGCCGTCTTCCTCCTGCACCGGCTCTTCCCCGAGCTCTTCGACCACCGGAAGCTGGGCGAGCAGTACAGCTGCTACGGCGACGGCGGCAAGCAGGAGCTGGACCCGCAGCGGCTGCAGATCATCCGCAACTACACGGAGATCTACTTCCCCGACATGCAGGAGGAGGACGCCTGGCTGCAGCAGTGCGCCCAGCGCCTCAACGAGGAGCTAGAGGGCCCGGGGCTGGAGGCGGGCAGCGAGGGCGACGCCCCGCGGGACGACTGCTACGACTCCTCCAGCCTCCCGGACGACATCTCCGTGGTCAAGGTGGAGGACAGCTTCGAGGGGGAGCGGCCCGGCCGGCGCTCCAAGAAGATCTGGCTGGTGCCCATCGACTTCGACAAGCTGGAGGTCCCACAGCCAGACTTCGAGGTGCCGGGGACCGACTGCCTGCTGAGCAAGGAGCAGCTGCGCGGCATCTATGAGAGCAGCCTGTCCATCGGCAACTTCGCCTCCCGCCTGCTGGTGCACCTGTTCCCCGAGCTCTTCACCCACGAGAACCTGCGCAAGCAGTACAACTGCAGCGGCTCCCTGGGCAAGAAGCAGCTGGACCCGGCTCGCATCCGGCTCATCCGCCACTACGTGCAGCTGCTCTACCCCCGGGCCAAGAACGACCGTGTGTGGACCCTGGAGTTCGTGGGCAAGCTGGACGAGCGCTGCAGGCGCCGGGACACCGAGCAGCGCCGCTCCTACCAGCAGCAGCGCAAGGTGCACGTTCCGGGCCCCGAGTGCAGGGAGGCGGCCAGCTACGCGCTCAACGCCGAGCGGTTCCGAGAGGAGTACGAGGGGCCCCCGCTGCCCCCGGAGAGAAGCAGCAAGGACTTCTGCAAGATCCCGCTGGACGAGCTGGTGGTGCCCTCGCCCGACTTCCCGGTGCCTTCCCCCTACCTGCTGTCCGACAAGGAGGTGCGCGAGATCGTGCAGCAGAGCCTGTCCGTGGGCAACTTCGCCGCCCGGCTGCTGGTCCGGCTCTTCCCGGAACTCTTCACCGCCGAGAACCTCCGGCTGCAGTACAACCACTCGGGGGCCTGCAACAAGAAGCAGCTGGACCCCACCCGGCTGCGGCTCATCCGGCATTACGTGGAGGCCGTGTACCCGGTGGAGAAGATGGAGGAGGTGTGGCACTACGAGTGCATCCCCAGCATCGACGAGCGCTGCCGCCGCCCCAACAGGAAGAAGTGCGACATCCTCAAGAAGGCCAAGAAGGTGGAGAAGTGAGGCCCGTGGGCGGCCCAGGGACTCGGCACCCCGGAGCTGGCGGCGCCGTGCAGTGTGTGTGTGGCGCCCGCCGGCAGGCACCTTACGTCCACGGGCAGTGGCTTCCTACCTTTGCACACACGACCACCCACCCGACCGCCAGGAGGGAGCCTCGGTTTGCTTTCTCGGCCCGGTGACTTTGCTGTGCTTCCGGCGTGGCTGCCGGAGGCCGGGGCGCCGCCTGGGCCCGCAGAGGGGCTGGAGGAGCCTCCCTGGCGCTCAGACTCTCCGCAGCAGCAGCAGCAGCAGCAGCAGCAGCAGCAGCCCCGACCCTCTCTACGCCCTCTCCGTCTCCCGGTTTTTGTCCCCCGCCTTTTTTGTAATTAAACTGAAATCCTTTTTTAAAAAGCAAAAATCACTGGGCTCTTTCGGGGCCATTTTACTTAGGAAACAAAAAAGTCTTTCTAAGTGTGTGAGACGAAGTACTGTATGTACGATGAGCTGGGTGCTGGGATTTTTAACGCTGATTTCAGATTTATGAATTTTGTAGAAGTACCGCGTGTGTGCGCGCGCGATGGGTGATCGGCAGCACCGGGCGGCACAGAGACTGAGTCCCCGACCTGACCTTTCCCATCTGGTCCTGGAAGACTCGAGACGGCCCTCGGGTGCAGAGACGGGGCCGGGGCGGCGGGGCCGCTGCCCGGGCAGCCTGCGGTGCCCTCTGTAGGTGAGAACACTGGATGATGATATGAATGTAGACGACGCGGCTCAGGGCTTCGCGGTGTCCTCATCTGAGCCGGGTCCTTCCCGCCCGTCCCCGCTCCCTCCCTGGGTGCTGGCTGGAAGGGCGGTCAGGTTTCCTGTTTGATTTAGGGGTGGGCCCCTCTGGGCTCACTGAGAACTGTTTGTTTTCCGTGTGGGCAGCAGTGTGTGAAATCCGGGTTCTGGGTGCCCTGTGGTGACGCCCCAGACCTGTGCTAGCTCCTCCCACAGCACAGCAGGACATCCTTGTTCCTGGGGTAGGCAGGCCTGGGCTGGCCCTCCCGGGAATACCTGGTTTTGGAAGGACACGGGTCATCTCAGATGAGAGTTACGTGTCCTTCCCAGGCCAATCAGAACTTTCTCCTGAGACCCCTGGAAAGTTCTGCTCTCCTGCCCCTGGCTTGTCCCCCGGCTCTGACCTACACATCTCTTCTCCCCAATGACTCGGAAGGTGGGACCGCTCCAAGCCGGCAGCCTGCTCTCAGAGATCCTGGGACAGGCCATGTCCTAGAAGACAGTATTTCACCCTGTAGGGGTCTGGTGCTTGAGGGGAAAGGAAACAGTTACTCGAGGTGGCTGAATCTTGCCAGAGACCCTGAAAACAACTCAATCAAACCAGGTAGTCATCAAGCCTGTATGGGATATCACAGGCGTAATAACCTAATGATTTAACACTTTGCTACCCTAAAATACAGACATAGAAATAATCTGTGAATTTCCTTCATACAACTAAGAATGTTAGTTCCTGTGACTGTTATAATTTTGCCTGCGCCCAGTGGGCGTTAATATATGTAAAACACAGAACTTTGAGGAGTGTAAACTTGCTGTTTTATGTCCTCACAGATTATTTCTGCAAAACTTCAAACCTGACTGTTTGAAACTGAGACATGCCCAGGGACCCACACACGGAACATTACGAGACGCATAAGCCAGAGGAGGCTCACATGAATAACCAGTTCTTTTGTGCCTGAATAAAAGGGACTGGAGCAGCCAGGAGACTTTCCCCCCTCATTTAGGCCTTTCTCTTTGCCTTAGTTTCCCTACTGTGCATGCGTGTGTGCCTACACACACACACACACACACACACACACACACACCCACCCAAAGACGGCTACGGCGCGCTCCCCTTGGCCCTGCTCGTTGGGGGGTGTGGAATTTGCTCTGGTCTCTAGGGTGCATCCAAGAGGATTTCAAGCCATGTGACAGTTACCCTGCTTTCTAGAGAGTGGAATGTGACCTTGTAACTGTAGAAGCACAATCACTTAATTTTTAAAAAGTTTCTTGCCTGTTCACAGTAGAGAAATCAAGAGACTCAAACACCTCTTTACCAACTAGAGCACGTTAAGGTTTAGAAGCTGCGTTTTGGGGGTCTCCTTTACACCTTCCTGGTGTAGGTTATCTCCCCAAGCCTGTGATCCCTTTCAGCGAAGAGGGGTGGCCGTGCTCCGGGAGCCGCTTCCGGCCCCCTGACTGTGTTCTGTCTGTTCACTTCTCCACCATACAGGTGGCTCTAGTGGGTGTGTTTTTTACATGAAGCAATAGAAGTACAAAAATGCTTATTTTTTCATGATCTAACGTGTTCCTTAAAAGCTGTTCCTTATCTCCATCCAGATTCCCCGGTTGTACTTGTTTGTGTTTTTGGACTTTTTTTTTTCTCCTCTTCTCTTTCTTTTGCCTTATATCCCAAGTACTAAGGAATTAGCACAGACACGTTCTGAGGTTGAGTACAGTAGTCACAGTAGGTGGTGGTGGTCACGGTGTTCTGTTAGTGGGTGTTAAAGAATGTATGAGGGTCGTCTTGAATGTACCATGTTCGAGTCCTGCTTCAGTTCTCGTGTCCGTGTCCACATGATGACAAACATTCGACAGGGAGTAAAGTGTCCATTGTCAGGACGCTCGTGTGCCCTTCCCCTGTGGCCTTGACTGTGAATGTTCCTTTTCTCTTGTAGTTGGGGGTGGGGCTGTCTGCAGCAGTCACTAACCGACCGACCGTGGGATCTGCTTGGTGGCGACGGCCCGGCTGTTTGGTGAACGTGGGGGTCCGACCCCACTGAGGCACAGCCTCACAGCTCTGCCCTGCGCCCAGCTGGCAGGTGCCGTGCGACTCCTGGTGGCACGCCGTGTGCCCCGTAGCTCCTTGGCTCTCGCGTGTAGGTGGGCGCCCCGGGACCGTCACTGCTGTTTGGAGATACTTGCCTCGCCTCGGGTAGATCCAGCCTTAATGTTTCTCTGACATCCTAGTAAGCGCAGACCCTGCACAAAGTGGATATCAGAGTTCATACTGTGAGGAGACAAGATAACGAGAATAGTTTTACCAAAGATAATGAATTGTTGAATACTGTCTGAATTTTACCATTGATTTGAGTTCATCCTTAGAAAACTGAATGTAATGAAAACCCAGGACATTTTTTGCAAATTGTATGCTGTCTGGCAACTCTGTGTGAATTTTTATACAAGCACTGTTTTATGAGTTATATAAAATGTTATAAAAATAGAAAAACTGTGGTCTCCTAACATCTTATTTCCTTAGGGCAGCGGTCTCAGGACAGCCTGGGTCTGCCTGCGGTTCGGCTCTTCCCCTCTCCCAGAGCAGAACACAGATGTCCCAGGATTTTAGTGTCTCCTTCCC
The DNA here is from genome assembly GCA_004027455.1 of Hydrochoerus hydrochaeris. Lineage (NCBI taxonomy): Eukaryota > Metazoa > Chordata > Mammalia > Rodentia > Hydrochaeridae > Hydrochoerus > Hydrochoerus hydrochaeris. Next base: position 124,338 of record PVLA01003110.1, read on the forward strand.
TGCTCTGGGCGTCGTGTACTATTTGAGGGGTTCTAGTGTTTGGTGGTAGCTGAGTGACCGAGAGGTCACCAGATAACCCCACCGCCACGCCTATCCTACACAAAGCGCTTCCTGGCCACAGTGGGAAGCTCCCTGTATCGCGGTGACCATCCGGTCTGGTGCCAGGCCAGCCCCGGCCTCCCCTGCAGGCCGATCGCTCTCCACTCTGCACCAATGCCATGTTCCTCAGAGCCAACAGAAGGAGGCGGGTCTCCCCTCACCCTGTCTCTCCTCTGGCCTGTTACATATCAGTCACCTTAAATGGCATTTCCTAGTAAAATAACAACGTCTCCAGCTGTCAGAGAATGCTTTTGGTTGCAGGGATCACAAGATGTGGTTTATGACTCCTGGATGGGAACAGTTTTCCTACGGCGTCTGCCGGTTTCCGGTGTTTTGTTTTGGAGGTGGAGACTGAACCCAGGGCCTCACATGCTCTGCTTCTGAGCCGCTCGCCCCCCAACTCCGTTTCCGATTCGCAGCCTGAAGAGCTGTGCTGTGTGGCCTTGCTGGCAGGTCATGCCCGTCTAGCCCTGGAGCCTCCCATGCCAAGTCCACCAGCTGCTCAAGCAAGAAGTGAAGGAAAGCTCGATTCTTTTCTGTTTGTTAAAGGTTAGATTGATCCTGTAAGCCTCGCTGGTTGTGGGTACCTTTGTTTCCTATGAGAAAAGTCCAGGGGGTATTTCGGGGTTCGGGTGCCTATTTTCACAAGCTCCGCCTCAAAGAACACCACACCGGCTGCGATCACTGCTTCTGGGGGCTCCTGGGGGAAGCTGACGTCCTTGGCTGCTGGTGGGGAGTGGAGGGAAGGGGGCGTCTCCCCTCTGCTGGCTGAGGTCATGCTAGCAACACGAAGTTAGGGGAGCTACCAGAGCCGGACCTGAAGGAGGCCTTATAGTCCTTCCACAGACCTGGAGGTAAATGCTGTGATTATGCCGAGCTTACAGGCCAAGAGTGGAAGCCTGTGTGACATACGTAGTGTGTCACCTTGTTCCCCCCAAAAAACAGAGCCATAGCACTGTTGCGTGGTAAGGAAAGAAGGGGTAGGTTTCTTGTTCAACTGCACATAACTTGCAAATGGTGCCAGGCTTTGGACTTGCTAGTCTCTTTCCACCCCAGCACATCATTCTCATGTTAGGAGCTGAATGCCACACTGAGCCACAATCAGGCAACCACTCGAATCCCAAGATAGAGCGGGGGGTAGCCTCTCACGTCCTCCGGGCCCCAGCTCGCCTGATCTCCGTGCCCGTGTGCTGGCTTTAGAACTGCACAGCGTGACCCTGTAGTGGCCCTGGTTGAGCATGTTCTGTCATAGTGGCTTTTCGAGGGGGCCCTGGGTGCTGTGGGTGGGTGGGCTCTCTGTGCAGGGCAGACTGGACTGGCTGAGGGCAGGGAGAGCTGGATCCCTAGGAGCCCTTGCAGTGGGACTTGTAGGACAGAATTGGTTCCAGCTGAGGCACAGACTGGCCAGGCATGATCTGAAGTCTTGGGCACAGTGGCTCCTCTGGCCGGGGGCTGTGCTCCAGAAGGGTCGAAGAGGGGTGTGGGTGAGATACCACCAATATCCACTCACTGCAGGCATGAGTGTTTGGAGGGTTTCCTGCCTGAGAATTCAGGCCCAGAAAGTGCCATGCAGAAGGCTGGGCCAGGCTGTGACTTAGCCCTATGCAGCAAGTTCCCAGGTGCTGCTGAGGCTGCGGGTCCCGGCACCACAAAGGAAGCACTGCGGGAATTTCCCAAAACGTGCTGTGTTTGGACCCAACTGAGGGTAATAAACAGAAGGTTCTGGTGGATATAGATAGGTCTGAGCTGAAATAAGTGGTTTCCTATCATGTTCGTATGAAGCTGACTGCCAAAAAGCACGGTGGTGCACACCTGTAATCTTAGCGCTCAGGAGGCCGAGGCAGGAGAATCACTGTGAATTTGAGGCCAGCAAATTGAAAGAAAAGAAAAAACCGATTTGTTCTAAATGGACTCTGTGTGTTCCGGCCCACACATGTCCCTGGCGGATGAGAACACGCAGCACCTTGGCCTCTCCCAGGAGGTCTGGCCTGGGGCAGCTGTGGATTTAGAAGTGACTGCAGCTCCTTACAAGTTCTGTTTCCAATAATACTTCCTATTCCTAAGCACCCAGAATGGGTCAGGGAGGTGCTCATACTCGCATCATCCTGTTAAATCCTCACAGAAACCCATGTAACACAGGAAAACCTGCTTTCAGAGGCACTGACCACTGGGGTTGTCATGATGGCCGGGCTGACCCCAAAGTCTGGGCTCTGGGCCCCTCTGGGCTCTTGCACAGTGGTCACTGGGGTTCCCCTCGGGGTTTCTAGAAAGGCATCCAGAGCCATCCTCCGGGTGTGACTCGGGTGGACGGGTGTGACTCGCGGTGGGAGGCCTCTCTCTCTTTTTTCTCTCTCTCTCTCTCTTTCCTTCCCTCTCCCCCTTCAACACCAAACCCTCCTGTCTCTCTCCTCTGTCTCTTTCAGTTCAGTGATTTTTTTTTTGGTACCTGGAATTGAACTCACGACCTCGCTCTTGCCAGGCAGGTGCTTATGCTGCTGAGCTAAATCCCCGGCCCCCAGTTCAATAATCTTAATTGGTTTTATTTTCACTTCCAGAATCTGCAACATTTCACTGCATAAAATAGTAACAGGTTCCAGTAAATGGAACAGAGTTCAGTTTTACAGACAGAAAAAAAGGCTAAAGAGAGGGAACCAGAACACATTTCTGTGCCGGGAAAATAGAATAGAGACCGCAGGAAGAATCATCTCTGCCTCCTAAGGGGAGGCTCATTCAGTCCACAGATTGACGTGGAGGCCACCTGTCCACGGGACACTGCTCTCTAACCAGTCCCAACCTCAAGAGCTGGTAGGTAGGGCTTGGGGTTTAGCTCAGTGGCATAAACACCTGCCTGGCAAGTGTGAGGTCATGAGTTCGATCCCCGATACCCCCCACCCCCCGCCAAAAAAGCTGGTAGTTAGCTCCCTGGAGCTTGGGGAGGGTAGTAACCCGCTCTGACCTGACACCTCCTGGCCTGAAGCTGATGTCCAAGATACATTTGGCTCCAACCAGACTGGGGGCTGCGGCTCCTCCCAACTGGAACTCCAGCAGGCCGAGCTGGCCGGGCTCTGGCTTGAGGCGCACCTGGGGACTTCCTGACTCTGTTTCCAGGCTGACACTCATCTGCTGAGGGCACCGTGTGCCTTTCTGCAGGATGTGACGGTCCTGGACCCTCAAGCCTAGGGTTTGCACCATTCTGACAAGGTATTGGATGCTCACCTCCTCTTTGGTTGGGACATCTGGAAGGAACGTCAGAGTGTAGAGAGAAAGCCCTCTCTCCAGGTAAATACCCACTGGCAGCCTCGGACTCAGAGTTGCCCTAAAACTTCAGCCCCACCTTTGATCTCTCTCAGAATTGTTAGTCAAGGACTTTCTGTATAATCCTAAAGAAGTTTTCTGTGTGTTCTCTAAAGGAAGTGTAACCTAATGGTCCAGCTCTGGAGATGATTTGTTTTGTTTGTGCGTTTTGTGGTACGGGTGACTGACCACACGGCCTTTGCGCTGAGCAGACCAGCCTTTCATTTTGAGGTAGATTCATACTTAGTAAGTTGCCTGGGCTGGACTCGAAACTCGTGATCGTCCCAGGGCGCTGAATCGCAGGCCTGTGCCACCGCACCCTGACCGGCAACTGCAAGAGCCCTGGTCTGAGGCAGCCATGGCTCTGCCCTGCCTGCGGTCTTGGGGTCTTGACCTGTCCACCCTGCGGAGGGTGGGCGCTGAGCACGGACGGGGTCCTCCGAGTGCAGTGCGCATCCCCACCCACTGTGGGAGCTCAGAGTGCGTCCGGACCTGGGCCCCAGGACCTCCTGCTCTTGAGGGATTTACCTATCCGCTAGCAGTAATGGTCAGTGGTACCCTATGAGGCCAGCAGGCAGGCAAGCCTTGAGAGGAATGGGAAAGTTTCCGTGTTGGGAAATGAAAACCTGATTTCAGAGCCTTTTCAGCAATGACAAACAACAGATTGGGCCGCAGGAATTGACAAGAGGTCGCGAGGGCTTAGGTGGGACTGAAGGGTTTAGGAAGCCTGCGTGTTAAAAACGATCTGCCTTCCACCCCCGTGGTTCTGGGGACTCCACTAGCTCCTTCCCCAAAGTACACTCCCTTTTGGATTTTTTTTTTTCTTTGAGATGGCGTCCTGCCAAGTCACTAGTTTGTACAGGCTGGTTTCAACTTGGTATCTGCCTGTCTCAGCCTCCCAGAGTGCCAGGATTACAGGCCTGCGCCTGGCTAAAAAACTCTTTCTACCTATGCTACAGAAGGCTAGAGTGGCGGAGGTGGAGTGAGACCGTGGGCTGTGACCCGCGGTGAGGGCGGCCGTGGGCGCTGCGGTAGGCGGGAGGGTCCCTAGGGCAGCGGAGGGTCAGCGCAGGCCCACCTCAGGGCAGCAGGCGAAAGCAATGGGCTGGGTTTCCTGTAGTGACATGGGTCGGCCCTAAAAACCTTCCTGGTGAAAGAAGATACAAAATGAAACAGGTAACAGTGGGTTTATGATGTTTATGAGAACAGGGCCAGTCATGGAAACACATCTTACGTGCACTTTGGGCGTGACAAACCCAAAGTGCACATAAGGCCCCCGAAGGATGTACCGGAACCACTGACACTTGGAGCTGGACTGTCCTTTGTGGCGGGGGGCGGGGGAGGACCCCCATGTGCCCCGGACGCACATGCCCACTTCGTCCACGGGTTCCGCTGCCACCACCTGAACCCCGCACCACAAACAGATCTCAGGAGACAGAGTCGCCCCTGGGGAGAACCCGAGTTCCTGCAGGCCCAGATGCCTTCCTTAAGCTTCATGACCATGGTCACATTGTCACTGAGGAGGTTTCACCAGGACATAGAAGCGGCTGTCATTTGGGTCAGGAATGAGTCACAAGAGTTCCAGCATCTTCAGCAGTTACATGTTTGGACTGCTGTTTTGCAGATATGGTTTAAGTCCTGTGCACTGTCGCTAACCTTGACAATCAGATTTTGCCACATGATATGACCATCCAATATTCTCGGTCATTGGATGTCCTAGTTTTATTTTTCTCTTTTGAGACATGGTCTCACTGCGCAGTTAAGGTTGAACTTGAGCTTACTGTATAGCCCAGGTTTGTCTGACCTGGAAGAAATCCTCCTGACTCAGCCTCCTGACTGTGCGGATACAGGTGTGCCACCAAAGCCCAGCCTTTGTTTTGAGACAAGCTCTTGCCCTGAAATCCAAGCTGGCCTTAAACTCTTGATCTTCCTTCCTCAGCCATCCAAACAGCTGGGAGAGCACAGCACCTTGTGGGGCCTTAGTTTGTTAAAAATAGAATTTGGGAATGGACCAAACCTGCCCATCAGCTATGCTGAGGTACAGAGTACACCAAGAGCCATTCAAATGGCCTTTCCTGCTCAACTCCTCATATGTGACCTTGTACAGCCTTTTAACTTTCTCCTCAGGGACGTGAGGCCAGGCATTTAGTGTTCTGTCCCCATGTGACCAGGGAGGTCAGCCAGACTGACAGAGGTTAAGGTCACACTGTGACCAAGGTAACCCAACCCAGGCTGGAATTGGTGATCCTCCTGCCTTTTTCGTTGTTGTTGTTTGAGATAGGATTGAGTAGTTTAGACTGGCCTTGACCTCGCTATGTAGCCAAGGCTGGCCTTGAACCCACAGCAGTCCTGTTTTGTGAGTGCTGGCATTAAAAAACTGGTGTAAGCGGGGCATGGTGGCTCACTCCTATAATCCCAGCACTCGTGAGGCCGAGGCAGGAGGATGGTTATGAGTTCAAGACCAGCCTAGGCTACAAAGTGAGCTCAAGGCCAGCCTGAACTGCATGGTGAGACCCTGTCTCAAAAAGACAAAAAACAAAACCACCAAAAACCCCCAAGGAGTCTAGCCCAGTCCAGTCTCAAGATGCTGTCTCGCTGGGGATTTAGTTCAGTGGTACAAGCGCCTGCCTGGCAAGCACGAGGTGGTGAGTTTGATCCCTGGTACCAAAAAAAAAAGTGTCTCAAAATGAAAAAAAAGGGTGGAGATACAGCTCAGTGTGAAGGCAGAGTTCAATTCTGAGTCACCAGAAAAAAAAATCCCTACGTCTTCTGAACACCAGGTGGTGAAAGCCTTGGGACTTATGGGTGGGCCCTAAATACCGGATGTTTTGGGTTACACGGGTTACCTTTCACGATGTCTTTCCTGGTTCTTGAATTCTGGGGGGAAATAAAGAACCCACTGGTGATGGTGGTGTACACCTGTAATCCTAACACTCAAGGCTGAGGCAGGAGGATTGCAGAGTTCAGGGTCAGCCTGGGCTACTCAGTGGGACCCATCTCAACTCCCTCCCTCCGAGAAAAAGAACAGAACCCCCACCCTGCCGGTGTCTGCTGGGGTGAAGCCGCACAGTGGGCTGGCCCTCCTGATGGCCCGGAAGCCCAGACCAGCGGCTGCCTGGATGATGTGGGGCTGCCTGGATGATGTGGAGCACGTGTGTCCCCGCAGTCCTGTTTCACATGCTCGCTCCCTCCCATAACCCTGCTGGGAACTGGTTTGCTCTTTCTCTTTCTTCTTTGATAAAACCCTTTTCTATTGAAAATTAAACCCTTGTGTATTACCCTAAGCCCTGGTCTGTGAGGGGGTCAGATAATAAATATTCTAGACTTTGCAGGTCACATAAGATCTATGCGTGTGTGATATATATATATATTGAATGTTTTAGCAATGTAAAAACCATTCTTAGCTTGGGGGCCATTCAATCACAAGCTTCTGGGCTGGGGGTGTAGCCCAGTGGCACAAGCACCTGCCTGGCAAGTACAAGGTCCCGAGCTCAAGTCCTAGCACCAAAAACAAGAGAACCCAAACAAGCAGCTTCTGGCTGCCTTAGCCGACCGACCTCTGCCCGAAGCACATCCTCTGACGGCCCTGCCTCGCCCAGCCAGAGCTGGCGGGGACCAGACTCCCGAGGACAAACTGAAGTGCATCGGCGGGTAATTCAGGCGCAGACAGAGGCCCCTCCCGAGCTGCTCCTTTAGCCCCACAAAGGGCAAATGACCCCGAAGGTCGTGACCTTGCTTGTCCTGCCACACAAGGCTGGAACCCTAGGAAGGCGGCCCAGGACGGGCACTTGTGAAGTAAAAGTGCAAAGACTGGGCTTGGAGGCACGTGCCTGTGGTCACACCCGCCGGGGAGACTGAGGCAGCAGGGCTGGGACCCAAGGTCAGCCTGAGCTAGACAGACAAGACCGACCTGGGTCTCCAGTGCAGACAGGCGGGGGTGTGGCTCAGCACTGCAAAGCAACAAGCCCCGAGAAGCGAGGCAGCTGACGCAGGACACTGGCCAGGTCAGCAGGAGGGGTCCAGCCAGCAGAGCTGCAGACGCGAGCCGCGGTGCATTCCGCAGACGGGAGAGAATTTTATTTTGGAGAGAGGTCTTCTTCTCCCGTGGCCCGCCTCCCACCACTAAAGAGCAGTTTGGAGCGAGAGTGAAGCGCTCATTTCGACCCACTCTTCTTGGGCAGCCGGAAGTTTTTCCACCTTCGTAACAACACTCGGTGCTTGTCACCTGCGGTCTTCTCCTCGTACACCTTTTTCAGGAGAATCCGCATCACTGCCTCTGTTTCTGCTTCTTTGTCCTCCCCAATGAGAAGATCCAATGTATCTCCTACTTTCACCTGCAAACAAGCACACAGAGCCTGTCACCTCCCGGGAAAGCAGCCCAGGCCCACTCGAGCACCCCGGGAGCGTTTCCCCGCGGCGGGCAGCGGGCTGGCTGCCAGGAAGGCAGGTGCCAAGGGGCTGCCCCTTCCCCTCCCTCAGGCCTGTCAGCTGAGGCCCCTGGGGGCTCCAATACACCACTGGGCCACGAAGGGTGAGTGACACGTGACTGACTTGGGGACACTGCGTGCGCACAGGAAGTGCTGCGTCCACCAGGAGAGACCTCAAGGCCGCGTGTCCATTAGTTCTCAGGGGGAGTGCTCATAAATGACGAAGGCGGCTTGCTGGAAATCAGGCACCATGGACAGTGGTCAGCAGCAGAGGAATTTCTGCAGGTGCAGACACGTTTCTGGTGCTGGCCGGTCTTGAGCGGCACGTGATCATGCAAGGACAAGTGTGCCACGAGGTGGAAGGCGCAGGGGAGCTGGGTGCCGGTGGCATGGTGAGTCATGGGGGCTAAAGTGAACCCCACCCTTGCCAGAAGGGAGCCCTGGGCTGAGTGGTCAAGGCGCCCCAGTGCCTGAGGACTCCGCCATGTGCTGAGGGTGTGCGGGGCAGGGGCAGACACCTGGTCCAGGTGGCCGGGGTCTCAGGGAATTCTCCCAGAGACTCAGGAAGAGGCTAAACAGCCGGGTGCGATGGTGCACGCCCACAACACCAGCACATGGGAGGCTGAGGCAAGAGGATCCCAAGTCTGAACCAAGTTTGGGTAACTCGGTTTAGCAAGATCCTATTTCAAAAACAAAACAAAACAAAACAAAAAACAAAAACACAAGGAGGGAGGAAACTAAAGACTGAGGTGCTGCATGATGCTCCTTCTAAAACTCAAGGCAGGGGTAACTGGGGCCACCTTCCACCTGCCTCCAATGCAGAGCGGGTGGGGGTGAGCGCTGGCTCTCAGTGGGTAAGAAAGGGCTATTTTAAAAGCCCACTGGCGGGCTTCCATTGGAGAGGCATGGTGTCCCCAGGCACAGTGGTACGTGTTTGTAACCCTGGCACTCAGGAGGTGGGAGCAGGAGGCTACCTGGGCTACACAGGTAACTAAAGCTGGGTGTGGAGGTACAGGCCCATGCAACCCCAGTGCAGGGAGGCCGCGGCAAGAGGGTCACCGTGAGTTCTGAGGTCAGCCTGAACTACACAGTGAGACCCTATCTCAGAAAACAAAACAAAACAGGAACAAAAGCAAAGTGAACTGAGTCGGCCTGGGCTACAAAGAGAGACCTGGTCTCAGAAACAACCGAGAACCAAATGCCTTTACCCTATTCCCCAATTCCGTTCCCTGAGGCGGACAGCTGCAAGCTGCAGCCACCCTCGGGTGTGCATGTGTGCTGGCCACCACCCTGCCCTGGGTGACTGACCACCCTGCCCTGGGTGACTGACCACCCTGCCCCGGGCGACTGACCACCACCCTGCCCTGGGTGACTGGCCACCTTGCCCTGGGCAACTGACCACCACCCTGCCCTGGGTGACTGACCACCCTGCCCCGGGCGACTGACTGGAGGAGCCAGGTGTGAGGCTTAGGGAGCAGCAGGTTTTCAGGCAACAACTTCCTTCTGGGCTCAGAAACAAAAGGTTCACTGCACAGCTGCTCAGCTGGACATGGTGGCACACGCCAGCACTCTGGCGGCTGAGGCAGGTGGATCCCTTGCAGTGCGAGGCCAGCCTGAACTATAGGACGAGACTCCGCCTCAAAAAAAAAAAAAGTCTGAAATGAACCCTTTTTATGTAACTTTATTTCACCAAAATTTAAGTGGAAGATGTATGTGATACAAAATCTAGAGGGCACAAGGGCACACAAGAAAGGCAATACCTTCGTGCCTCCTTCCGGACTTACACTGTCAGCTGTGGGTGGCAGAAACGGAACCCCTCAGGGGGCTTCCCTGTAAGGCGGAGGCAAGAGAAAGGGTGTGCTTCTCCTCTGCCCAGCTGATCCTGGGACAGATGGCCTCGGGAGGCCACTAACGCCCCTCTTTGGGGTCTCCAGCCACCCAGCAGGCACACGCCTGGCCCTGCCTGGTTGCAGCTCAGCTGCAGGCAGCCAGGGTGTTGGAGGCCAGCGCCAGACGTGGCTGGGGCCAGCAGCCGGGCGCAGCTCCCGGTCCTCTGCCGCCCTCCCAGGCTGTCCTTCAGCAGACACAGAGTGAGACTGCTGGGATTGGCGGCTGCTCCAAATATCTACACTTCCAATCTCCCCTTAGCTGCAGTTTCTATGACTACCAGGCCGCCTAGTAACAAGGAGGCTGAGAGCTAGCGCTGGCCTCTGCCAGCTGACCCTCGGGAGAAATTGGAAGGCAGCCAGCCGGCAGCAGAACACCTAAGGCAGAGGGAGGCAGCGGCAATTAGGCTGCAGTTAACAGTACCTCAAAGCAGGGGGGAAAAAGGGCCATGGGATTTGTAAACGAGGTCCCAGCCGAGGCAGGTGCCCAGGGGGTGTTTCTTACTCCAAGAACAGCTCCTGACTTTGCTTCCTCCCAACAATGGCTGACTGGACAGCGTGAGGCTGCTGGTGGGCTGGTCACAGGAATCGTGGGTCTTGTCACACGGCTGACATTCGAGAGGCCCCCTGGCATCCACATAGCTGCAAGGATGCGTGTGGGCCTGGGGACCAGGGGCTGATGGAAGCCGCGGCGCTCAGCCTGATGCAAGGCTGACAGCAAAGCGTCCCCAAGGGCAGTGGTGGGGAGCTAGGCGTAGCCCTGCCCCTCTAACCTCAGGGCAGCCAGTGGCAGAACACTGGCCTGGCATTCAGCCCCAGGTTGGGTCCCCAGCACCACTAAAATGGAAAAGCAGCTCCCTGCAGCACCACAACAGAACAGCAAGTGCGATTCACTTCTCTGGAACACGCGTTCCCCTGACAATGACCACACAGTTCGGCCTTTATTACCGGTGTGACAATGGGGACTGAACCCGGGGGCTTCACACTGCATCTCCAGCTGGGAGGCGGGTTTGGCTGAATCTCTAAGTTGCCCAGGCTGGGCTTGAACTCCAATCCTTCTGCCTAAACCCCGAGAGTACTGGGATTGGAGCTATGTGCCGCCAGGCCTGAGTTTTGTTTTTTCAATTAAGACACGATGCCTTCCAATAGATCAGTCTTATGCTTCTAAGCCTTAGAAGGGTCTCTGCTTCACACCTTTTTATTATGTTAAGTGTTTTCTCCAATATGCAAGTGGTACATACGGTAAAAAGTCAGAAAAAAAGGACTGAGGAAAATAATACAACCTGTAATGCCCCACTCAAAGACAGGGCAGTAACAGAAGCTCCAGATGTCTGTTTATATCTTACTCTGAGCAGGGTACTGTGGTACGTTCTGTAATCACAACTACTTGGGAGGCTGAGGAAAGAGGATCTCAAGTTTCAGGCCAGCCTGGGCAACAGACATGTAAGTATAGGTATGTATTTTACATGCGCGCACGCAGGCAGGCGCGCAGGCACCTCGAGCCGAGTGTGCACCAGTGGCAGAGCATTCGCAGGAATTAGACTCCATCTCCAGAACCACAGAAAAACAAAACAGATTCCAAAACACGGTCTCTCTGGTCTACTGTCACAGCAGTGACACTGGAAGAGTATTTTCCTGTAACCGATTCCTCCCGGCAAGAGCAGTATTCGCGCATGCAGGCCTGTCCGAAAGCACAGCCGCCCTTCTGCCCACTGCCTGCCCTCCACTGCCTGCCCTGTGCCCGCCAGTGCTGCCACCCGAGGCTGCAGAGGGCGACCATGTGCTCAGAAGTCTCCAGGCCATGCTGCTTTACACAAACAAATGCTTCTCTGTAACCTAACTGCTCCGACCCCATGGAGGCAACATGAATATCCTGCAGGTTTATTTTAATGAATGGGTTTCCGCACGTCTTCATGGTGGCTTATCCTCAATGCATCTTCACTGCAGGGTCATTACATAAGGGCGAAGGCAGGTGGAGGTTTAGCTCAGTGCATGAGCACCTGCCTGGCAACTGTGAGGTTGAGTTCAATCCCCGGTACCAAAAAATAAAAGCGTGAGAAAGCAGCCTGTGACGGGAGCGTGGCGACTCCCCCCAGCCTGACAGGACGCAGAGGACCTGGGAGGAGGTCAGAGGCCGCTGTCTGCCTGTGTGCGGGGCCGGCGCTGAGTGCTGGGGAGCAGCACGCAGAGCTAGCTGTCACGATGTTTGATGTCTTACCGTTCTGCTTTTCTTCCACAATTTTTCCCCATTCAGTCTGAGTTCACCTTTGTAGAATGCATCCTCCACTTGGCTTAAAAAAATAAACAACAACAAAAGGCAGTGTTTCAAAATAGAAAAACACACTGAAAACAATTATGCAGGTTTGAGAAAATGGCTGAAGCAAGTATTTATGCTGACAGTGACTCCCCACAAAACCTCTATTTGGAGTGCTGGGACACGTACCTAAAACCAGGCCCCGGGCAGCTGGTTGGAGGCCTCACGGGAGGCTTCAGCACGCAGGCCCAGCTCCGTGCTCCCAGAGTGTCCACTGCCTGGCCACAGCCCCGTGAGTCACATGGCCCCAGTGAGTGGGCGCTGCCTTCCCCTCAGATTCCTGCTCTGTTCTCGGAGAGGAAAACTAGGCCCCACCATACGTAAGGCAGGGCCAGGAAGAGACCCTGTGCTAATCAGCAGCCGCCCACCTCTCAGTGTGGACAGCTGGGCAGGCAGATGGGAGGAGGACACAGACAAGAACAGGCCCTTTCCTTTCCCCGGATGCTGGCTCGCACTCCGCACTCCGGGTGACTCACCAGGGGTTCAGCTTCGCACAGCGCTGCAGGTACTGCTCTAGGGGCCCCAGGGTACGTTTAGAAAGTCAGTGTAAGTTTCTAAGGTTTTACAAAACATTCTGCAGATCCTAATCTGCAGGCCAACAGGGGACCCAGGGGCTCAGTCTTTTTAGGGAGTCTCTTAAAACATTAAATAAGCTCATAAAGCCACAAATGACAGGAGGACATATTTTACAGTTATACTTAGTATCTCTGTGTGCCATGCAAAAGCACTTTTTCCTTTGAAGGAGGTTTACTCTGACTCATGCAGTGCAAGGTGTGGTTGAAAATCACAGTGAACGTTTAAATTTTTAAAAGAATTTACTATAATAAAAGATACCATTACCCCCCGCCCCGCCCTGCCCGGCCCACGCCACTTTCTGAAGCAGTTCCAAGTCCTCTTTCATGAGTGTCTTTAGCGGCACTGCTACGGTGGCCTCAAGGTCTTGAAATGATCCAAACAAACCCTGAATTGATCCGTTTCCTTTTCACGATTATTTTGACACAGTGGAAGAACCAGAAGTCACATGGTTCCTCGCATCTAAGAAGCTGCTTTCTGTTGGATGGCAGCTGGCTGCAGCATTTGCGCTGTTTAATCTCAGCCTGCAAAGACATGAAGGAGGACTTCCAGAACTGCTTCACAAAGTGGCAAGAGCCGGGTGTGGTGGGACACCTGTCATCCCAGCACGGAGGAGCCTGAGGCTGAGGCAGGACAGTGGCTCGAAAGACTGGGTGCAAAAGAGTGCCAAGGCCAGTCTGAAGGGCGCAGTGAAACTGCCTCAGAAGGACAGAAAGAAGGACGCAGCAACAAGAACCAAAGCAGCAAACGCCAGAATGCTGGGTCCGTGTGCTCACAGCAAGGAAGAACAGTTTGCGGGGCCTTCTACTGTAATAAACTTAAAATCTGAGCCTTTGTCTTGTGTTTTGATCGCGCCTTGTATTTTCTTTATAAAAGCTACCACAGGCTGGTGTGGTGACCCATGCTTGTAATCCCAGGACTCGGGAGGCTGAGGCAGGATTGTCATGAGTTTGAGGCCAGCCTGGGCTACATAGCAAGACCCTGTTTGGAAAAGCGAAATTAAGAAAAAAAAAAAGCTACCAGCTGACACACCCTGAGCACCTCTCACGTCCCAGGCACTATTATCCAGTGCTTTAGATGGATGCGCATTCAGTCCTTGTAACTCCTAAGTAGGTCCTGTTATACCCATTTTAAAGATGAGAAAACAGGCACCCAGGGTTAAGTGACCTGTCCACGCTCACAGTCTGGCCTGAGAGCCTGCGCTGACCACTGTCAGTTCTGAGGTGCCCCGCGCACTGGTGCTGGGGAGGCCAGGTGTTGCCACACCTGGTGTACACCTGAGGTGTTCTCTCTCGCCTCAGGAAGCTGTCAGTCAGTCAGTCAGTCAGTCGACGGCTTCCACTGGGCCTCAGAGCCAAGGAAACAGGGCTCAGGCGAGTCACTTCTTTGGGGATCAGTTTTCTCATTTCTAACACGCGATAATTAAAATGGGTTTCCTGGAAGGTCCTTCCGTGTGTGTGGTCAGCCCTCAGCGTCACACAGCCCGAGCAGCCTGTGACAAGGCGCTGAGACCAGCACAACAAGGAGCGCGGGGGGCGACACGGCCTACTTACTTCCGCCCGATGTCCAGGCCCGACTTCAGGATGACGTCATAGCGGAAGGACTGGACCACCTTCTCCAGGTCCTTGTAGTCCCTGGCCGCGGCGGGGGCTGCCTCGGCCTCCTCCTCCTCCTCCTGCTCTCGGCTCTCCTCCGCAGCGTCACTTTCCTCCTCGGAGTCTTCACCTTCCACTATCTGCAGAGTCCTTTTAGAGGACTTTTTAGAGCTTATATTACTTTTGAGTCTTACAAAAACTGGGAAAATATATTCTGGAGATACTGAAAGCCCCGGGAGTCTCAGAGAGGCGATATGGGGAAGTGTTTTACGATCTGATGCCTTTAACTTGGTACTGGAGACAGACAGACACCGATTCCAGGAAGCACAGAGTCCGTGTGAAGACGCACCTTGCAGCACAGCCCAGAGGCCAGCCCAGCCTTCCGGCTTCCTAAGGACACGGGCCACCGGCCGGACACCGGCCACGGCCACGGCCATGGCGCACCCAACCTGAAACAGACAGGGTTTAGTTTGACCCCAGGGGCAGAGCCAGGCCACGCTGCCATCAGGGAGCGTGCGAGTGCGCGCGCGCGCACACACACACACACACACACACACACACACACACAGCACAGAACAGGCGCTTCCTGTGCAGTACAAGGCCGCATCTGTGTCCTGGGGGAGGGGGGCCCTGCACCACACCTCGGCGTCTTGTAAGTGCAACTCGTGCGCTCAGCTCCTACCGCTGCTGTGAGGTCCCACTCGGCTCTAGTATGTAGCCGGGCGTGGTGGCTCACGCCTGTAATCCCAGCACTTGGGAGGCTGAGGCAGTTGGATGGTAACAAGTTTGAGACCAGCCTGGACTACAAAGTGAGCCCAAGGCCAGCCTGAACTGCAGAGCGAGACCCTATCTCAAAAAGATTAAAAAAAAAAAAAAAAGACTCTAGAACGTATGAAAACACTGTTCTATTCTTTACTTTCCCCCCATTTAGCTCTGGGTGTAGACTGAGCTAATTTAAACACATTAGCACTAGGGGCCAGGATTATAGCTCAGCAGCAAAAGTGCCTTCCTGGCAAGGATAAGGTCCTGAGTTCGATTCCGAGTTCAAAAAAAGTATTAACACGAATTCTCAGTGATTTAAGAAAATCTGGTGTGCTGGGGATTTAGCTCCGTGGCACGAGCGTCTCCTTAGCAAGTGCAAGGTCATGAGTCTGATTCCAGTATAATGAAAACAAAAACAAACCTAAAACAAAAATAAAATAAAACAGAAAACCTGGAGAGCAGGCTGGGGATTTATCTCAGCAGCTGGCAAATGCAAGGTTGTGAGTTTGAGCCCCAGCACACACACACAAAAAAAATCTGGAGAGGGACTACGGTCACATTTCGTCCTTAAAATAGTGACACTGCCAAGGAAGAAGCACAGAGCGTGACTTCATGAAGTTCCATAAACCTCTATCCCTGGTAAATCAGTGCAGGAAATGAACAAACCCACGGATGTGCACTTGACCTTTTTTTTCTTTAAATCCATTTTATACAAACACAAAAAGAAAGAAGAAGAGGAAGAGGAGGAGGAGAAAGAAGAAAAAAATTACAACATAATTTCAAAGCCCATCAATCAGGGGTAACAGTGGTACACACACTGCGTACTGTCATCCCCAGATCACTCACCCAGGGCATGAGACATCCACCTTCAACTGTCTCAACAAACCAGCACAAATCCTTCTCTTCAGCGAACTCTGAGAAATCAGTAGTGAAACTGTCTGAACTATGTTTTATATACATATACACACACATATGCATCTTTTTTCTTTTGGTTTCATCTGCAGATCTGCACGTGACCTCCTTTTCACCCCCTGCCCAATCTCTAGCAGATGATGGACCTGGAGACCCACACACAAGGTCACCCTGTCAGGTGCGGGCAGTCCCCATCCACAGTTCCTCCCCACACAGCTGGACCCAGCCCATGGCAGTGGCAGAGACCTCCCGAGTATACCGAGATGGTTATAGCGGTCAGGATTTGACAAGAAAGAAGGGTTTGTACAGGGTCATTAGCCTCATCCTGTGTCTGCAAATGACTGTCCTTTGTGTCAAGGTTACACTTTGTTACCGATTTATTTAATGATTCTTATGTTTTTGTTTCCTACGTTTCACTAGTCACAAAGCTGAGAAGAGCAATTACCAGTGTAGCTCTCACAAAAACACAGGGCTGGCTACCTCTACTTTCAGTTAGTATGTTGGAGGCCTTGCCTTTCTGGAAGGAACGCCAACACAAATTCAACTCCATTAGCCGCCCACCGCTCTTGGGATCCCAGTTCAACTCCTAAATGAGAAAGCAGGCCCAATTTAGGCGCTGTTTTTCAATACAACTATACTTTAAAATGTTATAAAATTCAGATAGTACAAGAAAATGACTAGAAACTTCTTGAAGTACTTTCAAGAAAATGTTACCCACTCCCTCCCAACACTTACATTCTCTTTCTTCTGATCTTTCTTTGTTGTGGTTTTTCTGAGACAGGGTCTTGCTATATAGCTCAGGCTGGCCTTGAACTCAGTGTGCAGCCCAGCCTGCCTGAACTCATGGGCAACCCTCCTCCTCAGCCTTCTGAGCGCTGGCATTACAGGTGTGTGCCACCGTGCACACAGTCACATGTATGCGTATTCTAATCCAGTGTACAATGGCCATGCAAAGAACTGTAAATTTTACAGAATCAGGGATAAAGAAGAAAATACCGTATGTCAAGAGCCCACAGATGTTGTATTTCATGGATCACTACAGTAAGTTTTTTAACAAAAGCTCACCTGTTTACCTACTGCAATACCAGAGGGAATGGGGTAGGGGAGTGGGAGGAACTATGACCCCCAACTTGGAAGAAACCCCAAGAGGAGGGATCCCAGAGGCAGGAAAGAACGCACAGCTTGGGAGGGGAAGCCAGGGTGTCTGCGTTCCCACCCCTGAATCCTAGCGCCACACCACACTGCTGTTCCTTTTGGAGAATGCCTGCATGTGGGGCTTAGTTTGGAGCCATTAAAGCTAAAAATTAAACACAGTGCAGGGCTGCCTCCTGGCTGACCCAAAACAGAGCATGCCTCAAAGGGCAAGATTAAGGTCACAGCTAAACACAGCTGGTTCCAACTCCAATGAGCAGAGTAAAGACTATAGCTGCAGGCATTTCACTACAGGAGTGATCCTAAGAAACTTCTCCTAAATTAATAAGGTAGTTCTCCTAAATTAAACATAAAGTTACTTACACCACTCCCAAAGTCTGTTTAGTTTCCTGCTTTCCACTCTAATCCCTTGTGTGAAAACTAAATAAATATGGACCACCCAGAGACATTCCTTGTCTTGGGCCCCAGAATCTCAAGCTCTGTAGAGGGTTTTAGATCTAGGCCAGGTCCCTGATAGGGCTCTCGACACATCATGGGTAAGTTACACTTCCCTATGCTAGGAAAACCTTTACTAGCAGAAAATAACTTTGAAGTTGTACTTGCATGAAAATGTAAAAGCCAAGCACTACCTTTGGTTTATTAGCTGCTCCCTCTCTGTGATCTGCTTCACTTTCCAGCAGGTAAACACTGGCAAAGGCTGGAAATTCAGACAACATACAAGACAGAGTAACACTGGAGAAACACATGAACTGAGTTTTTGCTGGAGAGAATGAACCGGAGGTCTCAAGGGAAGAGGTTGGGAACCAGAACAGGTCAGGGAAGCCCTGAATTGGGAGTGGGACACCAGAAAAGGGGTGCACCCCCGCTCCTCAGCTTCTCTTCAGCTAGAGCAGTGCTAGTTTCTTTGTATCTTGAGAAAAGGATCCTGCTGAAAAGGTTCCTGTCCCTTGGCACGGTCTTCAGCTAAAGCAGTGCTAGTTTCCTTGTATCTTGAGAAAAGGATCCTGCTGAAAAGGTTCCTGTCCCTTGGCCCGGGCTCCCCACACCATTTCCCAGAGCTCTGGCCACACCCACTTTCTATTTAGTTCCTGTGGACTCTTCTCTGGTACTGTAGGTCAGTGACGACAATGACAACCGACGGCCTGCTGTGGCACACGGGCCACAGGTTGGCCACCAATGCTCTTTGCATTGTGGCAGGGCAGTGACTGTGGCTTATGCTATACACACACCCCCAATTTGCTTAGCACGTGAAAGAACTGGAGATCACCGTCCTAGAAATGGGTATCCCACCCACACTGCTGTGCTGGCATCCCCAAGCGCCTGGGTAGGCCTAAGCATAAAACAGTCCTTGTCCTCAAGGAACGACCATTTAAACGGAATGCGGGCAGGTAAACTGGCTGTCAGAGAAGACCTCGCACTAGTGAGCGCCCAGGACACGGATGCCAAAGGAGTGGTCTAACAGCAAGATTAACTCTTCACTAACAGAACACTACCAGCATATTATTTCTCTCATTCAATGAGCAAATACACAAATCTCTTAACTATCCTACCTCCTAGCTACTACCTGTATTTTTGTTATTGTCGTTGTTTTGAGATAGTTTCGCTATTAGTTCAGGCTGGCCTCAAATCCTCAGTGATCCTCCTGCTTCGGCCTCCGACTGCTGGCATTACAGGTGTGCCCCAACAGACGCAGTGTGCCGCTATCACATGCTATCATAATTTATCTGTTGGCCCGTGTCCCTCTACTAGACTATAAACTCCACAGAAGCACATGCTTCACTTCTATTTTTTCCCCTCTGCTGAATTCCAAAGTGTCCCCAGGCTGTGTCCGATACACAGTAGGTGCTTAATTATAAACTCCTGGGATAAAAGTAGCCCAGCCTGGGCATCGTGGAGACTCAGGAAGTGTGTGTGTGGGGGGGGTTTCCTGAGTTCCAGGCCGATTTAGGCTTAAATAACAAGTTCACAATCAGGACACCGTGCTTCATAAAACCAAAGCAGACGAAGAGGACTAGTTCATTAGAAAGAAGCCAGAACAGCACACACACCGGACTCACACGGGCAAGGCAAGGGCTGGGTTTCTAAGGGTCTCGTCCGTGGAAGTTTGGACCGAACACTGACAGCACAGGAGACGGAATAATCCTACGTAGGAAAGTGAACCGCTGGGCGTTGCAACTAACACGTCTCTTTAGCCGAGCGTGGGCAGGAGGAGGGGACGACGGGCTGGATCCGGGGGGACCTGCGGAGGCCTGTGTCCCACGCGGGAGGAGGCGCGCGGACCGGCCCGGACCGTCTGTCGGAGGAGCAGCGCTAGGACGCAGCCGCGGCGCCATCCCCGCGTGACGCAGGCGCTCGCCCCACGCTGCTGCAAGACGAGGAAGCGGGCTCGGCGCTGCGAGGCCACGGCCAAAGCCTCGCTTCTGCAGACCTTGAGACAAGGTCGCTCAGCCTCGCGCTTTCTCCTTCCCGCGCGCCGCGTGCCGCGCCGGGTCCTCCAAGGTCAAAGGAAACCGGACACCGACGTCGGCGGGCTGCGCCGGAGCCAGCGGCGGCGGCTGGGCCGAGGGCCGGGCAGCTCCGGCTCGCGGGGTCCCAGCCCGCGGAGCCCCCGCAGCGGCGTGGGCGGGGTGCACGGGCTCGCCGCGCGCCGTGAAGCAACAGAGGGCCGCGGGCCGGTAGGGGCGCACTCACCTGCGCGTCAGGGCCGCCGTCCCTGCCCGCGACTGCGCCGCCGGCGGGAGCGCGGGGCTCGGCCTGCCAGCGCCCCGCCCCTTGCCCCGCCCCTTCCGCCGGCGCCCGCGACGCGAGAGAGAGTCGCACGGGGCGCATGGAGTCGGCGGCGTCCGGCGCAGCGACCCCTAGTGGACGCTGAGCCTCGGAGGACCGCCGGGGGCGGAGCTGAGCCTAGCGCCTCGCGTGGCTTGATTCTGCGCGGTTCCAGAGAGCTAGTTAAAAGGCAGCGGTCCTTTCTCTCTGGAGGCGCCAATACCTTCTAGCAACGTTAAGTACACGCCAGGACTTAGAAGTTCAAAACACCCTTTAAAATTAAAGGGATCTAGAGGGCCTACCGAGTCACACAGCTCGTCCGGTTTGCTTCGTGGTGCAGACTGTGATTGCAGGGCTTAGCTGAGGACCTGGGGGAAGCAGCACTTTTGAGAGGAAACAAGATGAACCACGCGCCGAAGCAAAAGACTTTGCATGGAACGGCCTGTGTCAGTAAGTTTTATACTTGTATGCGTGGATGCTCGTGGATACACACGCTCTCGTAAGTTAGAAATAGGAACTATTTTGCTGTCCTCCCTTAACGGTTGTGCACCTGAGCCCTGCATCCCATGCTGCGTCTCTACTGCTTCACGCCGGGACTGCGTGGTTGGAGTGTTGCAATGAGAAACGGCAGTTACAAATTGTTTCAAGGCCTGAAATGATGCATTGTGTCAACTCAGGGCACGCTGTTGACGTTTGGAAGGAGATACAGTTGCATTTACTAGTTTAAGTTATTTGTAAAAGACTACAGATGCATGGTTAATGAATTAGCCTGTAATAGAGTTACTCAGTATTATACGCTGACAAAATTGCTGGGTAATTATGCGTGATGATGGAAGAAGTTGAAGGATTAAAGGTATTGAATTACGTACAACATACATGGTCATTGGCTTTAAAAAATATTTCATTGATGAGTCAATTTAACTTCTAAAATTTTTAAAGGCAAACTTTTTAAGAACTGTAGTGAGCCTGTAATTCCAGCTACATGGGCAGCTGAGGCAGTAGGATCCCAAGTTCCAGTCCCCTCTCCCAAATAAAAATGAAAGTGAAAACAACCACAGAGACCAAGTTCCAGGCCAGTCTGATCAATTTGCAAGACCCTATCTCAAATAAAAAGTAAAGGGCTAGGAATGTAGCTGCATAGTAGTGTGCTCTTGGGTTCCACCCCTAGTCCTCAAAAACTAAACAAAAACCCATAAGGTACTTTCAGAGTTCAAGGCCAGCCTGAACTAGTGAGAGACCCTGTCTCAAAAAACAAAAACCAAAGAAAGCAATCAAACAAGCAAACCCACAAATAGGGTAACAATTAGTGTGTAACTTTTTAATTGGTACTAGGGATTGAACTCATGACCATGTGCTTACAAGGCAGGGACTTATGCCAATGAGCTAAATCCCCAGCCCTAGTGTTTGACTTTTTTTGTTTGGAGTTTGTTCATTTGATTGTTTGATTTAGAAACCGTCTCCTTATGTAGTCCAGGCTGTCCTAGAAACTGCAGTCTGTCTCAGCTTTCTAGGTGCTAAAGGTAAGTATAGGCATAGGGCTGGGTGTGGTGGCACATACCTGTAATACCAGCACTTGGGAGGCTGAGGCAGGAAGGTCACCTTGAGTTGGGGGCCAGCCTGAGCTACAGAAGTGAGTTCAAGACCAGCCTGAATGACATAGTGAGACCTTCTCTCAAAAGAAAAACAAAAGCCAGGGGTATAGGTTAATGGCACAGTGCCTGCCTGGCAAGCATGAGGTCATAAGTTTGATTCCCGGTACCAAAAACAAAAAGAAAAAAAATATATATATAGGCATGAAGCACCACCCCTGGCTGCTTATGACTTTTAATGTTTCACAGACACTCCTCAAACTCATAGTGATCCTCCTGACTCAGCCTCCCAAGTGCTGGGATTGCAGGCATGCACTATAATGCCTAAATTCATCAGATTTTTAAGTAGTGCCAGTCTCATGAATGGAAAACGGTATCTCACTCCACTGTGCACCCTGCTCCTGATTTCCAGGGAGACTGAGTGGGTTTTGCTGTTTGTTGGCCCCTCCCCTGCCCTGTGCCTGTGAGTGACCCAGGACCTTGGACACTGGGCCGGTTACCACTGAACTACTGGCTCTGTAGTGCGTCCTGTGGTTTGGACATTTGTAGCTTTTGCTTTTCTTTTCTTTCTTTCTTTCTTTCTTTCTTTCTTTCTTTCTTTCTTTCTTTCTTTCTTTCTTTCTTTCTTTCTCTCTGTGATTTCTTTCAGGAGGTCTGAGGGCTCCCGATGATGCTGACAGTGATGTCCATGTGTGGAACCATTTCCAGGCCAGCATCCTGGAAATGGAGGGACTGGGAGCATCCTGGAAGCAAAGGGCTTGTTCTAACCTTCTTTATTTTCCAGGTTATCGATCATTGATCAGTGCAGGGAAGAGAACCCCTCAGCCTTTTACAGAGACTCCAGGTACCCTTCTGTTCCCACACTCTGCAGAGGACCAGGTGACCCGTAAGGGTGACTTTCTAACCCAGTCTGCATAACTGAGACCAGGAGGTAGCCAAGGAGCAGGGGAGGGAGCTGCCCCCGTGGCCGCCCTTGCGCATGCAGTCAAAGCCCTGAGCTCTAAGGGTCATTCATCTCCTTGCTACAGCTGCGGAATGAACGCTGGGGCCCTCAGAGGGACTGTGCCAGCGTCTCAACCTTGGAAGGGCAAGGTCAAAGGTCTCTGGGATCCAACCAGCATTGCATTTGATCCAGGGAGGCTGGGCACAGTGCCATAGGCCTGTGACCCCGGTGATGTGGGAGCTGAAACAGGAGGATCACAAATTTAAGCACAGGCCGGGCAATTTAGCAAGACCCCAACCCAAAATAAAAAGGGCTGGGGGTGTGACTCAGTGAGATAGCCCTCACCTAGTGGGTGAGATCCTGGCCTCCATCCTCGATACCACAAAAAGAAAAAAATTAAGAACTAGAATATTGTAACCTACGCTTGTCCTCTCAGCTCTCAGGGTGCTGAGGATCAAGCCAGCAGGGAAGACCCTGTCTCAGAAATCAAAACACAAAAGCAAACGGAAAAGTAGGATCATAAATGGGTTCAGGTGACCTTAAATCCATCGACTGGTATAATTGTTTAGTTTAGTGTAGTTTGGAGACAGGGTCTCCATAGGTTTCCCAGATTGATTTTCAATTTTTGATTTTCCTGCCTCGGTCTCCCATGTAGCTGAGATTACAGGCAGGTGATGCATTTGTAAGAAAAAAGGGGAGGGAAACTGAGGCAGGGCTACATAGAAGCACCAGAAAAAAATCACGTGACAGTAGAAGCAGAGACTAGAGCGAAACAGCTCTAATCTAAGGGACACTAGGACAGAAAGTGCAGAAGAAAGCAAAACACGACAGCACGTTGGTCACTTCAGAGTTGGTTTCTTTGCTAAGCGGGGAGACAGGAGACAGAGAATACTGGAAGGTAAAGGATTGGTTAGCACTAGTTCACTCCAGGATATTTTTATCCTGTGAGCATTAGGGAGAGGAAACCTTGGTTATCAACTGCTTGAAACTGGCCAGTTTGGAAAGTTTGGCTCTTGCCTCCCTCATCCTGATTTCTCTGAGGCTCAGCTAAACAGCTTGGTTTCATACTGGTGACGTGAAGTTAGCGCAAGGGTCTCCATTATGATGTTTATCCTGGTCGGTTGAAGCCCAGGGCAGAACTTTGATCTGAAATAATGGCTTTTTGTTAGGTGTGGTGGCACATGCCTGTGATTTCAGCACTCAGGAGGCTGAGGCAGGAGAATTGCCATGAGTTTGAGGCCTAGCCTGGGGGTACAGAGCAAGCTTCTGTCTCAAAATTTTTTTTTAAATGTATTATTTGTTGGGCTTTGGATTTAGCTCAGTGGCATAAGCGCCTGCCTTACAAGCACGAGGTCGCAAGTTCAATCCCTGGTACCCCCCAAAAAAAAGTATTATTTGTTTTTATGTTTATATATTTCAGGCCAGCCTTGACCCACTATATATCCCAGGCTGACTTCAAACTGGCAGTGATACTCCTGCCTCAGCCTCCCAACTGCTGGGCTTTTAAAATGTTTTTATTTGTAAGTCTGTCAATCTTATCACCAAAGGGTTGAAGTTTTCTTATTTTTATTTAGGAAATCTTTACTGATTCTGGTTCTTTATTTATTTATTTATTTATTTTTTTATTAGTACTGGGGCTCAAACTCACAACCACATACTTGCAAGGCTGGTGCTTATGCTGCTAAGCTAAATCCCCAACCCTTTACTGATTCTGAAGTTAGGAAGGCATTCTCTTATAATTGCTTCCAATGATTTTAGTTTTATTTTCATAGATAAGTCTGTATTCCATTTGGAACTTTTTCTTCCAGTGCTAGGGATTGAACTCAAGGCCTCCTGCTCACTAATCCTGCATTCTACTGCTGAGTTCCACCACCTGCCATGGGTCTTTTTATTTTATTTTCTTTTTTTATCGGTACCGGGGATCAAACTCACGACCGCACACTTGCCAGGCAGGTGCTGTGTGCTGAGCTGTATCGCTGGCCCATTCAGGCTGGTCTTAAACTCACTGTGTAGCCCAGGCTGGCCTCAAACTCACAGAAATGTGTGCAAACAATATCAGCACAAATCCTTCTCTTCAGCGAACTCCGAGAAATCAGTAGTATAACTATCTTAACTATTTTTTGTATACATGTTTTTTCTTTCAGCTTTTCACACTAATGAAACAATATGTTTACACATGTGTGTCTTATTTATTGCACTAATGCATATGTTCTCGAGGTGCATCCATTTATCTATAAAAGTGTCCAGTTTATTATTCTTTACGGCTGAGTAGTACTCCACTGTATAAAAATACCACATCTTTTTAAACCATTCCTCAGTCAACGGGCACTTGTTTCCAAGATCTGGTTATTACAAACTGAGCTGCTATAAACATGGGTGCACACATACCACTGTGGTATGATGTTTTTAATTCTTTTGGGAAGATACCCAGAAGAGGAAGTGCTGGGTCGAATGGGACCTCTAATCCTAGTATTTTAAGGAATCTCCACACCGATTTCCACAGTGGTTGCACCAGTCTGCACTCCCACAACAGTGGAAAAGTGTTCCTTTTTCCTCACAGCCCCTCCAGCATTTTTATTTAAAGAAAAAAAAAAAAAAAACAGAAAAAGGGTAGAAATATTACAGAATTAAAAAAAAAAGATAAACAGTAAGAAATCACTAGTTGATAAATTACATATTGTTCTTTTAGAAATAGTTGTTCAAGTTACAAAATTAAAGCACACAAAGTGGACACTCAAGCAGTGAGAGTGCAAACTGATCTGTTCAACAATCCAACAAGAACCTAGAAATATGGTCATCAAGCCTACACACTTAAATATACATGCAGTTATATCTTTTATAGCACTTCCTATTTCCTCTTTTTTAAAATAGCAATTACACATTTTTAAAATTTTATTTAAAGAAAAGAAAAAAGCAAAACAAAAAAGAGTAGCAACAATACAGAATTCTAAAAAAGAAAAAAAAAACCCACTAAGAAATCACTAGTTGATAAATTAAGTATTGTCATCTCGGATGTAGTTGTTCAAGTTACAAGGTTAAAGGGTACATTGTAGACATTCAAACAGTGAGACTGCAAACAGTTCTGCTCAAAGATCCAACAAAGATTCAGCAATATGCTCATCTGTTTTACACACTCAAACATACATGCAGTTATATCCCTTAGAACACTTTCTTTTCCTCTCTTTTTTACAATAGCAATTACACATTTTGGTTTTATTACACTTGTAGTTCTTATTTACTTTTTACACTCGAGATACAATGTGATATTTATAAATATGATTCTTATTTATTTCACTAATGAGGATAGGCTCAAGTTGTCTCCATTTACCTATGAAGGCCTCAGGATCATCTTTTTTACAGCTGAGTAATATTCCATTGTATAAAAATGCCACATCTTTTTCATCCACTCTGCAGTTGATGGGCATCTTGGTTGTTTCCAGGATTTAGCTATCACAAATTGTGCAGCTATGAACATGGGTGCACATATATCACTGTGATACGAACTTTTCAGTTCTTTGGGGAAAATACCCAGGAGAGGAATAGCTGAATTGAATGGGGCTTCCAATCCTAGTCTTCTGAGAATTCTCCATATGGATTTCCATAATGGTTGCACCAGTCTACATTCCCACCAACAGTGGAGCAGTGTTCCTTTTTCCCTGCAGCCTCGCCAACATTTGTTATCAGTTGATTTCTTGATGGCAGCTATTCTTTCCGGAGTGAGGTGGGATCTCAATGTTGTTTTAATTTGCATTTCTTGAATGACCAGTGATGGTGAACATTTCTTCATGTATTTATTTGCCATTTGTATATCTTTCTCTGAGAACTGTGTGTTCATCTCTGATGCCCATTTTTGGAGAGGGTCTTTGAATTTGGGGGGCTTGATGTTTTTCAATTCTTTATATGTTCTGGATATAAGTCCTTTGAGGGGTTGCTGGCTAAAATTCTTTCCCACTCTGTGGGTTTTCTTTTCACTCTGTTGGTGATTTCCTTTGAAGTGCAGAAACATTTCAATAATATGAGATCCCAGTTGTTGATTCTTTGTAGTGTTTCCCGTGCAGTTTGCGTTTTATTCATGAATTCTCTGCCTATGTCTCCAAGACTTCTACCTACCTTGTCTTCCAGTAGATTTAGTGTTTCTGTTTTAATATTTAGGTCTTTGATCCATTTAAACTTGCATGGTGATAGGCTTGGATCTAGTTTCAGTCTTCAGCATGTGGAGAGCCAATTTTTCCAATATCATTTATTAAACAGGCTATCCTTCTTCCAGTGGATATATTTAGCCCCTTTGTCAAATATCAGGTGGCTGAGTGTCTTTGTAGTTGTACTTGCATCTTCTAATCAGTTCCATTGATCCTCAGGTCTATTTCTTTGCCAGTACCAAGCTGATTTTATCACTGTAGCTTTATTGTACTGTTTCAACTCAGGAATTGAGATGCCTCCTGCCTTGCTTTTGTTGCCTAGAATTGCCTTTGCTATTTTAGGTTTCTTCTGTTTCCAAATGAATTTTAGTAGTGTGTTCTCTAGATCTGTGAGGTATGTCAATGGTATTTTGATTGGGATTGTGTTAAATCTGTATAACAGTTTTGGGAGTATGGCCATTTTCACAATGTTGGTTCTTCCTAACCAAGAGCAAGAATGTCCTTCCATTTTCTAATATCCTCTTCAATCTCCTTTTTCAGCATAGTATAATTTTCAGCATATAGGTCTTTTACATTTTTAGTTAGGTTGATTCCTAAGTATTTCATTTTTTAAGATGTTATTGTACAGGGTGATATTTCCATAATTTTTATCTCAGTGAATTTTTTGTTTGTGTACAGGAATGCTATTGATTTTTGAGCACTGACTTTGTATCCAGCTACATTGCTGAACTTGTTTATTACCTCTAGTAGTCTTTTAATGGAGTTTTTTTGGGTCTTCTATATAGAGTATCATGTCGTCTGCAA
Organism: Hydrochoerus hydrochaeris; assembly: GCA_004027455.1. Taxonomy (NCBI): domain Eukaryota; kingdom Metazoa; phylum Chordata; class Mammalia; order Rodentia; family Hydrochaeridae; genus Hydrochoerus; species Hydrochoerus hydrochaeris. The sequence goes on from PVLA01003110.1 coordinate 151,593, forward strand.
ATAGTGATAATTTAACTTCTTTCTTTCCTATCTTTATTCCTTTTATTTCTCTATCTTGTCTGATTGCCCTGGCTAGTGTTTCCAGAACTATATTGAAAAGCCTCCAGCATTTGTTATTGGTTGATTTCTTGATAATAGCCATTCTTTCCAGGGTGAGGTGGCATCTCAGTGTTGTTTTAATTTGCATCTCTCAAATGACCAGTGATTTTGAATATTTTTTCCACATATTTATTTGCTGTTTGTATTTCTTCATCTGAGAAATGTGTATTCATCTCAGATGCCCATTTTTGGATGGGGTCTTTAAATCTGGAAGGACTGATCTTTTTGAGTTCTTTATGTGTCCTCAATAGTAATCCTTTATCTGAAGAACAGCTGGCAAACATTTCCTCCCACATTGTGGGTTGTCTCTTCTCTCTGTTGATGGTTTCTCTTGCTGTGCATAGGTTTTCAATGGATGAGATCCCAGTTGTTGATTCTTTGTGACAGTTCCCATGGGACCTGGATTTTGTTCATTAAGTCTTTGCCTACACCAGTGTCTTCCAAGAGTTTTACCTACTCTATCATCCAGCAGATTTAATGTTTGTGTTTTAATATTAAGATCTTTGGTCCATTCTGATTTTAGCTTAGTACAAAGTGAAAGATATGGATCCAGTTTTAATCTTCAGCATGTGTAGAGCCAGTTTTTCCAGCACCACTTATTAAAGAGGCTGTCTTTCTTCCAGTCAATGTGCTTGGCACCTTTGTCAAAGATAAGGTGGCTTAGTGTGTCTGGAGTTGTTTCTGCATCCTTTAATCTGTTCCATTAATCTTTGGGCCTGTTTTTTTTTGTTTGTTTGTTTTGCCAGTACCACACTGTTTTTATCACAGTAGCTTTGTACTATAATTTCGAGTCAGGGATTGTGATGCCCCCCCCCTCCATCTTGTCTTTGTTGCCCAAGATTGCCTGTGCTATTCTAGGTCTCTTTTGGTTCCAGATGAATTTTAGGATTGTTTTCTCTAATTTTGTGAGATATGCTGTTGGGATTTTGATGGAGATTGCATTGAATCTGTGTAACAGTTTTGGCAATATGGCCATTTTCAGCATATTGGTTCTTCTTGCCCAAGAGCACAGGCTCTCTCTCCATTTTCTAATATTCTCTTCAATCTCCTTTTTCAGAATACTGTAGCTTTAATGTAGAGGTCTTTTACATCCTTCATTAGACTAATTCCTCGGTATTTCATTTTTTTTGGATGTTGTTATAAAAGACATTATATCCGTGATTTCCCTCTCAGTAATTTGTTATTCATGCACAGGAAGGCTATTGATTTTTGAGTGCTGACTTTGTAATCAGCTATATTACTGAATTTGTCTTGGGTGCATCCCACTTGGTCATGGATACCACCTTTTTGATGATTTGCTGCAGTCTATTTGCCAGTATCTTATTGAGGAGTTCTGCAGCAGTGTTCACTAGGGAGACTGGGCTATAATGCTCTTTCTTAGTTGGGTCCTGGTCTGGTTTTGGTGTCAGGATAATGCTCGCTTCCAGGAATGAGTTTGGGAGTGTTGCTTCCCTTTCAGTTTCATTAAAGAGTCTGAGAAGTAGCGGTGTTGGGTCTGCTCTACGTTTCTTGTAGAACTCAACAATGAATGTGTCAGGACCTGGGTTTTTCCTTGTTGATCGATTTTTCTTTTTCTTTTCTTTTCTTTTCTTTTCTTTTCTTTTCTTTCTTTTTTGGTCTTTGTGAGACAGGGTCTCACTATGCAGTTCAGGCTGGCCTTGAACTCACTTTGTAGCCCAGGCTGGTCATGAACTTGCAATGATCCTCCTGCCTCAGCCTCCTGAGTGCTGGGATTACAGGTGTGAGCCACCACGCCTGCCTCTGTTGATAGGTTTTTAATTACATCTTCCATTTTATTTATTGATTACTGGGTTTCTTTAGGATTTTTATTTCTTCTTGATTCAGCTTTGGTAATTCATATGTATCTAGGAATCTGTCCATTTATTTCTTCTGTATTTCCATCTCATTAGAAGTTTTCAAAGTAGGTATAGGTGGTTTCTTGGATTTCTTCAGGGTCTGTTGTGATTTCACGCCTTTCATTCCTGAATGCATGGATTTGAGTCTTTTCTTCCCTTTTTTTGATAAGGTTGGCTAACGGTTTTTCAATTTTGATTTAATCTTTCAAAGAACCGACTCTGATTCACTAATTTTTTGTATTGTTTTTTTGGTCTCCAGTGTGTTAATTTCTGTCCCGATCTTTATAATTTCCTTCCTTGTAGGAGCTTTTGGTGTAGTCTGTTCTTCTTTTTCTAGAAGTTGGAGGTTCAACATTTAAGTTTTTTATATGCACTTGTTCTGTGTTCCTGATATGGGTATTCACTGCTATAAATTTCCCTCTTCTTTTTTTTTGTACCGGGGATCGAACTCATAACCATGCACTTGCCAGGCAGGTGCTTATGCTGCTGAGCTAAATCCCTAGCCCTGAATTTCCCTGTTTAGACTGCTTGCATGGTGTCCCACAAATGCTGGTGTGTTATATTGTCATTGTCATTCAACTATAAAAACTGTCTAATGTCTTCTTTATTTTTTTTAATTTTTTTTTTTGGTCCCAGGGATTGAACTTACAACGTTGGCTTGCCAGGCAGGTGCTTATGACACTGAGCTAAATCCCTGGCCTAATTTCTTCTTTAATTTCATCTCTGACCCATTGGTTGTTCAGCAGGGTGCTATTTAACTTCCATGTGTTTATGAACTTCTTTGGTTTCCTTTGGCATGGCATCTCTCTTTGCAGTGTGCTTTGATAATATGCATGGGATAATTTCATTTCCTTTATATTGACTTAAGCATGTTCTGTGATCCAGCCTATGGTCTGTTTTGGAGAATGTCCCATATACAGCTGAGAAGAATTTGTATTCTGATGTGTGGTGACACATGCAATTGGCATCTAATAGGTCCATTTGTTCAAAATTTTGATTTAGTTCTAATATTTCATTACTGATTTTTTGTCTAGTTGGTGTGTTTGTCTGTGGCAGTGGGTTTGAGGTTTCCTAATGCAGTTGTATTAGGGCTCATTTGATTTTTCATATCCAGTAGTAATTGTTTAATTAGCTGGGTACACTGGTACTTGTGGCATATATATATTTATGATTATTATCTCTACTCTTGGATTGTTCCCTTTACGAGGATGTAGTGACCTTTATCTCTCTTAATCAATCTTGGCTTAAAATTCACTTTGTCTGCAAATAGAATAGCTACCCCTCCTTTTTTTCTGGGTTCCTGTTGCATGGAATATTGTTTTCTATCCTTTTGACTTTCAGCCTGTGAATTTGGTTATTGAATTAAATGTGTTTGTAGTATGCAACACATTGCTGGTTCTGGGTTCTTGATCCATTCTGCCAGTTTGTGTCTTTTGACTGGTGAATTGAGACCATGAACATTGACGATTAAAATGATACGTATTGACTTATCCTAGTCATGTTATTTTCCTGTTGTTGGCGCCCCGTAATTATCTGTGAACATGTTGTCACTGTCATTTGTGTATCTCCTACTTGTTCAATGACTCCAGTTAATCTTAAGTTAGTCTTCTTTGTCTCATCTAGCAGCTGCTGGATTGATTTCTCACAGTCCCTTGCTAGTTCTGAGAAATCTTCTTTTTCCTCTATCTAACTATAAGCCTGTCTGCAATATCTGAGATCCTCTCCTTCCATTGGCCTAATCTGCTTCGAATTCTTTCAGTGGTGTTTTTATTTTCCTGCTTGAATCTGCTTTCTGGAGCCCATTTGTTTCCTGTGCTGTGCCTCCACAGTTTCCTTAAGCTCATCTCTTGTTTTTGCCTGTGTCTGCTCTGTCACTATGATGTATATTTTGGTAATCTCTGTAGTTACCTGAGAGGTTATTTCTGATTTCATTTTTTCCAGAGCCTCCACTTCTCAGAGACCTGGCCAGGGGGTTTCCCTGTCTAACTTCATTGCTCCCTGGGTTTGCCTTCGGTGAACTGGCTGTTTAGAGCTGCATCTTGTTTACCTGTTTCCTCATTTCTCTTCTTTTATGAATTCCTGGGGAGATGCTAGTAAGTTGCCTATGGTGGGTTGCTTGATTGTTAGTATGTAGGACCCTTGGGTGATGGCTGCCTCTCTGAGGTACCTTCCCAGTGTAGCTGGTTTGGGGGTTTTGAGTCTGTTAGAAGATCTGACCTCTTCAGTCGGTTGGAGATGAGAAGTTGCTGCTTGTTCGGCCTGGTCCCTGGTTCTTTGGCACTGTGCCACAGCATTTTCTGTGACCCTTATTTAATCTCGGTCATGAAATACCAGGACCAACAGCTGTTTTGAACGGTTATGTCAGTTTTGGGTACAGTGGTACCAGTAGCCTCAAACACAGCTTAGAAAACAACAGACTGAGCTGACCCTTAATTTGCAGCTTTTAACCATCGGAACTAGACTTGTGATTATTATTTTTTAAAAGGTAAAACAAATCAGATAATTACATGCAATATTTAAACCTGTGCATACCGTGTTAACTTTGCCCTCAGGGTTGAAATTTAAAATGGATTAAGGAGGAAATAGAGAAGTGGAAGAAGAGAAAGAGATTAGAAGTCAGGTTGGAGGACAAAGGGGCTTCACACCAACTTGGGGAAACTTGTGGGGAAGAGTGAAAGAAAAGAGAGGTGGGAGAGAGAAAAGGTGGAATAAAAGAGCCCACACTAAGAGGATAGGAGCCACTCTCTTAAGAAAAAAGTGAAAGAGAAATAAAAAAACAAACTGAATAAAACAAAACAAACAAGAAAGTGAAAAAACAAAACAAAACAAAACAAAAAAACAAAAACCCAGAATCCTCTTCCAGAATTCTGTGTGGGTTCACTAGTAGACGGAGCCCCGAATCGTGCCACTGTCTCCCTCCAAGCCAGCTGTTGGCTTTCTGTCGGGGTGGTAGGTGACCTTAGTCCTGCCCTGGGACCAGATGCGCTGGGCTTACCCACCGCCAGCCCGTGGTGCGGTCCTCTGTGTCGGGCACCCCCTCCACTGCTGCATCTCTCTGCAGAGGCCTCTGGGGTCCCCAGCCGCCACCATCACTGTGAGTGCGTGTCCCCAGGCTCCAGCAGCTCCTCTGGCACAGAGAGTCTGGCTCAGGGTGAAGGCGCCACCAGCTACCGCCTTCTTCCTCACTGAAGGTTTTCTTTTTCCTGTCTCTGTGGGCTTTGGTTCACACTTCAGATTCTTCCTGGGTCCAGGGGACCCACTTTCTTCCTTCTTGTCTTCCTCATGATGCCATATTCCAGTGTCTGATGGTGACCCTCAGAGAGGCTGTTTACTCTGCTGTTTGCTGCTCCACCATCTTCCTGGAAGTCCTTTCCCTTCCTTTTTAAATTAGAAAAAAATCAATGTCTTCATAATTTTACAATCTATCTTTTTTGTTTTGTTTTTCTGAGACAGGGTCTTGCTGTGTAGTTCAGGGTGGCCTTGAACTTAGTGTGTAACCTAGGCTGCCTTGAACTAGTAGTGGGGGATCCTCCTGCCTCAGCTTCCTGAGTTCTGGGACTCCCACTCCTCTGGCACAAAAGCTTTTTAATATGATGTGATCCCAGTTGTTGATTGTAATATTTCCTGTGCTATTGGGGTTTTGTTGATGAAGTCTGCCTACACTTATGTCTTAAAGAGTTGTACCTATTCTGTTCTCTAGCAGATTAAATGTTTCTGTTTTAATATTTAGATTTATTTCAGTTTTAGTTTAGTATATGCTGAGAGATATGTGTCTAGTTTTAATCTTCAGCATGTGAGAAGCCAGTTTTCCCAGCACCATTTGTTAAAGAGGCTATCTTTCTTCCAGTGAACATGTTTGGCCCCTTTGTTGAAGATAAATTGCCAAAGTGTGTTTAGAGTTGTGTCTGCATCTTCTAAAATCTATTCCATGGATCCTCAGCTCTGGTTTTTTGTTTTTTTTCCAGTACCATGCTGTTTTTATTAGGGTAGCTTTGCAGTATTAATTTCAAGTCAGGGATTTTGTTGCTTCTGCTATTGATTAATGGAGTGTGAGGAAATACTGAGACCAAGACTGTAGGAAGGACTAGATTTAATTTTCTCTTGGTACAAGGAGGCTGAAAATGTAGTGATATTAGTGAATATCTGGAGAGGAGGCTCAGTATGTCTAGGGTTTGGGGTTGGAGGTCATAGTCCCAAGGAATCTGGATGGAATGTTCAAGGACAAAGCCACGAGGGCAGTCAGCACAGGTGCTCCCATGAAGCTGGGTCTGCCGGCATCATGGAGTCTGCACGTCCAGCTCTAAATCTCCTCATGACCATCAGTTCTGTTTGCTGAGGGCAGCCTGGATTCCTGTTGTTTGCAGAGGGCACCATGCTTATTGGGAAGGTCTTTCTCCAGTCAGGCTGCCTTGCCTTGGCTCCAGAAGAATTGCTTTTGCTATTGTAGGTCTCGTGAGGTTCTGAATAAATTGTAACATTGTTTTCTCTAATTTCGGGAGGTATGTTACTGGGTTTTTTGTTTGTGTCTTTTGTTTGTTTGGGTTTTTTTGGTCTTTTTAAATTTATTTTTTATTTTAAGGAGAATAAAGCAAAAGAAAACAAAACAGAACAAAGCAAATCAGAACAGAACAATGCAAGCAACACAAGACTTCACAACAAGCCAACAGGACATCAACAGTGGCTACCACAATGTCTCTTGTTTTCTTCGAAATAGTTGACCATACCTTTGAAGACACGCAATAACATCAAACATAACAAAATCATATAAAGCCATGCAAAAGAATGAAAGCATTAGGGGCTGGGGATTTAGCTCAGTGGCATAAGTTCCTGCCTGTGAGTTCAATCCCTGGTACCAAAAAAAAAAAAAAAAAAAAAAAAAAAAAAAAAAAAAAAAAAAGAAAGAAAGAAAGAATGAGAGCATTACAGGTCTTCAAAACCAGATAACAGGAAATAAACAATGGCTATTATGTCTCATTTTCCTCAAAAAAATTGTCCATCACACATAATAAAATCAAAGAAAACACAACAGGATAGAACCAATCAAAACAGAAGAACAAAAGCATGGGAGGATTTCAAAGCAAGATGATAGGAAATCAGCAATGGCTGCTGTAATGTCTTGTTTTCTTCAAAACAGCTATTCATACCATCACACATAATAAAATCAAACAAAACAAAGCAGAATAAGACCAATTAAATGAATGAAAACATAAGACTTTAAAACAATATAATAGGAAACCATGATTACCATAATATATCCCATTATATTCAAAATAGCTGCTCCTACCATGGACAGAGTAAAATCTAACAAAACAAGAACAAAGGCAAACCTAACAAAATTGTGAAAACAATACAAGAGTTCAAGATAAGACAATAAGAAATTAACAGTAGCTTTCACCTTTCCTTCCCAAGTGTTTCCTCCGCTGTCACTCTTAAAATAACTATTTCACTTTTGGATCCCACTGACTCCTTCTGTTTCTTACGCTAGGATTCATGTGTATGAGTTCAAACTGTTTCGCCTATGACCATGATCTCCAGTTGCATTTATTTATCTACAAGAGCCTTGAGATTATTCTATAGCTAGAGAGCTTTCCACTGCATATAGTTCAGGCTGGCCTTGAACTCTCTATGTAGTCCAAGCTGGTGTCGAACTTGCAGTTATCCTCCTGCCTCAGCCTCCTGAGTGCTGGGATTACAGGTATGTGCCACCATGCCTGGCTTGCTATTTGATTTATTTATTTAGTCTTTTTTTTGAGACAAGCTTTCACTGTGCAGTTCAGGCTGGTCTTGAACTCACTTTTTAGCCCAGGCTGATCTTGAACTCCCAGGGATCCTCCTGCCTCAGCCTCCTGGAGTGCTGGGATTACAGGCGTGTATCACCATGCCTGGCTCTTGCTTTTGGTATTCTGAGATCAATCTTGACTGCATTAAATCTGTATAAGAGTTTTGGAAGAATGGCCATTTTCACAATATTACTTCTCCCTACCATGGAACAAGGGCTATCTTTCCATTCTCTGATACCCTCTTTAACCTCTTTTTTCTGAGTATTGTATTTTTCAATATAGGTCTTTTACCTCCTTTACTAGATTGCATCCCAAGTGTTTCATTTTTCTTGATGCAGTTGTAAAAGGCGTAGTTTGCCTAATTTCTCTCTCAGCGCTTTTGTTATTCATGTGTCCTGGAATGCTAGTGATTTTTGAGTGTTGCCTTTGTATCCAGCTATGCTACTGAATTTGGTTATTAATTCTAGAAGTCTTTTGGTGGTGTCTTTGTGGTCTTTGATGTAGAGTATCATGTCTTCTGCAAGTAATGATAATTTAACTTCTTCCTTTCCTATTCATTCTTACTCTTTCTCTTGTTTGGTTGCTCTAGCTAATGTTTCCAGGACTATATCGAACCGGAGTGGTGACAGTGGGAATCCTTGCCTTCTTTCTGACTTTACAGTGAAACCTTTCAGTTTTTTTACCATTTAATATGATGCTGGCTATCGGTTTGTCATAGATGGCTTTTATCAGATTGAGATAAAGACTATGTATTCCAATTTTCTGTAGAACTTTTTTTGTCATGAATGGGTATTGGACTTTGTCACATGCTTTTTTTGCATCTGTTGGAATGATCGTATGGTTTTTGTGTTTGGCTCTGTTAATATGTACATTACATTCATTGATTTGTGTATGTTGAACCATCCCTGCATTCCTGGGATGAATCCAACCTGGTCATTGTGTATAATCTCGATGATTTGCTGCATTCTGTTTGCCAGTGTCTCTTTGAAGACTTTTGTATCTATGTTCATTAGGAAGATTGACCTATGGTTCTCTTTTTTGGTTGGGTCTTTCTCTGATTTTGATATCAGGGTAATGCTTGTTTCCAGGAATAGTTTGTGAGTGTTGCTTCCCTTTTGGTTTCAATAAGAGTTTGAGAAGAAGGATGTTAGATCTTCTCTAAATTTCTTGTGGAATTCAGCCATGAATCTGTTAGGATCTGATCTTTTCTTTATTGATAGTTTTTAAATTACTTGTTTGATTCCATTCATATATATTACATACAATTTTTATGTTTTCTTGATTCAGCTTTGGTAATTCATGTTTATCAAGGAATTTACCCATTTTTCTGATGACTTTGAATTTTATCAAGTAACTTCTGAAGGTGTTGAGAAAACGAATACATTTTTATCCTTTAATATGGAAATGTAATGATCTCTCTCTCTCTCTCTCTCTCTCCCTTTCTCCTTTTTGAGACAAAGTCTCACTGTGTTATCCAGGTGACTACACACAGGAATCACCAGACCTGGCTTTTTCTCGTTCTATTTTGGCAGAGTTTTGTCAGTTGTAATAATAGTGCATGGTTTTCTGGAGGTGGTGGAGAGGAAGGGGTACCAGGAATCAAACTCAAGACCCCAATTTACCAGGCAGGTGCTACGCCACTGAGCTAAATCCTTGGCCCCTAGTATTTTTTAAATACCCAATTTTTGGCTTTCAGAAGTCCTCTTGATTATATCTTTATTTTATTATTATTTTCTTTGTGGTGCTGGGGATCAAACCCAGGGCCTCTTAGATCAAAGCAAGCATGCTAACAAATAAATAAATAAGTAAATAAATAAAAAGCGAATGTGCTACCATTGAGCTACATGACCAGCTCTCCACTTTTTTCTTTATTTTTTTTTTTTTTTACTTTCTTTGGATTTATTTTGCTTTATGTTTTCTAATGTCTTTAACTCATCAACTTTCTTATATTTAATTTTTAAAATTGTTTTTATTATTTTCTACTTTATAAAGAAAGAAAACAAAATTTCATAACAAAATAATATTTTATATTTTGAGCCAGGGTCTTGCTATCTAGCCCTGGCTGGCCTGGGACTCACTGCCACCCTTCTGTGTCAACCTCCTGAATGCTGGGATTACTGGCATGTGCCACTACGTCTGGTTTTTTATTTTATTTTTTTAAGGCAGTGTTGCACTAATATCTCAAACTCCTTTGAACTAGGCATTCTCCTGCTTCAGCTTTCCAAGTGCTGGGATTACAGGCATGTACACCACGCGTAGTTCCTCAGACCCAAAATACTTTACATATTCAAGGAATAGAGTTGGGGATATAGCCCAGCGGTAGATACTTGCCTAGCATGTGCGGGCCCTGGGTTCACTCTGTAGCACTGGAAAAAAGAAGAAGGAGAAGGAGAAGGAGGAGAGAGAAAGAAAGAAAGAAAGAAAGAAAGAAAGAAAGAAAGAAAGAAAGAGAAAGAGAGAAAGAGAGAAAGAAGAAAGAAGACTTTTATATACTTCAGACTTTATCAGGGACACATCAGCTTTCCTTGTAAAGTTGTACTTTGTATTTGTTCTCTGCCCTTAGGTCAAAAGATGAACCAAAAATTAGAGCTCACTAGAAAAATGAAAAAGAAAAGTTCTTTGCCAGAATTATCCTCAGTTCTTTGAACCATGTCATTTGCAATGTACTCAAGGTAGCTTTTTAATGTTTCGTGTAATTATGTTTAAGGCCCAAGTCTGTAACTTGTTCTGATTTTCTGTGAATGCTTCCCTGGCCTGCATTCATTCTCTAGCATCCCACAAGTTCTAAAATCGGTGTTTTGGCACATTTGGTGCAGGGTGACCAGGAAACCTCAGTCACGTTCTTGTTGTCACAATGATCCGTCACAATGAAGGAGTAATGCATTGACTTCTGTATCTTGTTATTTCTATTAAGTCAAACCGTATAAAAGTCCTGAGGTCTGACCAAATTTAACCTTAAAAAGAGCGATTTCATATGACTCCATCTCATACAGCTTAAAGAGAAACAAATGCTAGTCATAGGTCAAAATCATGGAAACACCCATTTCTGCAGAGGGAAAGAAAAACTGGGGAAAATTTAAAGCACTTGTGTCGTGTGTTGATAAACCTTAAGATTCAAGGTTCCTGTCTTAATGTTGAACTTCGGATAAGTTGTTGGAAGTATCATCAGAAAATAAGCTTTTTGGTGGCGTTTCAAACCCCCCTGCACTATTAGATAAGACTTTGTAGTGTTTTAACTGCTTGAGGGAAACAGCCAATGTGGAGACAGAAGACAGTGAGGAAAGAATACAGATCACAAAGACCCAAGCTGAATCCAATTATTCGCCATCGGCTGGTTTGAATCTTCTGACTGCATAAAATCAATGAGAATGGGGCCAGGTGTGCGTCCCGAACTTGTGTGATGCCACCCGTCTGTCCCCAGAGCAGCACGGTCCTTGTGCACGGAGTCACCTGGGCCTCAGCACCACTCTGGCTGAGGAGCTGGCATCCTGAGCATTCGTGTCCCATGTGTGCAGGGGTGGAACACACCGCAGCTTGAGGTTGACGCCCCTGGTTTCACCATAGGGAATACCTGCTCACCTCCACCTCCGTTCCATTATACAGTACTTGGATTTCTTCTGAACCCTGAAACTCAGAACGTAAGGCGTTGCGTGTTGGTCAGTGAGTAGGGAATATGCCGATGATTGGAGACAGAGGTCAGAGGATGGGAATCAGGGAGGTCGTGGTAGTCATCAACCTGAAATGTACGAAGCTGGTCCCCCAGTGGAAACCAAAGAAGCTGGTTTGTGGAGCGTGCGCTGGCAGACAGATCTGTGACAGTGAGGCTAGGAACAGAGGACCGTGGGGACCCATGATGATCTGTATTGAGCATTGCAAGATGCAACAAATGAAAATCCACCTGTCTGGCTGGCTCGGAGCCTCAAACTACAGAGACTTCTTTCGTGTAAGATATCCCGAGTATTTTGTGCAAGGGAATGGATTTAATATAGGACACGTAATGTATGGGATTATTATTTTTTTTCCAGAGGCAGTATTCACATTTTAATTTTAAAAACTTATGAAAGTCTTAACTCAGTATTTGGAGTGGGGTCTACATATTGCTACAATAATATTTTTCATTGATCTTCCTGAATACGGATTATCTCTTTCTTCTTTAAAATGAGTAGTTTGATTACTCAGGTCCATAAAAAGCAATTCTTGGTGACAGAAGGAGAGTGATATACAAACATTCAAAATAAACAGTTCGGCTTCTACTCTGCAAAACAAAGAAATGAAGGGCAGAGTAACCTGTCACTAGAGGAAGCCATCAACTGATTTTTTTTTTATTTAAAGACAAAAAAATTTTGAAACAGAAAGAGGGTAGAAATACAAAATCTCAAAAAAACAAAAACAAAAACAAGAACAAAAATAGTAACCAGTAAGAAATCACTAGTTGATAATTACATATTTTCCTCTTAGAAGTAGTTGTTCAAGTTACAAAAGTAAAGCCTACAAAGTGGACATCCAAACAGTGAGACTGCAATCAGTTTTGTTCATCCATCCAACAAAAACTTTAGCAACATGGTTATCAATCCCACACACTCAAACATACATGCAGTTATATCCTTTAGAATACTTTCTTTTCCTCTCTTTTTTTCTTTACAATAACTATAATCCATTCTCACAAACTACTTAGAAGTTCTACACATGTATAAGTCTCTACATGTATACCTAGCCTTTCTGTATTAGAGGGAATAGCAAATCAAAACAAGTCAACAATACAAATTCCTAGAGACACACGAAATGGAAAGGACATATAAAACCACAATACTAGATGATCTACGGTAGTTACTATGATGTCTCTTGTTATTTTCAATAAAATTGTCTATCGTCAAATGTAGTATAGTTAAGCTTAGCATTGCATTACACTATTAATAAAATCTAAGCATTGGAGACATTATAGGACTTCAAAGGCAGTTAACAATCAAACCAGGATGGGTATCCTATTGAATCTTGTTATCTTCAGAGTAGTTGCCTCTATTCTCAGACTCGACACTCTCAAGCATACCAGATTCGAATAAAATCAGTCAAGATAAAACAGTGATATAACCAATTTTCTCTGTCTTATCTCTGCCATGCTATTTTTCTGTTGTTATTTGTTTACTTTTCTCCTTCATTCCACTGTCTGCCCCTTTCATTGAGGCCTTTCTGCCATTGTTCCTGGAACCCTGGTGATTTTCTTCTCTGTCTCTAGAATGTCCTCATTATTCTTTGCAGGGTTGGACTGGTGGTCACAAACTCCCCCAGTTCCTCTTTGTCGTGGAAACATCTTGTGTCTCCATTAATTTTGAGAGACAGTTTTGCAGGGTACATCATTCTGGGTTGGAGGTTATTTTCTTTCGGGATTATTTTTTAATATTCACCCAAAAAGTCAAATGCAAAAGCGAGCAGAAGAGCTGACCACCAGAGGCCCTGGATCCCACAGCAATGTCCTGCAGGAGTCCAGCTGGGGGCCGAGAACCCACAGCAATGTCTATGCAAGTCTGTATCAAGGATCTGCACTGGGAAGGCCCCCAGGTAGTGGAGGAAGCTAGAAAGTCTGCAACAGCTGGGTGAAGGATCTGCACTGGAGCCGGAAAAGGTAAGGACCAGGGTTCTCCTGAAAAGAACCACAGCCATCCTTAGGTGACGACAAGGGCCCAAGGTCCTCAGATGATGGGAACAGCCAGGTTCATGTCAGGAAAACCAGCAGGGCAGCGCGACACACTTTTCCAGGAGAATCAACAGCGCATCACCTTCCTGGGCACGTCCAGGTCTCCTTTTATGCCGTTGGCGACAGTGCTCAGGTGGGCCTCCCACACCCAGAGCCCCGCTGACTCAGTTCAGCTGGCGTTGCGAGGGGCCCATTAGTTAATCCGACACAAGACACCTGTGTTTGAATTGCATGAGCGGCCGGTATTTTCTCCGGTTTTGTCTGCATAGTGTATTCGCTACAGTGCTTGGCACGAACACCAGATGCTATTTCCCGTGTCTCTGTGAAGGATTATAAGATACAAAGGCCTCTTTCGAACCTCATTCAGTAGATTAAATCATTACTACTGCTGTCTAAGATAAATTTGGCACCCTGGGAAACTGAGGCAGGAGGATCATGAATTCTGGTCCAAATGGGGTAATTTAGAGACTTCGTGAAACTGTGTCTCAAAATAAAAAAATAAAAAGAGATGTAAAAATAGAGAGCGAAGAAAAAGATAACATGGGGGTTGGGGTGTTTTGGCTGCTGTTTAAGTTATTCTTTGTCAGTTTCTGGGATACTGTGCCACCCATGAGAAGCTACCATCTCCACAAGATAGGCCAATGTCAGGTGCTTTTTCCTGTTGAGGATCAAACCCAAGACCCTTGGTCACATGAGGCAAGTGTTTTACACTGAAATACACCCCCAGCTCCGAGAGATCATCACCATACAACCTGATAAGTGCTTTAATATGTATCATGGGGCCAGGGGCGGAGCTTGACCGCACAGTGCCTGCCTGGCAAGAGTGAGGTCCTGAGTTCGATTCCTCATACAAAAAAATACATGTATCATGGTGTGATGAGTCTGGGAAACAGAAGGAGGAAGGCCTTGTTTGGCCTGGCAGAATCTGGCAGCTTCACAGATCTGGAAATTTTTTTTTTTTTGGTACCGGGGTTCGAACTCACCTCACACTTGCCGGGTGGTTAAACCCCCGGCCCAGATCTGGTAACCTTTAGCATCTGACCACATGAACAGCATGCACAGAGGCCTGGAAGCACTGGTGCTGGGCCAGTGGGGTTTGCAGTGTGCTGGGGATGTGGAGGTGAGGGGGGAATGGTTAATTAGGGGCCGGCGGGGGGGTGATTGATACCTTGGTGTCTCAGTTACTTTTTCATTGTTGTACAAAATACCTGACACATACAAGTCAAGGCGGGAAGGTTCTTTTTGGTGGCTGTTATTTTTGGTTCGTTTGTTTGTCTTGAGACAGGGTCTCGCTATGTTGTTCAGGCTGACTTGAGACCGTTATGTAGCTCAGGCTGGCCCTGGCCAAATGCATGGTAATCCTCCTGCCTCAGCCTCCCAAGTGCTGGGATTGCAGGTGTGAGCCCCGCACCCAGCTCCCCCACTCCTTTTAGCTCGCTTCTTTTTTGTGTTCTTCCCCAATATATTTGTGAGTCTCCTGAAGTAAGCACTTGCTCTTCTCATTTCCCTGGCTATTAAGCCTGACAGAATTTCAGCCTCCTATCTATTAGATGTTCATCGCCACGGTCCTTAGAGCAGCATTTCAAGTGTCTGCCTCAGTTTATCCGCTTCCTCTGCCCTGCCAACTTCTCCTCATTCCTTCTTGAGAGACGTCCCTTTCACAAATAACTCTGTACAGCAGTGTCTCTGCTCTGTAACCGTCTCTGGCACCCTATCACATAGGAAGGCATTGTAAAACGGACAGTTTTGGGGACAGCTTCGTTTGTAAAAAGGCCATCTTTTACTTCTCAATGATCGCAGAGGCTTCACTGTGAGTACATGTGGCGGGCAGGTACTGCTCTTAATTCTGATGGACAGGTGACAGGCACCTCATGATCCTGAGTCGTGGCCGTGCAGGACAGGCAGACAGATGGAGGGCCAGATCATGCGTCTAAATATTTAAAAGCTATACATCAAGCTAGCAGCTATGAAATAAATCATGCGTTATTCTCCTACGTTAATAAATGCACCCTCGTGATGATAAAATGAAGCATGTTTAAAATGATAGGTTTCTTGTTTTTATTGCTCTAGTTCCTTGCTTTTGTTTGTTTGTTTGTTTGTTTGTTGTGTGGTGCTGGAGGATCAAA
Source organism: Hydrochoerus hydrochaeris (assembly GCA_004027455.1). Classification (NCBI taxonomy): domain Eukaryota; kingdom Metazoa; phylum Chordata; class Mammalia; order Rodentia; family Hydrochaeridae; genus Hydrochoerus; species Hydrochoerus hydrochaeris. The sequence continues at coordinate 167,146 of PVLA01003110.1, forward strand.
CCCCAGGCCCTGTATATGCTACACAGGTGATTTCCTGCTGTGCTTATTTATGATGTGTTTTAAAATAAGAACAGCAACAGAAAATAAAATTTACTTATTATGCCTTTCAGAAAATTTCTTGCTCTTGTAAAATACCGAAAATTGCTAAAATTAAAGACTAAGTAGCAAATTATTACTTATGAAGGTCACTGTTTTAAATTACAGTTCCTGAAGCTGTTACGGTTTATATCTGGATGTCCCCCAAGTACTCCATGAGCTCAAAGGTGGGATTTTGGGAAGCAGATCGGATTGTGGGGCTTGAAGGTGACCTTCCAAAACAGCTATCATTGTGTAACCTGCACCCGCTGTCTGGTGAAGTCAAACAATGAAATCACAGAGAGAAAGGAAGTTAAAAGGGAAGCATTTAGGGGGAAATAGAAGAAGAGAAATAAAGCTCTTGGAAAGGGGAGTGTCAGATGGCTCCCTTTGTCCAGAGCTTTTTTTGAGACAGGGTTTTACTGTGTAGTGTAGGCTGGCCTTGAACTCACTGTAGCCCAGGCTGGCCTCCAATCTGCAGTGACCCTCCTGCCTCAGCCTGTCAAGTGCTGGGATTATAGGTGAGCGTCACCATGCTCGATTCAGAACCTTTCAAGGGTAAGCAGACCAGAGGAATTTGCTCACTGTCCAGTGGTCCCCGTCACAGGTGGCTCCATGGGTTTAAAACGATCAGTTGAAAAAATGAGCACTCTCTGCCCAGTTACTCTGTGTGCAGACTTTAGAAGAACACAGTTTTATTTTGTTTATTTATATATTTTTTTCAAATGCATTTTATTTCAAAGAGAAAAATTGATAGTGTCTTAGTCATTTTCTCTGTCACTGGGAAAAAAATCCCTAACTGCTACAACTTAAAGGAGGAGTGTAACTATCTTAACTATTCTTTTATATACATTTATATATGTTGTTTCTTTCACCTTCTTACAATAGTGAGATGATACAATGTTTACTATGTGTGTCTGATTTATTTCACTTATGAGTGTGGTCCAAGGTGCATCCATTTACCTATAAAAGTCTCCAGTTTATCCTTCTTTATGGCTGAGTAGTACTCCATTGTAGAAAACTACCACATTTTTTTAAACCATCCCTCAGTTGATGGGTATTTAAGTTGTTTAGGGGAAACCGATCTTAAAAGAAAATCACCGATTCTGCATCTCTAAGTTCTCTGGGACTGAATCTCTGATGTAGGGAGAGGCTCCTTCCCGGGTCACAGGGCCAGTTTCACTTCCTCTTCTCATTTTAATCCCATTTGGGGTGTGATGACACACACCTGTAATCCCAGAGGGTTGCTGCAAGTTCAATGCCAGCCTGGGCTACGTACTGAGAGCCTGTCTCAAAAAAAACCCCAAGCCCCAAACAAACAAAAACTAATTCCTGCCAGTGTGACTGACCACTCCGGCTCCGCCCTGGGCTGTGTCCCTGCCAGCTGCCCATTCATAAACTGCGTAGCTAAACTGCTGTCGGGAGGGGGCCATGGCTGGGAGAGGCAGTTCTGGGTAGTGTGATGTGCAAGGGCTTCTCTGCTTCGTGGGCTCCTCCTTCACTCTGCTTCGATGAGGGAGCTGGGTGGAATGACACCTGAGCCTTTTTGAAATTCTGGGCACCCGGAACTGAAATCTTTTTTTTTTTTTTTTTTTTGTACCCAGAATCAAACTCATGACTTTATGCTTGCCAGGAAGGTGCTGTGCCACTGAGCTAAATCCCCGGCCCTGAATTGTTTTTGTTTTTTGAGACAGGGTCTCAGTAGGTAGTCCAGGCTGGCCTTGAATTCACTTTGTAGCCCAAGCTGGCCTCTAACTTACAGTGGTCCTCCTGCCTCAGCCTCCTGAGTGCTGGGATTACAGGTATTTCATTTTTGAATATTAAATAAGTTTCACTAAGTTCCTAAATTCCTACCATAGGCTCAAACTTCTCATCCTCTTTCTGGGATTGCAGACATGCACCGCTATACCTGATTTATTTGACAACAGTTTAAGGATAGTTTTTTTTTTTTTGTACCAGGGATCGAACTCATGACCTCGTGCTTGCCAGGCAGGTGCTTATGCCACTGAGCTATATCCCCGGCCCTCTTTATCCAAAATTCTAGTTTACCATCTAGTCTTAGTTTTATTTTTGTTTTTCTTTTTTCTTTTTGAGGCAGAGTCTCACTGTGTAGCCTAAGCTGGCCTTGAACTCACTTTGTAGCCCAGGCCTGCAGTGATCCTCCTGCCTCAGCCTCTCGAGGGCGGGAATTACAGACATCAACCGCCACACCTGGTGAACCTCTCAGTCTTTATCACTAGGGCTGGTCACCCAACTCTGTCTCAGGCCCTTCCACTAACTAGCTGCCCTCCTTGTGAGCTAACTAAATGAACGGTTTTCTGCACCAGCACTGTAAGAAACAAAAACTACATAATAGTGAGATCTTTACCTATTAGAAATAACATGTTTTTAACCTCCCAATACCTTTACCTTTATGCTCTCACACTTCCAATGCTTTATTGATAGCAGTGTGGCGGACGGGTGCCACAGTGAGCTGTCTGTGTCACTGAAAGCTCTGAACAGCCCTTTGGCTAGACTGTTACTATAAGAACTGAACTGTTCCTCAGGACCAGGGCAGAACCCTGGGGCCTGACCGTCTGCATGGGGGCTCCAGCATCTCAGAACCACCGTGCCAGGATTCCAGCACCCAAGATTCCGAAGGACAAACCACAGCCAGCCATCAAGTCGGGTTAAGTATGTTACTGAAACCAAGGATCGATTTTATTTTACCTTTTTATGCGACTGCTGGGAAATTACAAACTTGCAATTGTCTACATATGGACAGCAGCACTGGTGAAGAACTCCAGGGAGACAAGAATTTTATGAGGCCACAAGAAGTTGGCTGTCACAGGCCACGCCTTCCTGTGTGAGCCACCACTGAGACTAAGACAGCCTGCCGCTTCCCGAGAAGGAGACGCGTCACCCTTTTGGGACGGGGGGTGAAGCCGCCGTACCATTTTTGCCCAAGGTGGAATCTGCTTACTCTTATTTTTGGATGGCGCCATTAGGATTTAAGGTGTTTCAATTAAATCCTAATTTAATTGGATTAAAGGGGGGGTCACAAAATTAGCACGATATTTTGAAGTTCCTTATTTGTGATGGCTGTTGCACATTCAGGGAGTGAATGCTGATTATTTTTGAATTACTTGTTTGTGCATTGTGTCTGTCTTAGCCTTTTACTAACTGATACTCCACAACTTGCGCTACCTCCTTTGTGACCGGTGAATCACGCTCTACTGCTAGATCCTTAACCACAGGAGTCATGGTCAAAGAGTTGCTGTCCTCCTCCGCAGCACTGCAGTTCTTTTCTCCTTTTTTATCCCCTGTGATGCCAGGGATTGAGTGCTTGTTTGGTCTCTGTGATAATAGCCATTCTAGCTTGAGTGAGGTGGTTGCTTATCGTACTTTTGTGTTTCTCTGATGACAGGAGCAGTTTTTCATTTACTTGGCTGGAGAGAGAGAGGTAGGTAGACAGTCGATGTTGAGAGTCGAATGCAGGATCTCTGCACTGAGCTACCTCTGCGACGCCCGCACCCTTTGTGTGTGTGTGTGCACAGTCTTGCTATGGAGCCCGATCTGGCTTTGAGCTTACAGCAATTGTCATGCCTCGGCCTTCCGAGTGCCAGGATTACAAACGTGTGCCACCATGTCTGGCTTCTTTTTGGAGACAGGCTTTTATTAAGTCACTAAATTACTCAGGCTGGGTTTGGATATGCAATCTTTCTTTTGACCAAATTTAAATCAAATTTTGTTGTTGTTGTTGTTGATTTTTTTTTTTTTTGAGTTCCTTATGTAGTCAGGATGTTCGTCCTACGGCGGGTGAATAGTTTTGCAAGGACTTTGTCCCATTCTGTAGGTTTCTTTTCATGAAGGTGAACCACCGTTTGTGGTGCTGGGCATTGAACTCGGCTTCAGGCGTGATAGGCAGAGGCTGTGTCCGAACCACTGGACACTTGCAGCCCATGGAAAAGGTTTTAAAGAACATACTTTCTTTCATCTTATTTCTAGAGCTGCTTCAGGGTCCATTGTCGATTGGTCACCTGAACTGTGTGACAGTCTTTACCCTCCACGTGCCTCTGGACCGTCAATATGCACAACTTGACTCATGTAAGCAGTTGTTTGTTTGTTCATTTGTAAGTGCACAGTGAGGTCTTAGGAACCACTAAGAACACACTGGGCTTCAGGAGGAACCTTATAACCTGTCCCGGGGCGGGGGTGTGTGTGTGTGTCATCTTTTACTTTTTCTTTTTGTACTGGGAATGAACCCAGGGCCTTCCCACTGAGCTACATCCCCCGCCAATTTTTATTTTTTATTTTGAGTTTGGGTCTTGCTAAGGTGCCTAGGTTGCCCTGAACTGGTGATCCTCTTGCCTCTCAGTCTCCCTGAATTCTGGGATTACAGGCATGTGTCAACATGTTTGTCAAGGTGCTATGTTGATACCCAGAGATGTTTGGGAAACTCCTCTGCTATAAATGTTCTAACTTAAGATACTTGGATTGTGTTGCCCTGTGCGTGCAGAGAAATTTTCTGCCTTGGGGTGCTGTATCCTGTGATTATATTGTATACTACATAATCCTAGAATTGAAGAGCTGCTTTTAGCCTAGATGAGGTGCTTTATGTGTTTAGTCCACACTGAGAGGAATATATGCACTTTACTATGTTTTGAGATACATTTTTCTCGTTGTTCAGACAAAATACCTGACTCCCAAAGAAAGGCAAGGTTTATGTAGCTCACAGATTGTGGAGGTTTTGGTCCATAAACAGCTGACTCCCAAGCAGGGTGGCATGGCAGAGGAACAACACTGCAAGGTGCTGGAAGACAGCAAAAGCAACAAGAGCAAAATGGGCAGGGAGCCTCTTTTCCTCTCTTACAGGATGAGCAGGCTACCCGCCCTAGGGTAGGTGTAGCACTCACACCACCCCTGAGCCTTCCTCTTGCACAGGCTGAGGATATTTACAAAGCAAGGACTCTGGTCCCCTGCTGAGTTACTTAGTTAAGACTCTAAGCTTCTCAAGTTGATACAATGTATTAACCGTTGCATTGTGTTTTACCCTTAAACTTTTTTTTTTTTTTTTTTTGAGAGCCTATGCAGTTCAGGCTGCCCTTGAACTGGGGTGATCCTACTGCCTTAACCTCCTGGATGCTGGGATTACAGGCATGCACCACCAGGCACCCAGCTCCCATAAACATTTTGGAAAGTACTGTAGCTCTCTGTTTGGCAGCCTGACTGTACTGATTTGCTTCTGTGTCATTTAGATAATTAGGCTGGACCTCATCTAACAAAGAAATGTCCAAGTCTAGTCTCTGCTTAGACTGAGCTCACTTAAAATTTTTTCCTTTAATATTTAGTGTAACATCCTCCCCCACCCTCTTGGGGAGAGAGGGTGAAGTCCAGGGTCTTGCGCTAGATAAACACTCTACCACTCTACCCAGTCCTTAGGGTATCTATATTGCTTTACTTGTTATTAACAGGCACGTCTTGTGTTCCCAATTGTGAATCCACTTGCTCCATAACAGTGCAAACTCTTGATTTTTTTTTTTTTTTGACAAGGTCTCATTATGCAGCCCAGGCTAGCTTTGAACTCATGATTCTCCTGCCTCAACCTCTCAAGTGCATTACAGGTATGAGCTACCATACCTGTCTTCAAATTCTAGTCTTTTTTTATTCTTTTTTTTTTTTTTTATGGTACTGGGGATTGAACTCATGACCTCATGCTTGCCAGGCAGGCACTTAGGCCACTGAGCTAAATCCCCAGCTCTAAACTCTAGTCTTTGAGGTTAATTTTTTTTTTTTGACCCTGAGCTCACTTGTGACCCATTCATTGCTATAACCTAGGCAAAATAGAGGAAGAATAACTTAATTCATAAATGGAGAAGCCCAAATAGCTGAGAAGTCCAAATATCTGGGGAACAGTTTACTCTCAATTAGAGTAAAAATCCAATTAAGAATGAGGTTTCTTTCTCCTGTGAAGTGAGAAAATACACTTGGCATTGTAATTGTCACACTTAGTCAAGGTCTGTGGGTCAGGCAGCCTCACACACTGGAACTGTGAATATGCATTCTGGAAAACATTTTAGTGTTCTATTTCCGGACCTGGACTTCTACTTTAGGACTGTACCCTAAGTAACCAGAAATAAGTGGGTGTGGAGCACTTGCCTATAATGCCAGCTTTTGGGGAAGCTGAAGCAGGAGGGCTGTAGGTGGTACATGCCTGTAGTCCCAGCACTCTGGGAGGCTGAAACATGAAGATTGTATTTGATAGACTTAGTGAATTTAAAAGGATTGGGAAGGGAGCTCAGTGCAAAGACCCCAGTACCAAAAACAAAACAAAAGAAGTTAGGATGCTTGTTACAAGGTTAGTTACGTAGGAATAGCTGTTTGATTAGAAAGAATATTATACATTATGATACAGTTAATAAAACCTCTTTGAAAAAACACACAATGATTCAGTTATAGAGTGAGGAACGCTTTGACCTGGGAGAATGTAGTTTCAGCTAGAGAACTATTGCTCCTGGTCCTCACCAGGTTCCCTTCTCTAATGACATCTATGTTTTTTTTTTGGTACCAGGGATCGAACTCACGACCTTGTGCTTGCCAGGCAAGCACTTACACTACTGAGCTAAATCCCTGGCCCTCCCTTCTCTAATGGGGTGAAGGAAAAATAAAGAAAAAAAAATTTTTTTAATTTTTTAAGACAAGATCTTATTATGTAGTTCAGGCTGGCCTTGAACTCATGATTAGCCCATGCTGACCTCAAATTCATGGTGATCCTTCTGCCTCAGCCTCTTGAATGCCCTTCTGGAAAAGAGGCAGGCTGCAGGCTGCCCCTGGCGATCTCGTGCCCCTGAGGTGTTAGGGATTGCGCTGCTGTCCCAGAAGCTGTGCTGACCGCAATTTAGAACCATCCCTTCAATACATGGGGCAGTAAATGTCACTTACGTAGCAGTTTGTGGCAGGACCTGGCTGGATTTTGATTATGCGGAATTCTTGGCTTCCAAACTGCGCAGGCCACTCCAGTTAATTCTCTAGCCTCCCAGCGATGTGATCACAGTTTTGTAACAGAATTTTTAGCTGCTTTTTTTGTGTGTGTGTGAGTGAAAAAAAGCAGTATAAAAACTTCCTGTACTTTGGCTCCTCCAGTAAACAAGCAAGTTCTAAATAGACGTGCACACATGCAAACACACACACTTTTTTTAGTGCAGGGGATTGAATCTAAGGCTTTGAGTGAGGGTCATATTTATATTCTTTTTTTTGGTACTGGGAATCGAACTCACAACCTCGCACTTGCCAGGCAGGCGCTTATGCTGCTGAGCTGCTTTATTTTTTATTTAAAGGAGGGAAGGTTTATTTCAGCTTATGGGGAAACTTTTTTTTTTTTTTTTTTTAACTCAGATCTGCATGCAGGTAGGTGGCTTTCAACAGAGCCGCACTGCATCAGCCTAGCTAACTAACTTGATCTGGTCCTGTTTAAATGGTTCCCTACAGCAGCACCCACTCTTCCCTAGTGACATCTTAAAACAATGTCGAGCAACTTGGAAGTCTGCATGTGAGATGTCATAGAACATAGGTAGCCCTGGAGGGGCTACCTTAACTGAATTGTGAACTGCTTTTTTTTTTAAGATGAAGGAGGGTTTCACGGTGTCTGAAGATGTGGCCCTGTTTCGGGGTCAGTGTAACACCTCATTAAATGCACCGTTGTTCTTTTCTTCATAATTACTCCAGAGGCGTGTAATTATGACTTTTGTTGTGGGGAGCTGGTACAGGGATATAACACACCTTCATTCTTTGCGTTATAAAAATATTTTATCCAATTTTCCAGGCCACTGAAAACTGTACTGATCTCTCACTGCATAAAGGTCCCGCCTGCCTTAGCATTAGCAAAAAGAGAAAGTTGGGACAGAGTGGCTTGGGAGGGTTCGGGACACTTGCTTAATATGCAAGCATTTCACACTCAGCCCCTGGACTAACCAACTTGAAACCTAAAAAAAACCCTAAGAAAATAAAAATCCTATAAAAAATCGTAATAAAAAAATCACATATGGAATGTGTATCTATGCTTTGTCACTCTTCCGTGTCACTGTTTCCAAGCAGAGGGTCATAAAATTTAGGACCGACTTGCAAATAGCAAATGATAAGAGTAATTTTCTTTGGAAGTGCTGGGAATTGAACCCAAGATTTTTGCACTGAATAGCATCCCCAGTGGGTTTCTTTTTTTATTTTTGACTTTCTCTATATAGTGCAGACTCACTAGGTAGCCGGTCTTGGCCTTGAATTTCTGGTGATCCTCCTGCTTCAGCCTCCCAAGTGTTGGAATTACAAGTCCGCCTCACAGTGCCTGGCTTTATTTTTTTAATTTTGAGACTGTTTTTTGCTAAGCCAATCAGTTGCCCAGGCTGGGCTCAAACTTTTGATCTTCCTGCTTCAGACTGCTGGGATTAGAAGCAGGTGCCACCAGACTGGCTGATGTGGCATTTTTGTGATCTTGTCACAGAGAAGCTGTGTCCTGAAATAACAAGGGACCTGTCCCTCCCATTCTTGGTCCTCCATGCTTTGTGTCCTTGATGAAGTAATTCAGTGAAGACGGACCAAATTACAGGCCATTATGGGCAGAAATACAGGTGGAATTTACTGGGACATTGCTATAGGGCCAGTTACTGCAGTGCATCCTGGGATAGCTTTCGGTACACACGCAAGTTCCTCCAAGTTACTTTGGAATTGGAAAATATCTCTCTGTCCTTTTCAGATGGTCTGTTTCCTCAGGGGCTTTCATCCTGGAAGAAATTTGTGGTAAGTCCTTAATTTAAACAGCCCAGGGCAGGAGAGTCTTCAAAGATCTATCTCCAGCCAGGTGCCATCTTGGGAGGCTGAGGCAGGAGGACTTCTGAGAGTTTGAGGCCAGCCTGGGCTACTTAAGTGAGTCCATGGCCAACCTGAATCACACAGCAAGACCCTCCCTCAAAAAAAAGAAAACAAAAACAAAACAAAACCAAAAAACCAAAGTTCTTTTCCTGATATCCCTGGGCCATAGGCCCTGGCAGCCACGAATGCTGTATGCCTTGTGGGACTAGAGGGCCGGATGGCCAGCTGTCACAAGGAGGGGTCACCACAGGTCGCCTGAAAATGCCTCTGTGCTCTGTGGCATTGCCTGAGACCTAGCTAATGGCTGGAAAAGTATATTTCTTTCCTTTCTTTGTTTCTTTTTGAAGTGTTACGGTCAGTTTATGAAGTTCAGTGATGAAAGTTATCAGAAGACTATTCTACTGAAAATTATTTTTTCTTAGAAGAAACAAAGAAAGGAAAGGTAAAACCCTTGCAGAAAAGCCACAGATGGGGTGGCTGTCCACCCGTCTGGAGGTGGACGATTCCTTGATGGCAGCATTGCTACTTTGGACCCTTCCCTCCCACCCCCCTCCCTTGGCTGGCCAGTGGCCACCGTCTGCTAGGAATTTGGACTTGCTTCGAGATGGGAGTGGATTGCATTTCTTCTAGAACGTGACTATGCCAAGTATCTTGACTTGGCCTTCTGCTCTCTGTGGGCAGAGAGCCAAGGAGAGTCCTGGCTGTGGGAAGGGGCTCCCCCAGTGCAGGCCTGTCCCGGAGACCCTGTCCCTAGCAGGGCTCCTCTCCCTCCACCACCTCTGTAGTTCCAGGAGGCAGCAGAGAGAGAACAAAGCATGGAACTGATATTTGCCAAGTGACTTTACTTTTTCTAGAGCTCCGTTGTACTGGAAGCTTTTCAGTGTGGTATCTGGGTCCGGGAGAACGGGGTCTCACAGAGGGCACAGGACAGGCGATCTGAGACAGAGGTTTGTTTCTGTTGGGACCTTGTAAGTGGCAGGCAGAAGGGGGCTCCTGGGGGTGCCCCTGGGGGCTGGGAAGGGCTGGCTTTCCACACATTGGTTCTTCCCGAGTTGGGGAGAAGACCGATCGATCGTACTGACTTGTTCACTTATTTAAATTATGGTATCTCTTTGTGAGTAACAGAATTAGCTGGTCTACACTGGGAGGTGCTTCTGAATCCTGCACCCTGGTTCCTCTGTTCCTCTGAAAGGACTATCAGTTCTCAAATGTCCTTGGAAATTATTTGACTTTTTTTTTTTTTTTAAACACTGTGACATACTGTTGTGGCACTGCCGAATCTTGCCTTTCTCATCTGAGAATTCACCCAACACTATACACCTTGAGCTTTTTCTTTTTTCTTTTTTCTTTTTTTTTTTTTTTGAGACAAGGTCTTGCTAAGTGACCCAGGCTGGCAATCGCAGGCATCCTCCTGCCTCAGTCTCCTGAGGGCTTCGGGATGACAGGCGTGTGCCACCGTGCCAGGCTTTTTCAGACTGGAGACATCGCATTTAAATTTTGGGCAAAGAAATTAAATGTTTTTCTTTCTTACCTTTCTTTCTTTCTTTTTTTAGATTTTTGAGATAGAGTCTCACTATGTAGTTCAGGCCAGCCTTGAACTCATTATGTAGCCCAGGCTGGCCTCAAACTTACGGTGATCCTCCTGCCTCAGCCTCCCAAGTGCTAGGATTACAGGTGTGCACCACCATAAGTGGCAAAGTGATTAAATTTTCTTCCTTTTCTTTTGTTTCTTTAAATAATCGAAACAACTAAAACCCTAAGATACTTAGAGGTAGGCATTTTATTTTTCAGTTTATAATAACTAAAAATAGTTACATTCTCTTTACGTTTGTTTCTTTGTGGGATGGAATTTAAGACCTGAGACAATCTGAGTGAGTCTGGAGGAGGAAGAATAAACAGGTTGTAAGAGAAACTCGTGGCTTATTAGCTTCAGGAGGCTTCAAAAATGCTTTTAAATGAGGCCAGCAGGGAAGAGATTCTGCGTTTTGACGAGGGCGCAGCGCGCACCCGTGGACACCAGGGGGCAGCCCGTCTCCACAGAGCCGGGCAGGGACTCCCGTGGATTTAACACGCGGGAGCAGTGGGAAAGGCAAACTGGCTTCTGCCTGCATTGCCGTCTCGTGATCAGAGCAGCCGAGGTCTGGATGGATCAATGCTGGCCAAAGGCAGAAATACTGACTTGTACAAGCCCCTTGAACTGTGATTCCAGCCACCTTTGATGGGGTAGACAGGACATGGTCTCTGTTGTCACTGACAAAGCAGGAAAGAGCTGGAACCCGCGTCGGGAAATCTCGGCTGCGAGTGTAGGCCTGGGGTAACTCGCTCTGTCTAGCTCACAAATGAAGAGATACCAAAGCCATCAGCCATGCTGCAGCGAATATGGCACTAAAGCTTACCGAGTCCATAGCATGCACCAGGCACTCTGCTAACACACACATGAATTCGAGATCATAACCCTGGCTGGGGATGGCGGTGCAGGCCTATAATCCCAGTACTCTGGGAGGCTGAGGCAGGAGGACTGCAAATGTGAACCCAGCCTGAGCCTTCACAAAATGCTGTCTCTAGAGAGCCTTAGTGTGGAGGCCCTAAGTTCAACCCCCAGTACCTGAGTGAAAAAAAAAAGAGGAGGAAAAAAAGAAGAGAAAACTCTTAAGATAACTGTTAAGAGTCTCATTTAGTCTAGTGGCGTGAACTGTGATTGGCTGAGGGTAAGCAAATGCACCGTGGGAAATCAGAGAAAAGACGGAAAAATAGGAAGAGTAATACTGATAAAAAAAAAAAAAACAAAACCAAGTACAGTGACCCACACCTGTAATCTTAGCACTCTGGAGGCTGAGGCAGCAGGATCATGGGTTTGAGTCTAGCCAGGGCTCCAGGGCAGGCTGGAGGAGGGCTTGGACTACATAGGAAGACCTTGTTTCAGAAAATCAAAGCTTGCCCACCCCACCCCAGAGAAGGAAGCCCGAAGGGAATTCTCAAGCAGGAAATGGATTCGCCTCCTCCTCTATGGCATTCACAGGAGGAGGCCCAGGGGCAGGGGAGGGAGCCCCAGTGTAGCAGTTCCTCAGCCTGTTGGGCTGGAGAGGAGATTGCTCACAAAGTGTATTCCCCAAGCACCTCACTAATTCTGGGTATTATTTCCGGCCTAATATTTCCCTTGTGAATCACACAGCTGCAAACAAGGTGGGCACTCCCAGCTCCTGGTCCCTTCCCGGGAGGAGCAATTACCGAGTGGCAGCTACCACTGTGATAGAACACACACACACAGAGTCACTTTAATACTGCATTAATAAAGACGTCACCTCCACTTTACAGATGAACACACTGAGGTTTTCTGCCTCGAATAAAAGCACAGCAGCCCTCGGAAGGCTGAGGCAGGAGGATCATCCCTAGCTCATGGCCAGCCTGGGCTACGGAGTGAGACCCTGTCTCAAAAAAAACAAGGGGCCAGGGATTTATTTAGCTCAGCAGCACGGTGCCTGCCTGGAAGGACGAGATTGTAT